>JAQQRF010000052.1:0-317535 GCA_030523145.1 Trissolcus brochymenae | reverse complement strand
TCAATTGATGATGCTGTTCTGTTTCCGAGCCAAATTGACAATGAAGTCGTCGACCAATTTCGATTTGTTTTTTTTTTTTTTTTTTTTTTTTTTTTTTTTATGCGAGAACCAATTTCATCAATCAAAACCCATTCCCTACGGATGAAAATAAAACAATTCGTTTTTATTATGCTTCAATAAAAAAAAAAAAAAAGGGATAAAACATTAATAAAACTATGTAATAACAAAACTTCGGTCACCTATTTGAACTGTTATCAAGTAAAAAGAAAACATTGTCATGAAACAGTAATGCAATTTGGATTCATAAAAAAGTTATTTCGAAAAGATGAAGTATGAAAAATTTGCAGGCAACAAAATTTTTGATGGAATATCGCGCGTTCGCGATATCATTATACATACGATGCATATATTCATAAACTTAATAGTTTCGTCATGAATATAACGCGGTATTATCATACAAATGTCAATATATCATTTGAACAATGTAAAGGCATTTGTAACGAAAATTTCATTTACGCGAGACAATATTTGCTATTGATGAGATGCTCGGCAGTTAACAGGCATTCTTTGCATACTGCGACATGATATACGATACGTGCGAGCGTATATCAGCCAAACCTAAGATCGATGCCGAGAAAGCATTTTAGATCTGAGAAAGGTTTTACGTTATCAGGGGAATTCCAATATGAATTTCCATGACGTGACGACGGCTGATATTTTGAACGTGTCCGTCATAATCTGTCCTCCTTACAGTTTCTTACAGCCTGTCACAAACATCGTTATCCTATTTCCATTCTTCATCATTTACCCTTTTGAAGCAGAAAATCTTTAACTTGCAACAGAGAACGAATTTAGAATCAAAGGACGTACGTGTTATATCAAGTTTGCTATTCGCTGATTCAAATTGTGACGTGAAATGACTAAGCGGATTTCTTTGGTGAGTTAATAAGTAATCTGTTAATTACGATGTAAACGAATCTAATCTGTCGCATAAATTTGCGAAATGCACAGCTAATCGTTACTTCGGAGCAACACTCGGTCCCAGTGGCACCTCCTAATTAATTAAGTTGGTTATTTGCGGAGCAACATAATGCTTTAAACTAATAATTCTCCACTTTAAAATTAAATAACACTTATTACTAACCGGATAGATTTGGAATTGCGCAACGTATGTACTAGCTATCTGTCAGAACGAGATAGTTCAAATTGAAAACGCAAAATTGAAACTGCGGTGTGATTGTATTTGTTTGATTAATAAAATTAATTTATCCCTGGTTGAATGTAAAATGGCGTTTTGAATACTGTTCACGCATGATTGGTGATCGATCACCGGAGTAAGTAAGAGAAATATCATTTGATGGCATTGTGTTTGACATCCGAGACTCTCCAAAAGTCCATCAGACATTTACGCACACATCCATTAATTATATCGCTAATCCTATTAATCCGAAGCTGATTATGTTCATTATTTAGATGGTCGATAATACCACGAGCAACAAAACTCAATTCCCTTCGAGCTTCACTCGGTTGCTCCTTTCGATGCTGTGACGATGATGTATAAATTAGATGCAACATTTTCTGTTTCACCAAATAGAAATAACAAAATAAAAGATTGCTAAAGCGTTTTTTTGTGTATCGAAAGCTTTTCAAAATTGCGAGCCGATAATTAAAACTATATACACAGGGAAAAGGTTTTCGCTTAAAAACTACTTGTTATTCTTTTTTTTTTTTTTTTGTTGAATCGATGAAAACACACCAGGTGAAACGAAAATCAAGTAATTGCGGCGTACATAGTTTTTTCGTCGACTGGCGAACAAAAAAGTTGGCCGGAAAAATATAAAACGATCATTTTGTTTCGCACAAGGTATGAAAGCTGTGTGAAAGAAGGCTCGCAAAATCTGCGTTTCCTGACATACAATAAGCTTTCAAACGCAGACATTGATTGCACGATCAAAAACAATGTCATAGAAGTGTCAGTTAAACACGTTTTTTCGAGTACGAGTGTACGCTCATATGTGCATAAATGCAGTCCAATGAAAATAGCTTGCAGCCAAACCAGATGAATCAGAAGTGCACCACTTGAAGCGATTGAAGCTTTATTTCCTCAGTTGCTGGATTATGAAACGCAGAGAAAAAAAAGCCGTTAACACGTTTTTACGTCGCGAAATCGATCGGATAACGTCAAGAATAAAAAATCAAGATAACAAAGCTTTGAAGTAAATTGAATGAAAATAATATTAAAAACAATGCAGTTAATCATTTGTTTACAAGTTGTTTGTTGAAAAACAATAATCAGATAAAGTTTGTTGTACGCTCAAAAGGGGAGCAATTTTGTGCAAATATTTGTACTTATTATTGAAAAGGATCAGTATTGAATTCGACGGAAGATTCAGTAAAAGAGCACAAGCCATGGTTAATAATTTATCCAAGACGTAGAAGTTTCGAATAAGCTCCATTCAAACAAGAGGCGAACTTTGGTGGCAAAGTCTCAAGGGACTTTTTCGCCAAGGTGTAGCAAACAAGAGAGTAGACGTAAGTTGGAAATTTCTCCAATAACTATTATCTATAATAGAGAACTTTCTGAAAGTAGCTCATCATTCGTTTCACAGGTTATAGAATACGTAACAGTCTCATGTCAAATCTTGTAATAAGTGGTCGATTTCACAAACTTTTTATTGTACTGCTATTTCAGCTGTTGTACAAATATAAGTCATGATTATTTTGAAAATCTATTTTCATTATCTTTTCTATACATTTTGTATGGCTCAACCTCGTCTTACAAAACAACTATAAATTATAACTATCGATACGAAACAAATTCAAAGACGTAATATATCGTGAAATTTCGTACAGTTAAATCCTAAATGTGATCTCACATTTAATAATTATTATCTTGAAATTGATTAGAATGTTTGAGTAATAATTTTATTCTCAAGTTTTGTTAATGGTTAGATAGCATAACAACCGCCGTTTTGAGAGATTAGTCGAGCGTATTGCGTGCTGTCTTAAGATTTTTTTGTTTTGTTTTGAATAAAGTAGAGGAGTCTGGAAATAGTCGAGCAATGTCACTTTTTGTATACGGCTCGCTCAACTTGGTCCACGTTTTTTAATGCACTTTGGACTTCTTTTTTGCCCCTCCATTGTTTGCATAGATTTCGCTTCTCAAAGCTGGTCTGTAGTAGCGCTTCCTTGGCTCACCAGTTTTATTTCGCTATTTATTTCGTTTGTGCTTTCGTCGGCCGGTTCTATAGATATTACTGAGCTCGTTTTCTTTATACTTTTATACCTATGTTTAATCTTTTGTTCTTCTTACAACGACGTTCCCTGCTCACTATTTAACGACGTTTCTTACCATAAATATCAATTTCCTCCCATTAAGTGTAATTCTGCGCCACTCTTGCCAGCTGTTTGTTTCCAAGTCTAATCAAGTTTATACTAAACAGTGAAATTAAAATATTTCTTTAGTCAGTTAAAGTTAAAATAAAAACCACTTTCAAAATTATTAGATGAAATGAAAACTCAAATTAGAATTGTAGGGTTAAAAATTCGCTTAGTGGAATACATCAAAGGGTACAACAAATAGACAAAACTATAGGTACACACGCAGTTGGGACTGCAGAATTGCTTTTCTTAGAATCGCTGTGCATTTCATACAAATGTAAGACGCAACTATATGTTCCCTTTTACACCGCTGTTGGCTTATACAACGAATGCAATTTGTGAAGACAAATATACGGGAACCTATTGCGTGCCGCAAGATGTATTATCTTCATTACTTTGTCAAACATATTCAGCTGTCTCACCGTTCTGAGATGACGTTTTTAGTATTCGTTGACGTCTCTCCATGCGTCGACTTGTCACGTTCGTCATGAGATAATTTTCCTACAAATATCAGAACATACTGGATTCTAAAAAAGAAGTAACAAAAATGTTAGTGTCCTTCGATTAAATATTTGAGATATGATTGAATTTATGTTTATTACGCAAACTCGCAAGAATAAGCGGCCTTCTGTTCAGAGTCCTATTTTGAACTCTGTTTACCATTTTGCTTATTTGCTAAATTTCTCTTGAATGAAATTTGCGAAACAAAAGATCATATAAAATCTCGAAAAACAAAATAAAGTTTGATTTGAATACATCTCTGGCACTTATTTTATCTTATCCTTTGTTTTGAATGACAACGATGAATTCTGATCCAACAAAAAAACATTCAAGTGAGAGATAGAGCAATTCTTTATATTATTCTAAAAAGTGACCAAAGGAAGCGGAAATTAACAATCCGCCGAGTTAATTCCGGCGTCATAACTGGTTTAACTTCCAGAGAAATGGCAGAGTTATACTTTATCATAGAAAGTACGCACGAATGAAAATCTTAAGCTTTTTCTATTTACACCAATCCCGAAAGAGAGGGACGAAGAAAAATTTGATACCATTATTGAGACAATGAAATATTTTTTTACATTTCAAAAGAGCTTTGAAATAATTGAAATATATTTTTGTTTCTGTTTCAGGTGAGTGTATAATGATTCTGGTTATCGATATTCTTTGTCTCAAAGCCGGTAAGTCCGTATATGACGTGTAATAAGCGCAGCTAGCTTAAGGCAACTATCGCGAGGAAGCTCTCTTTTCACAATTCTGCAAGGCATTAATTTTCTATTCTTTCTCATGTTAGACCTTTTCATATTCTGTGCGAAACTTCAAATCCGAACTCAACATATCGGCAATGAAATTCGATTTTAATTTTCAAACGACAGTTGTTCTTTTTGCTCCAGTCAGATTGACAAAGAGTCATTTTAAAAATTATGTTTTAATTTTTTACTTCGCTTGAATGACTGTCATCGTTTGAAAAATACGTGCACGTTGGATTCTGCAATATTTTTACCATCATGTTTTTATTCACTTTTTTTTTTCAAACGCTCGCACAATGACATCTTTTTCATTATTATTTATGATCGCATTATGTGTTATAACCAATATTGCGGACAATTTTTATCTTTTCTCTAGAAACATAAAACGAAGACGATGAAATTTGCATCCACTGATTAAATTTATAACGAATTATGTTGTGTTACGAATTTTTCTATACTCATTCTCTTTGACACTAATATTGTAATCTCGACTGGAAAAATAGCTTTTAAAATACTTTTTTTAAAATAGACTCACCCATTTTTTATAATCAATTATTCAATTAAAAAGTGAATGAAGGGGTTATTATTTTTAATAACGGTCAATATTATTATTGATTTTGATATATTTTTAAATATCATATAAATGGTGACTTGCAAAACAAGTCATCTGTAATATCAAAAAAAAAAAAACAAATAGTCGAACTGTAACCAAAAAAAAAATAGTAGGCAATAGAAATCAGTTTTCATGAATCGGAATTTAATATGACGAAAGAAATAGTTTATACGCGCCAGAAGTTTTTGACTTAGGTTAAGTAGTTGGTTCTTTGAACTAATTAATCAGTTAAACAAGTTTGCCAACATATATTCGAATAATTTGCAATGAGGTACGGCAAAAAGTTAGACGGAATTTAAAGTGCTCGTTTATTTCTCAGAGGGGAGTGCGAAATGTAAAAGTTATGAATTCTAATTTACAATGGAAATTCGTTCACTTTTTTATCTCGTAATCCTTGAACTGATTTCATTGACACAGAGGTATCTCAATTAATTAGGAAAATCGTGATTGGACAAGTATCAGTTGAGATGTCGATAATTGTAATTGCTAATTACTACGTCTGCCAAGTCTTCGTCGAGGGAATGCACCCTGGCGTAGATTAGCTTGGGTGACCGGCTGTGTTTACATATGACAAGAGTGTTCGTGTACGCGCGCAAACAGATACGCGAATATTTATGAGTGTGTGGCGGCTATGTTTGCGTATCAGCAGCTACACCGCCGGGGAAACGCTCCGAGGAATCCCGCAATTGGTAACATTGATTCTGAATATCGACTCGCGCACATCCATCCGCGAATAAATCTAATCCCTCCATTGTTTAATTTTATAAAACAATGATCGGTACATGATCTCACGACGAATTTTATGTACAACAATTTGTAACCTAAACTGTAGGCAATAAACTTAATAATAAGAAAAAAGAAAATTTCAAGTAGATAAAAAAAATTACTTCTAAACTATTTTAAGATAATGCAACACCGGTATTTTGTGAACAAATGCTGATAGAAAAATAAATCAAAAAAGCAGACTTCATCCGTTAGATCCATATGATTTGTAAAGAGTTAATTATTTGTAGGAGGAAAAAAACATGAAACTCAAAACGACTGTAAGAATTTGGTACAAAGAAAAAATTACAAGGTATTTGTTTAATATTAGTGATCTTTTTAAACTCGCGAAACAAAATTTTTTTAATCAAGCTTCATATGAAGTTTTAAAATTACTAAAGGGAATACTTCAACTACTTTCATTAGTATACAGAACCTTGAATTTCACGCTGCCTATTAAATTTTAATTAACTAACTAACTAAACCTGTCAAAATCAAGTTCCAAGTTTGATTCATTAAAGTTGAATCATTTTCTGGAAATAGTTGATATTCGAACAAGTAACGAACAATTAAAAATACAAAAAAATAGTTATATATTTATTCAATTTTATCATTTTTCCGTATTCAAATCCGTATCCAAAAATATTTTTTGACTTTTATTTGGTTATACTTTGTCATTGCTTCAACGATAATTTGAGAATTACCTTACTTTTAAAATTATGCTGAATGCATACCATTGACAAAATTTGCTCAAAACAAATTTCAAATTGCATGATTAAAATTTAATTGTTGAAATGTGAAGAATTGAAGTGTGACGTGTATAACACACATGATTCTGCGACATAATTATACCGCAATAATGCAGTCGTATTGTTAAACGTTCAATATAGTACGAATTTCGCGAATTCATTATTGAAACGATGGCTGCGTTGAGAAATAATGATATCGAGCATTGCAGGGTACTATTCATCAAACAGCGTGCGGCGTCTCAGCGACGTAATATTGTAGCTAAAGCGGAGCTAAAGTATCCACTAGAAAAAGAAGGCTCTCTCAAAGGTCTTGGCGGAACAATGGAGGCTGCAATTAACACGCAACTCCTCGAGACGAGTCGACGTGTGCAGATTTCCAACTCGTTGCATCCGAAGAGCAGTCAGGTGTCAGTGATCTTCCGTTCAAAAATGCGATGCAAAAAATTGTCCATCGACTTCTTTTTTCGTTCACAGTACACGGTCTTTGATCCTCTAACGAGAAGTTTAAAATGATCACAAACAAGAAAATTGAATCAAAAAACAAATACCATTCAAAAATTCTTCTTCCACAGTGACAATCGAGTTTCATTGCGCGACGTCGCAAAATTGCATTCGAAATTTTTCGCGTGAAACCTTTTTTACGAGGTACAATGTCAAATCGAGAAACTTGAAGAGAGTCGCTGGAACTCGGGAAAAACGAATTGTTGATCGGAAGGTGCACCGATGATAATGCAGGAAATATAATATAGAAGAAGAATTTTACTTGCGGTCTCTTTCCACGATGTTTTAAAAGATGTTAGACAACGTACTCGGGACACGTTCGAAGTGCTTGTACAGTGGATCTTTGACGATTCGTCATACCATTTGTGCCAATTTCAACGTTGTTGTTAATAGCATGAAATTCATTATTATTGGCAGATTGTACATCATTGAAATTCCAAGGAATGTGCTAATCGAAGAGAAATTGTCATTTTTTTTCTCGTTTTCTGAAAATGTCCGGTGTTTTTGTAGTTGTACAGGTGTTTTTTGTCGAGTGTACCTTAATTGGCTTTTAAATAACTCGTGTCAAAGTGTCATTCGTGAACTTTGACCAACGTGAAAGTATAATCTTCTCGAGAAATTGAGGCCTCGTCTTTTTCTCTCGAGCACTTTCACCAAGGTTATTGATCGATTGCCAGTTTCTCATTGTTTCATTCTTCGAATTACCGTTCATTAAAATTTTTACTATTTCATCCTCTTCAGCTGGTAAAGCTAGTGAATAATTTCTAATCAAATTAAAAAAACCATCAACCATATTATTTTGTTATTTGCATTCAAAATGACATCATTGTTTTTAATGAGTAAATGGAAAATTACTCGAAATTGAAATATGTTTTGTTGAAATCTAACGCATCATAACTAATGATAATTGATTGCTCCAAACTAAGAAAGTAAGTTCATCTCAGAGCGAGTGTGTAACAGCGTGCACTTGTTATGAAAGTTTGCGTGAATTCACGTGTGTGACATTAAGCCGCTCTGAGTGTTCCCAAACTACCACTCATAGCGGTAGATCTCGTATCTAAAAAGAACCAAAAGGATCTGGCTTGGCTGACGGGAAATAGGTCGCTGAACTTCAACAGTGCTGATACCGTTCACTAATTACAACTTGTTATTACGGGCTTTTTGCATTATCACAAGCACTTTTTATTAAACGTGGAAATTAATTTCATTACATCGTGAATTATCTTCAATTTCAATGCATTTTGTTAGAAATACACTCTGTACAAAAATTAGCGCCCCCCCTAAAATTTTCTAAAAAATGAACTATTTTTAAACACTGATAATTTTCAATCAAAATTTTTTTTATTATTTTTTTTTTTTTTATTGAAGCTTGAAGTGTTAACTTTAATATTGTGGTAAAAGAAAGGTTTTTTGACTGAAAGTTATCGCTGTTTAAAAAGTGGTTATATTCTCGAAAATTTTAGGGGTGGCGCTAATTTTTGTGCGGAGTATATAATGCGTAATGAATTTTCACCTTTGTATTAATTACTTCTGATTTTTGTTGTAAATGAATTGTTTACTCATTTGCCCGCACTGAAATTTCAACTATGATCCTTATTTTCAAACAGAAGTACATATATAACAGCGGTAATTAACGTTTGTATACATTATCTGGTTAGATTGAACTGCTTAAGAATTATTAGTGACAACAATTTATTAAATTACGATTAGATATCATCTTGGTCAAACTGGTCGATTTGATTGGGATAGTTTGACGTTAATGATGTCACGTCGAGTCATAATAAACGGCGATGCATTTGACACAAACGTGATTACTATCTAAGCAAGCACTGGACACTGACGGTTCTTGGCATGATAAAGTAATAATTATTCCAACGACAATAAGCAATTGATTTTTTCAACGAACAAAGATCAACCGCTTTATGATCATTGTTCCGCTAATCCTCAGATCATATGAATTTCGTTTGAATAAAATCTACATTTAATTCTACCCAGAGGTTTTGGAATAACAATGATTATCGACGTGATAATAATTCAATTAACAGAATTCAATCAAGTGTATATATTTATATGTGCTATATATGTGAAAGTTGTTTAGAAAATTTGTTTGTCATATACAAGCAATTATTATTCAACGGGAAGAGGGATGAAGCTAATTGCACCGCAGAGTACATGAGAGTACATTTAATTATAAATTTTATGGCCAGATGATGACTTTTATTGCATTTATTGAATGCTTTTGGAAAACTCATTACATTAAATATTTTTCGAATTATCACTCTCGCAGATTTTAAAAATCATTTTACATTCATTTAAGCCAAACAGATATAATTTATTCAATCGATGAATTATACATTATTTTCCTCTTAATTCGAGAGTTCGAAATTCACCCAAGAAACAGCTTACATAATTGAAAAGACTATTAAAAATGTATCTTTTTTTAAGCATTGATTGTTGTAATTTTTCAACTTTGAAGTTTGTTGAATTAAATGTTTTCATTTAATTCAAGTGCAAATTAAAACGAATTTCGAAGTAAATGTTTAACAACATGAACAAATACTTTTATATAATAAAAATTCATGGAACCTAATTCGAATGAACATTTATAAAAAGAGAATGTAAATATTAGAATCTAGTTAAATATATGGGTCTTCTAAGAAAACGGATTAAAAAAATTTATTTTAAATGAAAATGCACCTAATGTTTTTGCATCTTTAATTATAATATCTTTATACAAATTTCATGTTCGATGTTTGTAAGTCCATTCTGTTAAAAAAAATCCATTCATAATATAAAAAATTACATTAATTACAATGTACCTAAAAAGTTAAATAAGTTAAATAACGAATGTTTGTTATGCCTGAGGTATATATTGACTCTTTTTATTAATATTCAAATTTGCCAACTAAATATGCAAAAAATCTTTTGGATTTAAAACATAATTACACATGCATTTTATATTTAGCATTTCATTATGCATTTTTCTCAATACTACTGAAAATCGTATTAACCAACTTCTTGGCCAACAAATCTGACAACCGGAGTTAACGTTTTTTTTTTTTTTTCTCGTCACTCTTATTTCGCGTCATAATTACCCGGGAGAATGGATTACGCATAACACGACGGCTGGCTGATGAGATCTAGTTGTTCCCTCCTCGAAGCACTGAATCGTGAGTGCAGAAAATAATAACAATTTCAATGAACTTTATTAGTATCCTTTATGTTGCGACGCGTGCGATACGTACGTTGCATGATAAAAGGCGACCAAGTTTCACAATGATGACGCGAGATCTATATTTCAAATTTCAAGTGATACAACAGATTTCCTGTGGCAAATTAATATCGGACTACTGATGTCACTATCCGGTGATAATAACTCGGAAGAAAAAGTGAACAGAGATGAAAATGAAAAATATCTGTGTTTCAGATGAAAACATCATTTAAGCTGAGAAAACGAGTTGAGACAATTTTTGAGAAATGAAAATATTTGTTTTGAGATAATGAATAAACATCGTTTACTATTTTTTTTTTTTTTTTTTATCCAAACGCCAAGTTAGCATTTTTAACAGGCTCTCATTTGTAGCATAATAATGCTTAACGATGATTCATACCATGGTATCAATTTGTCTGTCTAATTTACACAGCATTTATTTTTCGGTGATTTTCGATTCAGCATCGTTTAAATTTGACTGCCAATTATTTTTGCTCATATTGTTAACGAGTTTAATAATTAACCGTGGTTTGGAATTAACGTATTAACAATAGTTCTCGAGTACAAATTATAGTATTAATTTTCAGAAAATGTTTAACCCATAATTTAATATGTTGAACATAACTTTGCTTGCAATGCAAACGGAAACCAAAATGATAATGTTCTTTAAACTGACAAAGATTATCCTTTGTTATAATAAGTAAGAAAATATTCGTAAAACGTCGAAATTAAAGCACAAAAGACGATACAGAATGTATTATGCGTCTTAGAGTAATTGTGCCGAGCATTCAACCGTCATTCATAATAAACTTATATTCAATTTGAAATATAACGCAATTTTAAATTTGTCATCATGTTATTCACGGTATTATAAAGTGGAAAAAAACCATCCATTTATCCTCTTCGAAATTAATGAAATACTGCAAAAAAAGTTCAACATTATGGGCTAAAGAGAAAAAGGAAAGAAAAAACAAGCTAGTTGTCATACGCAATATCTGCGTAAAAGCATACACTTTGATGTAAAGTATACGACATTGTGATTCACAATATTTGCTTTGTTATCACCAATAATTTCTCTCACTGCTTTGTCATAGCTCGTGAACTTTTGTTAAATTGATACTTAGCGAGCACTGTTGAAAGTTTGCATTCATAAAGGAAAACAAAGCTCTCAACCACTGTTTTTTTTTTTAAATTGTTAATTTATATTTTCATTATTTTGATATAATATCACATTTTTCTATTATTAAGATTTTAAGAGATTTTTATAATTTTGTTTTCAATGTATAATCTCAATACGTAATCCAATATTCATCTAGAAAATGAATTTTATGCAGAATATAACGCTACCCGACTTATTCACAATTTAAATCATGCCTAACAAGTTATCGACGTGTCAAATCTTGAGCATAAAATTGAATTTTGCGTTATCTATTAATTACGAGTTCAATTATAAATACATTTTTTATAGGTCCACAGCGTAATTGAATATTTTTGCATGACTAAGAAGAAATATGCGACGCAGCCAAGTAAATAAGCGATTTCATAGTAATAAAGTTGCGCGTTTACGTGCACTCAATGTAAAAAGTGTACATAAACTTTGAAGATAAATAAACATTCTGCGACAAACGTGGTGTCGGTGAAATTAAAGTAGTGAAGTCTATATTGCGTCAGACATGCAGTAGCGACGCAAAAACGTGCGGCGTAAATTATTTCCGCTCAATCGTGAAACTTATAATATTTTGATATCCGTCATTTAAAATCAAATAATTTTATTGCAAATAAAATCTCTTTCTCAATTTGTTTCGTCACTTGGTTTTGCAGTCATTATTTAAAAGTCGCCTTGTATTCTACATTTCATTTGAAATTCAAATGGATGCTCAAATCTTTTTTTGACAGTGCGATTAAGAGTAACAAGTTAATTTTTTCATATTAAAAAAACCCAGTACTTCCAGGGGAGCTAGAATTTTTCCGGTTTTTTTCTCGTTCTACATTCTTTCATTGCGGTAAACACAGTTATCCAGTAGTACATATTTTCGTGAAATCGCGTAACAATTTTGTCTGAAACTTACTTAGTTCAGCCGACGACAGCGAATTAATTATGAATCTTTAAAGCATTCATACAACAGTGTTCTCTTAAATTATTTATATCGCATGACGTACGCCCATTCTCAAATACACAAGAAAAATTGATTTTGTTTCCATATTTATTTTTATCTTTTTTTTTGTATCTCGGAATAATGCATTTAGTTATTATATTGCTTTATATCGATTCGAGTTATACTTCATTGCATCTAATATATTTATATAGGCGAAACCAATTTGATAGAAAAATGTTATATACCCTCTCAGTACAAAAGGGCGTGAATATCCAATTTTTTCAAACAAGTTTTACGTTAAAACTTGTAAGAGTATAGAAATAGAATAGCGACAGAATAAAATTGAATGTTTAATATTATAATCGAGTAAACAAAATTAACATGAGAATTACACAAAGCTGCTGCATTGAAATAAGAGTTCAGATCCTAGCTCGTCTGGTTGAATCATTCAAAGGGAAATCAAGAACGATGAATTGGATATCGAATAGAAAGAGGAATGGTAACCGCTGAAGCAAACGTTGTACCTGTCTCAGGACAACAGTCCTGTAACACTTGAGCCTTCGAACGAGAAGCTTGAACGATGTCACGATTTAGAACCCTACATCAGATGTCATCGGACTGATCCCACGTGTTATCGGATATTGAACCAACTCATATCTTATATGTATTTTAAAAAAAGAGAAAAAACACCAGTGACAGAGTTACAAATTGTTCACATTTATAAAAAAAAACTGTCGAAACACGAAACGTATTAGAAGTTGCATTGATCGAGTACATATTTTTTTTTTGATTGATAGTCTTACACGAATATGTTAGAATCGATCGATCATGTAAAAGTGAGTGATTGTGACTTATGATTGCATCCCAGTCTTATGATTACCATATTGTGGTCAAATTTTTTATCGATAAACTTGATTTCATCCATTTTGTGAAATCAATTTTACGTATGAGTAAGAAAGGCGTCTATTGAAATATAAAGGACCTGTTTTTTACGTATAATTTCCCAGTTTTGGAAACGTCGATTTACTTCACACATTTTACGATTTCACGTCGTGCCTGCGCGATGTGTTCTCCGCACCATTTTTGAACGCGATTGGGACTCGTTATCCAAGACTTCAATATCGTTCCTTGAGCATTTTCCAATTTCCTCAGACGATCGCGTGCCGTTATCTCAGTACCAGCGCCGCGTGGTAACCATCATAAATAAGCTGACAAAAATAATGTAGCTGGATGGCGGCGACGAGTTGAATAAATTATATCTTCTTACATTTTTTTTTGTTGTCTCCTCTTTTTAACGTGCGCGTTACGTGTTTATAACACGGCCGTCTACAGCAAATGATCCAGCAAAATTTGTCATTTGTCAATTCCCATTCCCGCAAATTTATGACACGAAAATTGACGTTTCCTTGAACATATTTATCATCAGTTGGTATGCAAATTTCAACACTTTGATACGCACTTTATGCTGCAAATTTAATTAAGTCCTATCAGTGTTGGTATATCACTTATTACTTGCAATAATGTTTGACAAAAATCATGTTTCATTGACATTTGTATGGGTGTGTATTCCTCTTAATTATTTTTCATCAAATTTCGAGATCCGAAACTTCTCAATTTGCAGAACTTTTTCACATTTGTATAATTTCGTCTCAGATATAAGATATTCATTACACCTAAATAAATTCGTTTTTATACTTATCTTTTTAAATTCATGTTAAAATACATTTTTAATGAATCTTTTTGTGCATGCATGAAATAAATCTATAGCTGAAAATTTCTCATTAAAAATATTCTTGTATCTCTTGAATAAGCTATGATTAGAACTTTATCCTAAAATTTAATTAAGTATACAACTATATTGATTATCTACGAACATTTTATCTTAAAAATGTCATCTTCTTTTTGATGAAAAAAAATTATCATTCGTAATATTTTTCAATCAAGTCATAGGATTGACTATTCCATGTCTTTCTTCTTTAAAATATATGTATATATGGTTATCTTGTGTTGGACGTGCGACAAAGATGTAAGCCACTTTTTCATATATATATTTCATGTTACAATTTCAAGTTAGCCAACAGACACGCAACGCTCGATCAATAAGTCATAAATAGGAGACGCAACTTCCGTCTTGTTCGTTTTATTATCTAATATAGATTTTTATGGTCGCGCGGATATTCAACGTGATAAGACGTTTTAATTTGTAAACGTATTTTCGAATAAAATGAGATTCTACGAAAAGGCGGGTGTAAAGCGGGTAGATCAAAATTTTACTACATTGCGTAAATTTTCCGGACGGACTTTAGATCCGTCGTAAAACCACTGTAAGAAGTGGCTACGAATTACGGCATTTTGCTGATGCCAACTTCATAGTTCTTCGGGGTTGTCGGAATTTCGAATTTCTCATGTAGTCACATTTTGTTTAATGTTCACTCACAAAAATAATTTTTTGAGTCAAAATTTTTTATGTCTTGAACGTTGGTCATTTGGCAATAAATATTATTCATTTGAGTCAAAATGTTTTAAACTATTTGATAAAAAACTAAAATTTTCAATCCAGATTTCAAAAAAGTAGGCTGATGTAGAGTAGAAATCTTAACTCAAAATGTTGTAGTTTACGCGTTGACGCAGAACTGTAGCATATTGTAGAACTGTTTTAATAGTTTTCATCTACATAATTTTATTATTTAATTGTTTAATTTGTACTAATAAATTAGAATCTAGTATCATATAAAAATAAATGGTCAATTTCCTATATATAGGAATTTGTTAATTCTAGCAAGCATAAAAATTGAAAATATAAAAAATAAAACTCAAGATAGACATTACATTATTGTAACATTGATTTATATAAATATAATTTTTTTTTTCGAATGCAAACCTATTTTTTATGAATTCATAGAAAAACACAAAAACAATTAAAACTAATGAATATATGAATATACACATCAAAATATTTGTAGTGACTGTCTCTCATGTTTTATTTTGCGACGAACACGATTTAATCTTTATCCCATATTCTAACTTCTTGACTCAAAATTTTAGCGTTCAAAATTTTTATCGTCTTGCCATTAGATCTTATTTTTTTGGACAAATGTCAAGATGTTAAAAAGCTTGCCCAAAGTTTTTTTCTTGACTCAAATGGTTTTTGCTGTCAGTGTTAAATTATATTCTTTTTCATAAAGGTATATGAAAAATTCATTATCATCAATGTTTCAATTGAGTTTGGATAGTTACACTGTAAGCCAAGTCACATATTTGACAAACTAGCAGCTCCCGTAACTCTGATTAGGATATTAATTAAATAATTAATTAATTTAATAAGTCTCCAGGCTATATTCACATTATACTAATCTTGTTTGATGAAAGCAAACAATATTTTCTTTCCTGAATAAATGGCACTCTGTTTCATTACACGATTGAAAAATTTCTTTTTCATTGTGTTAATAATCTCACACTCGTCTCTCCACGATGAGATAATTTAAAAATACATGTCAATGCCGTAGGTAATCTCCTTCAATGAAACTGAACATTAATTGTGCTTAAAACTTAGCGTTTACTAACGTTCGAAGTGCAGCTATGAGCTCGAGATTGTCCATTAACGCTATTTAAAATTCTGTTTTGAAAGAACCTTACATTCAAATGCTCAAATTAGCAGCAAGTGTGAATTATGAATTTGCTATTAAAAATTCATATAGCTAATTTAAGCGTCTGAACTAACTTTTGTGTTCTGTTATGATATGTGCTGATCTTCAGTTTTGTTTCCCTCTTCTCTGAAAACATCTTCAAAATACTAATTTGAGTTGATTTTTAAGAGTTGAGATTACCGTGATATTTTATAAAGAATGGTTATTCTTTAATTAGTGCCATTACGGTTTTAGTACATACGCTGTATTTCTGGTTAACATTATGATGTAGTTGGTCAATGAATATTTATCTTAATAACCTTTTTACAATCTAAATAATATAGATGGAAAATGAATTAATTTCTTGGTATTATAATTTTCATTGAAATACATACATACATTACATGCAAACAATACAATACAGAAACAAAGGAAAATAAACAGAGTCATCATACAATTAAAAAATCTGTATGATATTTATTTATAAAGTAATTAAAATGACATAATTGGAAAATTTCACAAATGCATTCAATGGTAATTATGTTGATTATTTTAAAATTGTAAATAACGGAATTTCTGATATGCTTGCATAAATTACTCTTTAACTGCTTTGATTTTATACTTCGTAGTGTTAAAGTTCGTACTTTTGTAAATTACAAAAATGAAGCACCTATAAATTGCATTTTACAACTTCACTTTAAATTGAAGTTACAATTGTGCTTTTCATCAGTAGCATTAAATTCTACATTTTTTGTTCCACAAGATTTTGTTAACTTTTTATCAATTCATTAATAAAAATATGTAACTGAATTTATAAAAACTTCAAATTGAACTGAAAAATATATTGAAGTTAAAAGGACAAAAAAAGAGAACAAACGTTAAAGCAAATATTTCAAAATCAAAAGTTTTTAATGAATGCACTAATTTTATGATAGAAAATTTGACCAGAAAGAACAATTTTTGATTGAAAAAGGTTTACTCTAATAGTTTATAAACAAAGAAGCAGTATGTATAAAGTTTTTAATTTTGTGCTTGCAACAACCGACCAAAAACCAAAGATAAACAAATTTAAAGTCAATTACCGCGGGTTCTGATTGAGTAGTATGTTCGTAGTGTGAGCTCACGTGCTAATAATTCGGTGCAAAGTTCGGTACGAAAAATAGAAACGAATTTGCGTGACGGTGTGTATGCGAAGGTCGCCTAATATCAGTTTAATTAAACAGCACTGTAAGCCGGGACTGTAATTTAATTTCGGTATGGAATGAAATTTCGACCCCGCGGCGATACACGCCACTCTCGGGCATTCAGCTCTCGTTCAAATAACATATATTCTATAGCTGAACTAACTAGTGTGCCGGGCATGTAGTTACTTGACAAGATCGTACAACCGCGAAGACGGAGCCACTCGTCTGCAGCCAGCCACGTCCGTCTAATCTCACTATCACGTGTCGAATTATATTTCAGTTTATTCACGGCGTGATTGAATTTGCTTAGTATTGTCGGTTCAAACTTGTTACTTTGACTTGACACGCATTGTCCCGACGACTGTTGATAATTAGTTTGTCAGTCATTAATGCTCGATGTAACGTTACGTACATGCTTCTGTTATTGATATTTTACTTGCTCATTACACTGTGTCTCACTTCAATTCTTAGAATTCCTTAGAATCTTTAGTATTCCTTAGAATTGAATTGATTCAATATTATAGACATAATCTCCGCGATAATTATCTGCATTCTGGCAACAATACTATAAATGGTAATTTCTATTATTTATTACTGTTGAAAGCCATGCAAAAATAAACTCGCTGTAGTAAACTCTAGTAAACTCTCTCGAGATGAATATTTATTGCATTCATTTACACGTTTAACATTATGAGTATATGAATACAACATTTATATAAAGCTACAAATATTTATTCTTTGTACAAAACCTTGCTGGTTATTTGTAATTCTAAGAACAGTTTCTGGACCGAAATATTGTTATAATCTTTTTAGTTTGATCAATAAAAGAATACAAAGTTTTTCCAAAAAGGTATCATATTCATGCTGAATTACAAATCAACAATTGTTTTAAAGCAACTATCAGCTTCTTTTCGTTGGCTACAGTTTCTCGCGAGCGCAGTATAAACAATAGTCACATGTTTCTGCAGTTGCCGGAGGCCCTGCGCCGTCATGGCACATTGAACTTGCCAACTTTTGGCTGCGACCCCAGGCCGAATGCATTGGTACGGCGATCATCTCGTTACAGCGTTCCTTTTTCATAAAATCGGTTACACTTCGAAAGTGAGTAGAAGACCCCGAGGGATCCCGAGTACTTCAATTTTCGATTATTAAATGGACCTTAAAAATACGGATCAATCATTTTTATCGCATTCAACATTTTAGTAACTGAGACGCAGATTTTTGTTGTAAAAGTAAGAATTTATTTTAATTAAAGCTGTGAAAATTGGAAGTAAAACTTTCATCGCTCAGTTTCAATTTTTATTAAATTTACTCAATGTCACCTTACGGTATTTCATAAATTGTTTCGAACGTGGCGAAACTTGCATACAGAACAGATAATTCGATCGCTTTATTAATAAAATTTCTATGAAAATTTGGCTCACCAAATTTAATCCACTATAATCAAGTACGAACAAAGTATATTATTCATTTATATAAAAATGTAGTACGTCACCTTTCAAAGTTCAAAAACGTTGAAAAAAACTTGATTTATGTGAATAAATTGTAAAGACCGGAAAACATAACACAAATTTAGTGATTCAAAAGTTATCTTGAAATTAAACTTTTACGTTGCAATCTACAAGTTAAAGATGGAAATTACTTATAGGAGTATTATGATTTGATTTGAAACTTATCACCGCGAAAGTGTGTACGAGCAACTCAAAATCAAATTACAACCCCTAACCCGCTGCATCTCGCTGTAACTTTCTTGCGCATTTCTACCATTTCATTGCCAGAAAAAGAAAAAGACGTGACGTATTTCCGATACAGAGTTTGAGCTGAGTTATAAGAATGTTTGGCCTTTGTCGCTTGTTTTTGTGTTTCCTTGACTTTTTCATTCGAACAATGCAAGCTTGAGCAGTATAATTATGAAAATCCGACCGTTTTCGTCGGTATCAGCCGAACAATTGGTTATGAAAAATTTAAAGCCTTTTCAATGCCGCCCAAAATATAACGTCACAAAGAAACGTTATGCATGTCAAGCTTTCTTGCCGACAAAACGTTGTGTCTCCTATTTTATCATCGATCGCCTTTTGCGCGTCAAAATTTTCACTCCAGATCCATAGTTATGAAAAATGTTGAATTAGTTTGAATACTTACAAAATTATTCAATTTTGATCAACTTCTATCATTTTTTATTTTAGTTTGTTCTTCTGTTGTACAATTGAATTTGTTTTAAAAAAAAATTTGTATAAAAAGTAAAACGGTTATTTTATCTCTATCAAAAAAATCGTAATAAACGTTTTTGTCAGTATTTGACTATATAAAAATAGAGTCTGCGTTTATATTACACGATACGTTTCAAACAAAATTTGTACTGAATTTGTACACTCCGTTTCATACCTGCGAATTTGAGACTGACAAAGCACCGTTTCGCCGTGTTACACAGAAAACAAAACAATAATTTTGTCAAGCTCAATTTACGAAAACATTTCGCGAATCCAGTTATATGAGTTAAATTCTCATTTGAAAATAAAAAAAGATTAAATCAAATTTCCAGCGCATCGGAGAATGAAAAATGAAAATCTCTCACGTCATAAATTTAAATCTCTCAAAAATTTGAAATTGTAGGGATAAAAACGAATGTCATAATTTTGATCTCCGTACTGTGGCATTTCATAAATACCCCAACGCTGATTGCGTTTCATTTGCACGCGTATATTTTAATCATGAGCGGATGCGATGCGGTGAATTATCAGTCACGATGGAGTTGAAATTAGCAGTGTCGTATAAACATTACCCAATTGTGTTTTGCGATAATTGTTCGTGCAATATGTTGACAGCTTGTGTCTACAGAAAATTATTGCCTGGAATTTCTATCAGATGCAGAATTATTGTTTTTATTGGCGCACAAAATCAGACACTTTTATATCCGCGTATGTATACGATAAATGCTGAACGTTCGATGCCATCATTTTAACGATGGCATAAATAATGGATTCATTTGAAAATTGTTAGCAATTCGGTTAACAATTGTTCGGATTGATTCCATGGTTTTTGTGATGCATCGCTCATGAGATCGATGGCTTCGGTTCAATTTAAATTCGCCGAAATCTGAAATTGTTTATTAAGTATACAGAAGCGTATACGCTTCTGAAACTATCGCATTCTACGCCAGAATTCATTTAGATGTGAAATTCAATTTGAAATCCCCTCCTTCCCCTTAATGAAAGTAACCCACAATAATGATACAAGTCTTATATATACTATCATGATTGTACTTCAATATTGAGATTGTTTTTAAAAAACGATCTCTCGGGTTTTATATCTCTATTTTAATAAGAAAAAGAATGATTTTACAGATGAATGTAACACTAATTTGGAATACTGCATTCATCAATACTTTAGACACTGCTCATCAAAGTACAAAAAGTGTGCTCTGATTAAAATGTTTTAACTTCAACAGAAACTTGATCGACAAACTCGCGCACAAAGTTGCGCGACGTTTACGCCGCATTTCTCTTGGTACGATATGCAGTCACTTGAAAAACTCGCCAAATCACAAAATTCTTTGAAAAAAGTATATCCCGTCAACTTTTTCACGGTTCTGTTATTAAATTTCTGACCTATACAATTTTTATCAATCGCAATTTAAAATTGAGTCAAACGTAAAGTTCACGATAAAACAAATTAATACTAACATTGTTCAACAATATTATGCTACTGATATATCTTCATCTCATTAATATGGAATTGTTTTATTATATATAGCTTTAATTAAAATTACAATTATAACAATCACAACAAAAAAATTCGATCGGAATGATGCAAATTCGTACCAACAAATGATACCACATACTTTTTCCCTTGAATTTCAAGCCACGATTAAGTTACGAAGCAATTATAATTTGAATTCAAAATCAAATTACATTAGCCTTTGATAAATCATTAAAATCCTCGAATTGCGAATTGTACGCCGCTTGCACGATCTTAATTAAAAGTTATACTTGATATTACACGCTGCCTAACAATTTGTGATTCAATTGACTGGCTTCAACATCGTTTCAATAATTTTCCATTACTTTTCAACTAAATTTCGCGTATATATTTCAGCATTGTTTCTTCTGATTTCTGCTGAAAGATGCACACAAAGTAATCAGAATTTTTACCAATACTCTGTTGTTCACATTGATTTGAAGACCGTTAATTTACCGTTGATATTTGTGATTGCCCCAATATCGATATCAAAAAAAATATTGACAAAAAAAAAAAACGATTCATGTTTCAGAATCGATTTTATTAGGCGTAAAAAAACGCTGTGACGAGTGCTAGATAACTCATTCTTACCGCGTTCGTTATACCTTTTTTATTCCTCCTTTTTGCACTTGTCCAAAAATGCAACTCAATAAAGTTACCCGCGAGCACTAGAGAAACCAATCGTACCTTCGTAAATGACATCCTCATTTGCTCGCTTTTTCTTCTCAGACATGAACGTGCCACGATGAAACAACATATCAATTTTCACAGTGTCATTACGCCGAAAGTAATAAAATTACTGCGGAGTTTCCAAGCTGCTCCATTGACGAAAAAATGATTCGCAATCAACTTGGTACAGATAGTGCCGCTAAAATGGAACTTTAATAAATAAAACGATTTACATTAAACTGTATTGTGTTGGAATTGAATTTAATTTTGCGTATGAAAGACAATATGAAGCTTATAATATTTACAATAAAGTAAGGCCGACTGGATAAAAAAAACGCGTAGCATACCAAGTCAGAGTATATCGAGTCAATGTACAAACTATGCTACGTGGCAAATCGACTTGCCGAACGTTTCGAGTGAAGATGTCTCGATATAGAGATCCACCTTGTTGAGGCACCAAAACGCCGTCTAGCGAGTGTTTGTATGCTAAACTCCGTTACTCACTACTGTGAACCTAACATAAATGACAAGTTGAGACAGAGTTATTTGTATTTTGAATGCGTATGAAAATTTTATCCGCCGAGGATATTCTCTTTTGACAGATCGATCAGTAGTTTTAAATTTTATATATAGTTTTATTAGATTTATCAAAAATATGATTTTGTCTATACTTATTTCATGATATGGTGAAATGAATACATCATTTGGAAACGTGTTGCACTATTACAACTTTCTTACTTCCAACATCAACTTTTTTTATCGCTGAATTTTGTTTATCACCTTTTAAACTTATTATAATGTTTTAATTAACTAAAATAAATAGAGGCGGTTTTTCGCAATCGACACGAATTGACTTCAAAGAATCGGAAGAAAAACCGTGTAGGTAACAACCCCATGAATCAATTTCACCCTACAAAAAAAATGACAAAACTAACGCCAACTTTCGAATAGAAGGAATGATTTTTTTATCGTACAAAAAAAAGCTCTTTTATAAATTGGTAACTGATAGAAGCATTGATATTCAGACGTACCATTGAACAAAATCATATATCTATTACTGACAAAAAGATGAAGAATGCAAAATTAAAAAAAGATAACACGATATTAAATAGAGTTAATTGATACACGAACATTTTACGCGTGCTTAGAAACGTGTAACAAAGGGACGCAAGTATTCTCTCTAGCATCGTTAATCCCTTTTAAACTCCATCAACTCACGTCGCCATAAATTATTAATTATTCTTACATTCATTGCAGATTCATAAAATTCCTTAGTTTTCACTAATGCATTCTTTATGCAAACTTTTATCTCTTTATTATTGCACAATGTATATACGTGCGGGAAGAAAAAAATCGCATCACAAATTTCAGATTCGATCCAATAGTTTTTTTTACACCTTCGAGTAAGGGTGCAGGTAGAAAATAAATATTTTCTTTCAATAACACAACGCCATAAATCCACTTCGACAAACCGAAAGCCTATCTCTCTTGGCGGCTATGATTTTCTTCAAACAAATAGTATTCAATAAACTAAGTCACGAATTGAATTTATCGATCTCTTGATTACAAATGTCACAGTTTGAAAATCGCAAAGAAAATCACTCTTGAATGAACTATAGTTTCGTTATTATGAAAATCTCTGACTAATGTATGTAAATAGCTCAAAGTAGTATGAAAAGTAAACCAACTATGCAAGCTGTTTACATTAGCTTGATATATTTGAACAATGAATTCAAGTGTGAAAGCGCAGTTCAATTCATGAGCGAATTTTGCTTTGTCGATTTTTCGATTAAATGTTCATTTTATATCATTTGAATTGTGCTCGAATGGTTTACATACCCCGCAGATTCACGTCCTATGACCGAATTCAGCCCGTTGTGAGGCGTGTGCACGTCTCAGCGTTATTTCGTAATGTGCAACGGTGCAAATGCGTATACCGCCATTCATGTATGTAGTACAACTTGCGTTTCGATTGCATTTCTGCGAAACAAAAATTAGTTAATCAAATGTAGCGCACGCGTCACATTTGATATTGCTTTTCTTTTTGACAGCAAACGACAAGAAATTCAACGTCAATTCATGTTGTAACAAATGACAAGATGAATTAAAATCAAATTTACTTTTAAACGCAGAATCAAAATGAGATAACTCGGCGTTTTCCTATACTATACTGAAGTAACATTTTTCGCCGACACACTTTAGTAAAGTTGTTGACCACAACTCGGCTTTGGCCACTACAACGGATGTGCAAAGTATTTTTCGCGGTTATGTTGGAGTCAACAAAACAATACAGCTGAAAAGTTTGTTACCCCCGTTAGAAAGTTGTAAAACTTATTCTAAGCGGCAAAAGCGAAAATGCGGAACGCCGCAGGAATCTGCACTGAACCATTAAATGAGCTCATCTTAATTTTTCAAAAAAAGGTCCCACGGACAGATCATTTTAAACCGCGGACTATTATTTTTACTTTGTTTCACTTAACTTTCAATTTGTTCAATTTTATTATGTGCATTGTAATTTTTTATAAAAATCTTCCCCATCCGAGCTTTCTTAAGAATCATAGTAAATTTGGATGCTACTTTTCTATCCATGTAACAATTTTAGTATTAATTTCGAATTTCGTGAAATTTGCATCGCGAGAGAAACCTCTCGGGAAAAACTTGGTTGATGGGAGTCTGATAAATGTTGTTCAAGCTGGAAAGATCATACGCGTATCAATCTGCTGCCGAACGTGATATGAATGTGTCTTCGGCAAAGTGGAAACGTGACAGGACGAGTGCCTCGATGTGTGTAATTTACAAATTGCAGTGTGCTCCTTGTTAGAATGACAAGTCAAGCGACGCTTACTTTGTCACCATTATTTGATTACTACTCGTTAAGAGAGGTTTATTCAAGCTTGTGTGGGTGACAGTTTTTCTCCGGCGTTTTTATTCAAAAACTGAATTATATACAATTGCTATCCAAAACTAAGTTGGCATTCTCCAATTTGACTGCATAACACATAATTCAAATGTTGGGCAGGTTTGACAAGCTTCTGTTCCTTCTCAAATGGCCCTTTATCGTAATTAAGTTAAGCATTTATTTATAACACATTAAATTTATGTTTATTCATTATCAATTATAGCTGTTATCATACGAAAATGAAACCTCCTGTATTCTGAGCACATAATTTTTGTGTCACGTTTGATGTTTACCTTACGGTTATAAAATGGGTATTAAACTGCCTGTAAATAACGAAACTGGTGGTGGTACTTCAAAAATGACTCTGCGAGTTTTTTTTTTTTTTTTTTTTTTTTCATTCGAGCAATACATTTTTAATACCAATGAATATATCTCGGTATAAAAAGATTGCATTATAAGGGTTCCATTTGCATGCACAATTTTATGTTGGCATTACCTTTGTAATCCCGGGCTTTTCAATTTTATATGAGCACACCATGAATAAACTTTGTTCGACTTGAATTAAATATTTTCAGCTTGAAAGAAAAACACAAAATGTCAAGACACTTCGCACGTTTTTGATTCCATCGTCAACTTGCAATTCGTGGTTAAGTGATTGAGCTTATCATGCAATATTATTATTCATTATTTCATTTTGTTTTTTGTAAATTTGCACAGTAGTATAGTAATTTGCTTTCATAATGACATTCTAAGAAGAAAAAAACGACTTTGCATATGTTTTGCATATCATTCGTTTTGGATCAATTTTTGCTCCCTTTCGAGAATAACTACTTTCTTGCATCGAATAAAAAAAGTTATATTTAATTGTATATAGTTATCAGTTTCGTTTGCACAATTATCACAAAAAAATTAACGTGATCTTTTTTTTTCAACATATTGGATTGTTAGTTAACGAAATCGTAACGCCTAATCTGCCGCGACCAGGTGTTTCATTTTTTTGAATGCCTTTTTACACTGAGACACACTTAAGGCCAGCTGGCGCCTGAAAACTTTCAGAGAAAGACGCCAGTAATAGCCGCATTTATAATCGAATTAGCGTATCTTCACGAGATAACTTGGAGAAATTTATTGACATTAGTCCTCCGCTAGAATTGGAGCGCGATTGAGTCAAAAAAGACCACTTTCCTCGTTTAATATGCATTGAAATAGTTGAAACGCGACTCTTTTTCAACTCGACATCAGTGATGACGCGAACAAATGTTTCTTGCTCCTTGGCTGATGATAACTTCATTGTCTCCTCGTTCTAAAGCCAAATTAGATTCTTACATATTGAAATCTAAATTCTTATGGCGTTAATGTAAGAAACTTCTAAATATTTTAAGTATTCCAGCCTTGAAGTATTTTAGGTACTGGCATATAAAACAAAAAAGACCGAATTAAAATTGTAAGTTCAAGTATGAAGATTATGCAGTTTGTCGCTAAACTAGGTTATTTTTATAAAAATATATATATTTCTGTCTTTTACATTAAACAAATTATGTAAAGTTAATTATTCGAGTAAATTTTATTTTTTATCTTGAAATAGGGATTCAATAAGGAATGTATAATCAGGATTCTAGAGCTAATATAAAAAACAGTGTAAAATAATAATGGATCATGTAAGCGTTATTTGTTAAATCTTAATATGTTAGTATTCATCAAACAAAATTTATAACAATATTTACACAATCATGAGAATATGAAAATAATAAATTTTATAAATAAAATCAGTACGCTTGCTTTCCGATGAATTCTTGATAAATCGTACATATGAGATAATAATAGTAAAATAATGAAACAATTTACTCTGAAGGTACTAATTCAAATTGAATTTTCAACACATACCTTATTCATTTAAATTTTTTGTGCGGTTTTAAATACTTCAAGCAAAATTTTCATTATTTGCTTGGTACATTATGACCAAGAAGACAAAAACAATTCATTGTAAGCTTTTAGGTGAAATAACTCTTTACATGATGTTAGTCAAATATTTGTTGCAATGTGCAGTTGTTTACAAAATTCTTTTGTCAGAAACTCACGGATCGTCTAATTAGTTTATTCAACCCAACTCTAGATTTTGATATTTTTAGTTTTCAATAGACGAAAATTTACAAAATGATTAAGAATCTGTTTAATATAACATTTGATTTATCAGTTCCTCATGGGTCGTTATGATAGCCCGCCCTCAAGTTCAATTTTGTTGTATACTTTTAATTGTTTATAGTTAAAAAAAAGTAATTTTATATTACAAATTTAACTATGAAACTAATTTTTAACTTTTTAAATAGTTGATATTGGGTTTTGAACTTGAGTTTTTGAAGTAATGCTATCTTGTCCTTTACTTGATGGGTTGACAAAAGCAAACTATATATAATAAACCATGTTAGAGCCGAATCTCTAAACAATATTACTGAGTTCAATTTCTACCAGTGCTAAACCTCCAACTTTTTTTACTCCAACTGCGATTCACTCATCGCAGTAATTTACATCGCAGATTAATCATGTTTAAAGTTTATCATTGAAATCGTAACTAGAATATAAGAAATATGAAACTATAGAAACAGGTGACTTAGATAAAGTATTTGTAACGTCAACGTGAAATTTGACTCGAAATTTTCGATGTTGAGGCGGAACATTTTTTTATATATCTCTGTTGGTGATAATTTCATAGGAAAATACATTAATGCACACAGTATTACGAGCAATGAAAAAAATCGTCACCAAGCTTCGTTGCATTTCAACCTTTTTTATGCTCGACTAGATTATTAAGAGAATTTCTGTTATTATCGAACCAATTTTTCACATGATCGATTCAATCTCTCGCTAATAATATCAAATTTGGTTGTTTGCTCGGCGAAAAGATAAAACTGTTTCAGAGGCAATTTCTCTCATTTTTACACGCAGATAAGTGACAATAGAAAGATAAAAAAAAACTTTCCTATCTTGATAGGAGAGTGCAATTTTTTTTAATCAAGACTCGTATAATTTGCATTCGATTTTGTTTCGTATAAATAGCTCCCGTAGATTACTAACGGATTCCTAACACTGCACAAGTTCAAGATTTCTGATTACACAAAGTTTTGGGAGATGTCTGAAAACCAATGGCATTATCTCTTCTTTTCTCAGCGACAACTGAACTTGGGACATTGGCTCTTTCGTGTAACTAGAATAGAACTAAGCTGAAATGCTTTGTTCTATTACTGAAAGACCCTCAGGAATCCTATTACATCTTTCGTTTTAGACTCTGCCATTGTTAGGCACCGCGTTATTGTTGCGTCTCATTTGAACTTCCTGTTTTGTATATACAATTATCATTTACATACTTATTTTAATCACGATCGCTTTTAATCCAACCCGAAATAAATACGTACTTTTTATCATGCAAATTTGTTTTGAGGAAAGAATAAGAGTTATTTTAAACGAAGCGTGATATTTTGTTACTCGACTGTAAATTAAAATACTATATCCGAATTGATCAGATTTATTCCACAATATTTCATTGCAGATAAAGTGGATCAAATAGTTTATACTCTGATTTATATGAATCCAAAGACTTGAGCTGAGAGTGTCCAATAAATTACTACAACTTCTGATGTATATTTTAGCGTGTTATATTTAAGAGAATGCACTCTATTTGAATTGTTTTACAAGCGTGTACACTGTTTCGCTCTCAGATCTTTGCTCCGCAGAGTTGAAAGAAAATTCCGCGGCTTCTTTTTTGTATTATTTTCACCTAATTGTTCATTAAGGTGCGTAAAACTTGAGTAAAGAATAGTCCGGAATAGTCGGAAGATAAAAGCGCACTTTACGCTTTTAAAATAAGCATAAAAGATGCATTTATAATCCATTAATTTTTAACTCGTTCATCAGTTTGGGCAAACTTCTCCAGAGTGTTAACGAGTAGTTGGAAACAACACATTATTTACCGTGAGCCAGTTTGAAACATTTAGTGAAAGGGTGAAATATTTCATTCTATTTGTACAGGCAATTTGAGGGGAAAAAAGGAAAATTTCTTTTTTTTCAACCTGTAAAAAAGTAATTCTTCGCCTTCTGATTTGGTGTCTAAAAGAAAACATAAGTTACCATTATTTATATTATGTATAGAAATTGTAGAACCTAAACGAGCTGAAGAATTATTTGCTATTAGTATACACGACCGTTTAGGCAAAATACGATCGAAAAGGAGTCCTATTTTCCGGCCCGAAACGCTACGCGGGGGAATACTTCCCTTCAGGATAGGAAGTTCGATGGTTGAACTCACACAAGATTAACGTCAGATAAGATAATGCTACGAGAGCAAATAAATTGTCGAATCTGTGGAACCGAAGCGATTGATATATTGATGGGAAATCGGTCGTCATTTCGCACTTGCACCGCTATACCTCTTATAAATTTGAAAAATTTAAACTTGGAAGTCAGTTAACCTTTAGAAAGAGAAAATTGGAAATTGAAAGAAATAGATGTAATTCAAGTTATCCACGTGGATCATTCACGAATGGGAACTTAAAAAAGTTTTTGAAAACAAAAATCGTTTTTTAAAACAAAATCGTAATCGTTTAGAAATTAAAATTATTCACCGCTATAGCTATAACAAAAATGTTAACAGAAAAAAAAGGGAATAAATACTGCAACGAAATTTAACATTGTTTTCGGCGTTGAAAGAAATCATATTCCTGTCACGCAGCTGCAATTTCGTTTTGCGTGAATTCGAGATGTATTGAGTTTTTCGATATTTAGAATATATCGCGAGTTACAAAATCGAAAAACAATAATGACCTGTTTCGGATAGTTGGATGTGAAGGGTACTTTTGTCGATGCCTCTCATTCTTTTTTGATGCGATAAATTTCCAAGCTGCTGACACGAAGAAGAGCGACACGTAGTCACGTCTTGCATTCTGATAAGACAGAGCGAAGAGTTCTGCAGTGAACTGAAATAGTTCGGCAGGCGCAGCATCACCGTGGGAACGAACGCCAGCGGAGTACGTAATCTTAAATCTTAGTCCTTACTTTGCTAAATCGCTGAGGAAGCTGGCGAGTATATATAACGGACCTTTACTCAATTCCTGGCTAAGATCGCAATGCTTGATGGAAAAATGAAATTACGCGCGCCGTTCGTTGTACACGTCGTGGCGCAAAAAGAAGACTCGTTCAAATTAAATTTCGATAAAGAAGATTTATAAATATACCTCAAGCTTTCACAAGTCAGACACAAATCATTTATTTCTATATCGCTCTTTGATTTCCTTCCCTCTTTTTTTTTTAATCAATTTTTCCAAGCACCAGCAAACTGTTCGTAAATCAAATAGTATCCGTAATTTGATGAAAATAATTGCAAAGTATTTTCTTATTCGATTGGGTATTTGTGATTTTACGTGTTTGGTCATTGCGAGGTACGTGACCATCTTAAAATTCGTCACCTCGCTTTACTTTTTGCCCCATCCGATGTTTATCTGGCATACTTTTAAATTTTGTTATCATTTTTGTTCTGAATGGCTTCCCCGGTTTTATTTATCTCCATCGTCGATTTGGCCGCTTTTCAAATCTCGCCATTTTACTTAACCGCAAGCATCCAATTAAATTTTCTGCAAAATTCCGAGTTTCAACTAAAGCTCGTATGGATTTTTCCTGTTGGTGATAAACATTTGAATTACAATGAGGCAAAATGACGATTCGAGAATGCGCAGTATAGTTTTCCGCTGGAGAATATTGTTTAAACATATCTCTGTCAAATTTGGACTTGAAACTTATGATTGAATTATTCTGATTCGGGAAACTGTGCTGCAAATGTAATTGCTTAATTCTAGTCTCTTAGGACAAAAAGTTGACTATTCTGTATGATGAGACTGCTCACATTTATCAACTACGTTATAACACTTTTGCACTATCAATTCGTCAAATTTATTATTTCATTGTTTGCGTACTTGAAATCGTCGGATGAAATTTCGAAACAAATTTTATATTTATTATTTTGCAGTAATGAAAACATTATCAATAGAAGGAAAAACAAAATGCAACATGATAAAATGTTAATGATCGCCGATTTAACAAAAGAAAGACAGAAATTTGTTGGGGAACGCAGCTGATGCATGGCGTGAAGTACAAAAAAGGACAAAGGAAATAACGGGCTGGGCGTTATATTTTCAATTTTCATCTATTCCTTTGCTTCCGTCTGAATAATTAGTGGCTCAATACGAAAAAGTTTCGGTTTGGTGGTTCACTTTGATGCAGACTGGCTCTTTAACGAGTGGAATTATTAAGTGGCATGAGATATTCGATGGTACGAAAACATAAAGAATGTCGAAGCCACGGAGCGTGATGCATTTTGTTCGCGAGAAACTTGGCGTATGAAATATGCGCGCATAAATTTAAATATTAAATTGTATGACACAGCGACTGGCGCTTCGCTTGGGATTATTCGCAGCAGAAGTTAATCAGCTGCAAAAGAGTGAAGGTGCCAGCGCCAGATCCATTTACATATACTGACGAATGTCTAATGTATTGCATTTGAATTTTTCCGATCGCTGGGGCATTGTCAGATTTTTTGTTTCGTATATAGCTTTATGTTTTTTCGCCAACTTTTCTTACAAACATAATTTGCTCGGCCAATTCATGCAGATTTAATATCTTTCATCCCTGAGATTCGAAACATTTACTCATAACAGTGGAGTTACGTTTTTTTAAAATTGTATACACACATAAACAGATACATATATTAATTTTAATTTTTTTTTTTTTTTTTTGACATCTCCTTTGGATCAGATTTTTCCTCTAATGAACGAGTCCGTTTCAATCAAACGGCCAATACGTTCACTACAGTTGATCGGAAGTATAAATTTTTCACATACAGACGTTCGACGTTTTGCTTTCAAGTACATGACTTTGTACTCTATCAACCGACTCCTTTTTTTTTTCGTTTATTTTTCAAGATGAAGCCAAAGACTCACTTGTCGATACAAATATTTCATTCGATTTTTTTTCTCTTTTCTTGCCTTTTTTTTCAAATACTGATCATTTCATTTTTATAACTACATAAACGATATTTTGGTGGTACAAGACTTTCATCCTTCATCATAAAATGTAATACAGAGATATTAAATTGCAATCGATTTGGTATATTCTTTTATACTGGTTCCTTAGTTTTTATTTGAAAAGATAATTGGTTTATGGTATCTATTTGATTATAATTTCGAAATACACACGACTGTTGTATTAACGCGTACGTTATGTTGATCATTGTACTAATTCACCAAGTTTTTCAGTGGAATAATTTATGCATGTACAAAACCATAAGCCAGCGGTGAAGTTTCATATCACTTTTGGCTGAACAATGCCATAACGGATGAACGCGCGACGATCCAGTATCCATAATAATTACCCAAACAATTTCGCTAAGTGTGTTTTGACGTTTTAAAAGTGGTGCTTTCTGTGAAACACAGTTGCGCATCGAAAGCGTGTGAATCAGTATAGAATGTTGAAATCAAACGTTTCATCATTTTCTTTTAATAAATTTTGTTTACCAACGTGCAATATAATACTAAATATTGATTTACCCTGTTGCAGGACTTTGTTACGAAGAACAAACGTCGGAACTGGCGTCGTTTCCTGGCAGGCGGGCTCATTTCTCTTGTCGTGCTGGCTCTGATAATCACGTCCGCTATTCTACTCGCTGGCAGTCTCAAATCCTCCCGATCAAAAACTCCAACTCCTGCCGGCATTTCACTTGAGGAGTGGCTCGGCGGCTCTCTTTTCACTAAGAGCTTCAATGGCACCTGGCTCAGTGGTCAGTATCAATATTTCGTCCGTCTCTATTCACCCTTAAACCTCCTATTCTTTCTTTCATTATGCATATTCAATCAGCATTTTTTTTCGTCACATTTATTTTACATTTTTTTGTCGTTCACAATCAGTAGTTCTTCATAGTATAACGTGCGGTTGGATGAAATATTGACTCACACTACTCGAACAGTGAAAACACTGAGTCCCAACGGTAATTTTTCATCCAGTCATTGTTTGTCGTTTAGATGTTAATATTTTTTTAATAGTTTTTCATAATTTGGTTTGTTCTTCGTTTTTTTTTTTTGTTTTGTATTTTTTTATCAAATTGCTTTTCATCAATGAACTAAAAAAAATTCGGAAGAGGTATGTAAAAGCTGGAAAATGTCAACGTTAAATAATCGAAAACGATAAAACAGCGCGGAACTTTGGCAAAGCGATGGGCCGACAACGGTGCCAATAAAGCTACAATGTAACGAGAGATATCGATTTCTCGTTATAACAGTAGGCTAACGATTCATACGTTTGGCCTCGATTACCCTCGATTTCTGTCATTTCAACGCACCGCGGATTGAAATGTAGGCGCGAGAGGATATGAAATTTTCATTAATCATCGAGAATCGTAATTAACGTTGCACGACCGGCTGACGTGGAATTCAATGGGTGGTTGGTTAGTACCAGTAAGAGGCGGCAGGGGAGAGGCTCAGCGAGAGGTCGGGGGTAGGTGGTAATTCATTGTACACGCAAGAGGTTTATCGGTAAACGCATATGGAACCAACCGCGCACTGAGTTACCTCAATTTGGCGGAATAGATGGCTGCTGTGGCTCGGCCTAGCGTGAAACACTCATCAAGTACCATAATTACCACTCCTCCCTCTTTACCCTTTGCTTGCGTCGCATTTCTTGCTCTCTTTCTCCTGCTACAAACTCGTTCTTCTCTTTCACGCGTGCATGCCATTCATTTTTTTCCCCTCCCGCATTTACTTTTTCGCTCTGTTGCAACAAAGAGGAGCTGAAATGTTAAAACAATCGAATTACCGACATAATTTTAATTGTTTTTTTTTTTTTTCTTTCACCTTCTTTCTCGTTCTGCGCAGCTAAATCGGGCTGACGCGCGCGATTATCCAAGTGGCAATTATCGGCGTTTCCGCAGCCCGTTTCTTTTCTTTTCGCCACCGTGTTTTTAACACGCAAAATTATAACCTCGCCAATGAATTTAATCAGCTCGCTAATTAAACCAATTGCGGGGTATTATTTTTGGCATGAAAGTTGCAGACGAATTGTGTACTTCGTTGCGGATTTAATTGTCGCGCGACGGAGTAACTATTCTGCCGAGTAATTACGCGTGCATAACCAACAAAATGAAAAAAAAAGCTTTGGAATGCACAAGTTCAAAGAAAAAAGGTACCACTACATATTCTGAACTTAAAAAAAAAAAAAAAAAAAAAAAAAGAAAAATGAAGAATGTTTTTTTTTTTTTATTTTTTTTTTCCAATCTATTTATCAGAAATTTAAATAAAAAATCTTTCTTTTTTTTTTTTTTTTTTTTTTTTTTTTTTTTTTTTTAAGTTCAGAATATGTAGTGGTACCTTTTTTCTTTGAACTTGTGCATTCCAAAGCGTCGTTACACACAATTAATTCCGAACCAGGCTCGGATAACTGTCAATAACTGATATTAATTTGACGCAGATATATGGTGATCGATGTGTTTACATATTTATTACCCTTAACTCCGAAATACACAAGAGCTTTAGCAGCGTGAGAGAATTTACCCCTGTTCAGTGGCTGAATGTACTTCGTTGTTCCTTGCCTTGCTGTCTGTGTGTGATTGACTCACACGAAGACCATCATTCAAGAATTCTATTTCACCCTTTAGCGGTCGACTGTCCTTGCAAAGCCAATCTACAAGTTTTCTGAATGATTAATGCGATTCCTTTACTAATACCAATTGCCAATTAGAGTGCAAAATAAAAAATACAATTAAAAATTAAAATTGAACAGTGAGAATGAAAGAAACTTGCAAATTTTCAAAAGTATGGAATCATTACTATAGACATGTTTATATAATCGCAAGATTGAAAACGTTTGGTGCTTATCAGTTTAGGAAATATGGCAAGGCTACATTTACAACAACCACGCAGTGGTAATAAAAATGAAGTATTGCTTCATACACTTTATATATCATCGCGATACTTCTATTCCTTGACATTGATAGCTCTGCCAGATGAAACGAATCCGAAATTTAAAACTTATCGACGGCAGCTAATGCTAAGTCCTGTTTCTTTTAATCCGATAAAGTGCACTCCATAAATACATATTTTTTTATTAAACATCCATCATTTTATTGCACAGAAAAATAACCAATCGTGTATACAATATTATCGATTTTTCATTACTGTAAAAAAGAACATTGAACAGTTTTAAATTAATATTGATTGCAATTTACAGCATTTATTCCTATATATATTTCGTGATGTTGGAAAATCCTAAGTTTCGGACCAGAATTGTTTCAAAATTCTTGACCTTTCTTTTTTTGTTTTCTTTGATAAAAACAGTTCTCCGATTGAATCAGAATGCCGTAGCTGTATAACTTTTTATTTCTGTCTCCAGACTAGAAGCCGGGAATGATTTGCGTGTCATATAATAGACGATGATTAATTCTTTCACGCAAACGAAAGTGCACGAACAAAACTCGGGGATTAAAATTGCGTTGCATATTTTTGTCCTGTATCTTAAACCGCTTCTCGCCGCGGAATCTTAAATAGTTGGTATACATTCGAGCCCCGCCCTTTCCGCTTTCTTGATTTCAAGTTTTCAAACAAAATTATTGGACAAGCAAAAAAGCCCGGTAGGAAATTACTAGAGTGCCGACGGCGTCGCGCTGAGACTAATTCATTAACTAAATACTCTTCGAGTGCTATCCGTTACGCCCAACTTACCGGCGAACTTTCAGGGGCCATCGGATGCAATCGCGCAAACATTTTGCCCCGCCATTTTTGCGCGATTCAAATGTTTGTTTTGCGCTACTGCTGCTGCTCAGTTGCAAAGATACGCCTCGAATAAAATATAGATGTTATTGTGCCTGTTATGTAGGTCACTTGAGTTTTATTCCCTCTGCTTAGAGTGTCACAAAAATATTTGTGCATAAACTTAAATTTGTATTCGCTCCAACAAACCGAAATATATCAAAATTTTTGCATATAATCGTTTGCCAGCTGTTTTTTGTTTATTGACTTAGCATTATTGTTTCGAATTTTATCTTTTGTTCTGAATTATACCTTCCGCGCATCGTTCTTTTATTTGTGGTCCGTTGTTTGTCTATGCACGTTAAACAACATTTTGTACGCCCATTCGCAGACATTTTTTACTCACCAATTTTGTAACAATCAATGGGACGTACAGTTGCGCAGCAGCTCTACAAATTCACTGATTGTATTATTCTCAATCCAATATGAATTGAAAGCGGGATATCAACGTACTAAAAACGAATACGTGTTGAATTAACGAGTGCCGGTAAACACCTTTCAAATGCAGCATTTCAAATTCGGCTTATCAGATTGATATACTGCGTCGGTCTTCTATCTTCCGCGCGCCAAAACGGTAATAAATGGCACCAGATTATCTCCCAGTCTATCACCTAGAATTATACGAGTACAAGCCTCGTATCCAGAACAATCTTGTATCTTGAAATGTAAATTTATTTTAGCCAGAAGAAAAAAACTCCCTGTAATAGTTTTGACCACTGGGAAGATACGATTCAAAATTTATTTAAAAAGCCTGTTTATCAAAAAGGATTTCTATAAATCGGAATTTTTGGTTTTACGTTAGCTAGTGATTTCATGCCGCCACAACAATAACCAATGAATCTACATGGTGTATTATGTCAAAAACATCGTGACATGTAATAACGTGTCAATTACGATTTTATAATGAAATACACACAGAGGGAACACAACTGCAACGGTCGTCAAATTTGAGCGAGATTTTTATTTTGAACCAATTGTAGGAATAACGGGCAATGTACGCACGTCACGCGCTTGTCAGGACCATTGGTTTATGGTCGAAGCCCGTTATTTTATTCTTCTATTGCTACTATCTAGCTGCACGTGAATCGAATTCGAGTACAAGTTGCGGTCAATTTTGCTACAACGCTCTCCACGCAGACTGCACGTCATGATAAATCACGAGATCGTAGCTTTCCATGTACTGCTTGTTATGCGCGAGTCTCCTTTTTTTTGCACTCTTTCAATCTCAAAAACGTGATCCGAAACGTCATTGCGAAACTGCGAGAGATGACTAGATTAAACAAACGATTGAACTGTATTATATACCAATCACGAGATCCGTGCTTGCCTCGCTTTAAAATTAAGCTTTTTATCAGGAAGAATATGCTGCTAACCAAATACAGCGGCAATATTTTATCGCGGTGTTTTGTAAGTCAACAAATAATGTCCAATTTGTTCCAAAAATATAATATTTCAGTATAAAAAGACGAACTTCTTTGCATTGTGTACCATAGCCCGGCCACATTTTCTGCTTTTTCAAAAACATTTTCAGAAAAGTATAAGTACAAACAAACATTGTGTGTTAAGATAACGAAAAATGTTTTCATTCAAAGACTGAAAAATGAATATAATTGAAACAAATAGTGAAAGAATTATTATTTTAAAGACCAATTTTATTATGGACAAAAATGATTTTGCGATTTCGTGAGGACAAATAAACTTTGACGGTGATTTTTTGTTCCATATATCCGTGATTGGAAATCGTTTGGATCCACGCAATAACACTAAAAAAAAGCTATAAACCAGTGCTTATAAGACGAGCACTCTGGATGGGCCGAAATTGCCGGGTACGCGATCCAGGAGATAACCCCGAGGTCGAAACTTTTTATATGAACAAAAAAGGAGAAACTCGAAAGCGGATTTGAAAACAAACGTATACGAAATTCCGTTTGAACCCTCAAAAAGAACCAATAAATCATTCGCTCTTGCATTCTATATTGAGCGTTTTTTTTTACCAACTTTTTTAGCAAATTTTTCCTTCTCCCTTCGTTTTGTGTTATAATTTTTTGTACCCTTGATTTTCGCGCGAGAGACCGGCAAAAATAAAATACGACCGCGCCGCAGGTGGCCGTTCCGCCGAGACTTGTTACTAAAAGATAACAATGATCTCGACTATAAGCACGGAAATTTTTGCATCGCTTGGAAACAAAAGGCATCAACGTTTCAAACAATTTTGCGTCAACGTCTCACTGTTGGTCATTTTTAAAAGAAACATTTAATTGAAATTTGTATGTGAAAAATGATTGATGTACACTTTCAATATTTTTAAAATCGAAACGTTACAACGATTCTATTTTTTGATGAAGAAGCACGACAAAGGGAAATGCAATATGATTAATGCTTTTTTTTTTTTTTTTAAAGAACCATTTTTGCCAAAACATGTAACCAGTGACAAGAGTTTTCCATCTCGATAAATAATAACCTCAGGGGACATTACCTGTAGTTAACGGGTGTTAAAAGACTTGGTTATCCGGACGAAAAAGCTCGCGTCATTTTAGTTTTTATGACTCTCTCTTAATAAACAAAGACTTTTTCTTGCGCCATGTCGTAACTGCTTGTTTTTTAGTACTAAACACAGAGGCAAGATTTTTTTTCTTATAAAAACGTAGTCATTTTTCATGTTTATTACAAAGTACGAAGGTAAAGTAGAATTCTAAACAAGAGGTAATTTGGTTAACGAAAATTAAAATTTGTAGGAAGAAATCCGGTTAAATCGAAATTTCAAATAAATTGTTACATGTTGGTTGTGATATGTAGCTTATAACGAACAATAATTTTTGATGACAAATTTCAGTCCAATCTAACGGAATTATTTATTCAGTAATTAATCAATCGCTGATTCTGCTTTATTTATTGACAATGTTTCGAACACATGTCGCTGTTTATAAATTACATCCAATTTGCATGTGTGCAATGTATTTATGTGGTTGGCAAACAAAACGTTTCAAACAAAATGTCCTTTTTTTTTCACTATAAAACGGTTGATGGCAAAACTGCATTATTAATTTGTGTACTGTGTAATTTTGTAATGAACTGACCAACTGTTACGTATTCAAATGTCAGAATGAATTTCAGTACATAGAAATGCTTTTAGTTTGTTGCAAAAATTTGTGATTCCTCTCCAATAATAACTATCGCACAATATTTCATATCGCAATCCCAATAGTTTCCATTCAATCATATCTGAGTAAATGATAAAGTTGACCCAAGTTTTTGCACAAATTTATCACTGTTGATCGTTGATCTCGGTGTGTCCACCTAATGCTTCCATTTAACAAATGTAGATAGATTTTAGGACTGAAATGTGTAAGCAAAATTTGTAATGTGTTAATTTTCGGAACGACGACAGTTATACCTGACGCGCATTGATGTTTCATTATTTGTATGTAAATTAGTATTCCCCGGATACGCTTCATTGCTCGTTTATGCTGCCGTTCAATAAGCACAAGTTACTTCATGCCGAATGTGAGAGAATGTGTACATGCAAAATTAAATTATTAAACATGATTAAACTGAACGAATATCTCGTTCCCGAACCAGTGACACTGATAGAGAATAATGTTTCTCGATTTGTTGAGAACAAAATTTTTGTATACTTTATATGTCAAAGAAAAATCGACGACACTGACTATGGTTATATTTTTATGTTTCAGATAACGAACTTGTATACAGAGACGAAACGGGGAATCTTCTCATTTATAACGTAACCAACGACTCGTCCAGAATAGTTCTGGGCAAAATAAATATCGTAAGTATTTCACTTTTATCGAAGGCCATCGGTCTGTAATAAATATTCTTCGATGTCAATACTTTTTTACCTTCAATTTCATGGGACGTATAATTTGAATCGTAAAATTATCTAATGAGCAAGTTATACTGGCCGAACAAATGTGACAAATTTTTTGCACATCATTATGTTCCCTCATTTGGCTTGCTTTAATGGTCAAACTTCGAAGAGACTCTAATAACTTCGCTCCAGTGAAACTGTTCAATGAAGATATGATAATAATGAAATTGGGATTGAAAATAAGGACGAAAGAAACAAAAGAAAAAGGATAATAAGCAGGTTTCTCGTTTGGATAGTTGTAAATTTCATGATGGCTGAACAGAGTATTTCTCAGGAAGGAGCTTAGTCTGTTCGGCGTAAACCACTTGGCAAGGCTTATGGGCATGACGTCATAAAAGTACAATAAAACTAACGCCCCGCTCCGCTTCAACGATATCACGCAATGTCAACGCCAACGATGAGCATTTCATTCCGCGTTCTCTTGTTTACTTAACTTAAATACGTTCAAAAATATCCATCTCTAATTGAAGTTTACTGATTTTAATTAAATGCCCAAAACTTATGTTTACCGTCAAAGTTCTTCTGTATTCTGTAAAAAACATTTTACGACTCAAAAAGTACATATTTTGAGTAAAAATTAGTTCGAAACTAACGATTATCTGGAAATAGGTCAATTTATTCAATTTGGAATTAAAAAGGAAAAAAAGAAAAGTAAAACTGTTAAAGAAAAGTCAAATAAATAGATTTTCATAGAAACTTTGAAACGAGCGCAAGGGCTTTGAGAAAACGATGCAGTTTGAATGCAATGCAACGCCTGTAATAGTAATTGCACTTGAAGGTGTTTGTCAGGTGTTTGTCCTATGTGCTCATTTACATCGCGAAAACGATCGCTGATGGGCAAAACGTGAGCTGCAAAGTTTAAGCTGTGACACGTACAATTGCGGCAAGAATTCGCGATAGAACATCGAGTTCAGTTTTACGAGCAGCGAACCTGTTACTTTTAATTACGTCGGCCTGTTTTATTAGATATTAATAGTCGTAACTTCGATGCATTAATCAAATTAGCGCGGACACGCAACTTCGAATTATCAAAACAGTTTGTCCGGACTAATGAATTGGCTCGGTCAAGCTCGCTTATCGCACACGAAAAAGACAAAACAACTGTGTTAAATATTTATGTGCGCCACTGATATTCTTTTTATTCCCCAGATCACCGGGACATAGAGGTCTACAATAATTTACTTGGAAGCACTTTTTTGACGGTGGTTTAATTTTGTATACGAAAAAAAAGGTGTATTACCTTTTTCTTCTCAATGTGAAAAAAAACCCATAAAATAGAAAAGAGTATCCGTAAAATCGTAAATTAATTAACAGCCAATGATAGAAACCAAAAAAAAAAAACAAATGAACATTAATCAAGCTGATTATTTTCTTTTTCAACGAGTTGTATTTCGCGAGCTTAATGAGCGAGAGATACGGGAAACTCTTTAATTCTACAGTCTCCCGAAAATTCACGAACGGAGCAAGAATAACGAAAATAAAAATGGACCGGAAATGAGAGCAAAGCCCGCAGAGTCTAAGGGGCATTGCATATAAATCCACGCCGCAGAACTTTTTTTCATTTTCTTCCCAAACGGTTTACCTTAATCTATCTCCGTTGACCGGCCTCTCTCATACGTTTGTTTCTGCTGCTGAAGGACTTGTCTTGAGAAACGAACAAATATCAAAATTTACTGATTAAATATTAAGAAATAACGAAACCATATTTCACCAGGGAAAACTCACTGTTTCACGTTAGAAATGTATTAAATAAACTCATTCTCCGTTTTAAGAGAGGAGAAAAAGTTTGATATTTTGTTTTCTCATAAGTCGGTAAAACAATCCTGCGTTTCAGTTTTTTTTTTTTTTTTTTTACTCATGCATAAATTAAGCCTGATCTGTACTTCTGTTCGATGGAGGGTTTCTGTTATTTTCGTTTTTTTTTTTTTATATGTGATTTGTTTGAAACTTTTATCTGAAACAATGTAGGATTTACGAGCACGATGGTAAAAACGTAAACTGGCTGCACAAATTGTTAGAGGCGAATATTTTGAAGGACGACGTGAATTCGTCGTTGTTATGGACTACATACAGAACATACGTTGCGATAAGACTTTTCAAGCTTTGCCTTTTTATTTGCAGGCACTCGCCTCGAGCTTCGACCATCAATTCTCGGCTGACCGCAAGTACCTGCTACTGGCTTCTAACTATCAGAAGGTGAGTACTAGTAATATCGATTTTAAAGTCAAATAAACTGTTATCTTGTTAACGATATGAAAATAAAAGCACAACTGCAGAAGAATTTACCGTAAGCGAAAAATTACAAATCACAACTTACGCTATCTCGGCACCATAACCATACACTTTTTTGGGATATTGCTTTTTTATCGAAAATTGCTCTCTGATATAAATGTAAAATAGTGAACGGTTTTATAAACTCGAACTAAAACTATCTCAATTCAATATTAAAACCCTTGTATCAATCAAAGTAAGTGGTCTTTAACGTTTTAACAAAAAAAAAAAAAAAAAATGTCAACCTGAAAGTTTTACACAGCCAACTGATGGGTGCGTGAAAACATTAATCTCGGGCAATTAAATTTCGGTCGAAAGCAACAGTGAAAAGTTTGCGAGTAAAATATTTGTACCTTTCCCGTGGAACAAAGAGGCTATTTAGAAGTTGCATGCCATCGGGACAATTTTGCGAGATGGTAAAACTGTCAGCGTGATTTCACTGTAATCGCGTTTTATGACGGATAATGAGAGAAGCAGCGCCCGGTTGCATAAATTATGAAATTCGCAAGGTCGGCAGAAAAAGAAGGGACCGTGAGGGATCGACATATATCGACAAAGCGCAGTGTTAACAGTAGTATTTGCATGCGAATGAGGGACTTAAAAGAAAGAGGGTGCGACGTTTAGTTTGCGCACAATGGTCTCTGATTGCATTGGCGTAATACACCCACTGATTGAATGTTCATACTCCAGCACAATAATTCGTTGAATAGCCCGAGGCTACAAATGATGAAGGCCACTCGCTCTTGCGAGCCTATTTTTAAATTCAGGCTACACTTGAAACACACTTTGCCGAGATAGATACGAGCTTCGAAAGTTTTTGTTTTTCAGTTGAGTTTCTTTTTTAAAGTCGTCGGTGTTAACAGCGGCAAAATAAACGACAGTCGAAGTCTCGGATAACAGTGAGGGAGAACGAAGAATGTTGTGTTCACAGTGAGGTGCAAAAGTTTTGACGACAGGTCAATCTACTACCCAAGCGGTATCGCAGTGTTTGTTTAACGGCGCGCTTAAACTTGCTTGGAATTTGCACCTGAGCCTCGTAGACATTAGGCTCGAATGCAAGCTGATACCCGGCGACGTTTGACATTAACTTTCAAAGTTCCCAAGTGGTTTTGTATTTAAGTCGAAAACACAAAAAACTTGTATTTTTTTTCTTTCAATCATACACAAACTATTTGTGATACGGCGATTTAATATTCTGAACAAAATGCAAATCGACCATTTTCCATGGATACTTTGTTGACGATCCGAAAGCTCGTCATCTCCTTTGATTTCCGAAGATTTATTTCTGACCTCGATTGTGCAAACGCAGGAAAGGCAAACAGTGGGCAAGACGCACGAACTATGAGACAACCCGTACAACGAGCTCACCATGTCAACTTTGTGTTCCTCACAATGCGAATGTCGTTATCCAAGTGCTATATCTATATATCCAAGCTTGTGCAATCCAAATGGATGCATTATCATATCGCTTCCCATTTTTGATAAATGGTGCTAGTTTGCTCAAATACTGGCTGACAAGAGTCGTCGTCTAACATTGGGCCGGCAATAACATTTTATTGAACCCAACAAATTGTCGTTCATCGTCTGCCGTTCGTGATACGACGGTCGGAATTTCATCTCGTTGGCAGAACATAATTACATAATTACACAATACCGATTGTGAAATGACTTTCGAAATTTCATTGGCGCAGCGTTGAAATCAAAACCCTTCAACATGCAATTTTGTTTTATTTACAGTGATAAGATAATTAATCTAATTATTGTTAGTACGGCGATATTCAAGCTCCGTCGAATAGATGAAATAACGAAATTTTACAAAATGAAAATGAAAATAAAAATTTTTGTATTGAAATTGAACGAAAAAATTAAAAAATTAGAGAAATCAAATCAAATTCGAGAAAAATTATTTTGAATGTTTCACGAATGCAAATATATAGAAAATTAAATTAATTTTCTGATGTTACAATATTCTCTTTGAAGGATTTCAAAATATTGAAGGCAATTTTCATTGCAATTTACTAGTACATGAGTTGAAATTTTAATGTTAATGTCATTTTAGAGTTTTAGTTCGAGGAAATCATTTAATAGACCATTTTCAACGTAAAACTTTCAATCAAAAAATTACAACCAATGCTACTCTGTTTTACAAGTAATCTTATTTGATGATAATTATGATTAATTGCTGTCTATGCATAAATAGTGGACTTACTGGAAGTGGACTTACTTTTTAATGAATATCATATGCTTATTATATATAATATATCATAAAGGTATAATGTCACACTTTAATGGATGCTTATTAAAACAATGAATTCGATGTTTGAGTTTCCGATTCATCAAGGCAAACACAACCACGAAAATACATCTACATACAAAATGACGAGAAAATATGAGGGTTTCAAATTTATATCCGGACATAAATCCGTTTACACCCTTTTATTTTTAAGTCTTTTGAAAAAAGTTAAAAGAATCAATCTAATTGAGGTTTATTTTTTTCCAAAAACTTTTTCGATGAATGATGAGAATTCATAAATAGCAAATGCAAACCGTTCTAATGAACACTTATAATGATAATTTGTTGATTGCTGTTATCCGAATATCTCGAGTCATTTGCATATTGCGATAGACGGTGATTTGGCTCGGCATACATGAAACCCGGAGTTACATGCGCATCCTTCTAGGATGCACGAACTTCATTGTAGTTGCAGCGTACTTATCTAAAGGCATAACTGGTGGTTGTGTGCGTGGATGGAGGTTTACGTCAAAGGGCTGAGATAACGAGAGCGAGTGGGACAACGTACGGGATGAGCGAGAAGACACGTCGGTGCCAGGCTCACCACAAGCTCACTTATAACTATTACAATGTTGTCGGTGCTAATCCAAGGAATAATAATCATGCGAGCACGCGCAATCTGTACGACGAGGCACAATATTATACACATTTGCATCTGCCATCTTTGTATTCACGGTGCGTATTAGATTAAAGATCACTACTTGCTGCTAATCAAGAAGCGTGGATTTATAATTACGCCTTCACTGTTGCGATAACACCTAACTGATTTGTCTGGAACTGGATCGAAACAGCGCGACAAAGTCAATGCATGCCAACTTGTGCTTGTCGAATTGCAATTTCTACGAAATTAGAACTAATTACCACTGTCAACTGATTGTTCGGGGTTGGAGTAAAACACATTCCGAGCACTGGAAATAGCGGGGTGGAAACGTTTCGGTATCGTAACAATATTGTAACCATCAATTCCAAACGAACACGTTGATGGCAAACGTCTTCCTCAAAGCAAGTAGTATAAAGCGACTTTAGTGCGCCAAACTTGGAATCGTAATTCTGTCGGAGAAACAGTGTGAGATATCATGTTACGGGCACATTTCGTTACCGTTTGTCTGATACGGACTGACTGAATGAACTAGGGAATATAGTTTCATTGCAATCTGTTCTTCTTGATCGTGGTTTCGAACATGAGAGGAACTTATTTTTTTCTTTACTCGAATTTGAAACTCCGGTTCAAAGACATCGTAGATGAATCATAAATTGATCCGTTTATCATAAGCCCTTAATATTCGTGCTTCAAAGAAGTATATTTATAACACATTTAAAATATCTAAAAGGCTAGGAAGCAGAAAATATGAAATTTAGTTAAACGTTCTTAAATGAACTAAACGTCTCGTTTTCCATTGTCACATTTGATTTAACGTGTTTTCTTTGTCTGGATTGGTAAAATGCTTTGATTACAATCTTTATTTGATTTACAAGTGTTGAATTTGTGAAATAAACATTAGGGCTAGTAAAATATTGGTTAACGCTTCCACCAATCTGTTCAATATTATAATACAATAACATTTTCGTATAAATGTAAATGCCGCAATACCGCACGTTTATTAAGTCGTAATGTTTAATTTAAGCCCATTGTACTTTTATAATCTTGAATCTATCTGTTTTATGGAAATTTGTGGAAATAGAATTTTATGGCAAACATTTTAGGATAATTCTGATTGATGAATAGTGAATCAAAGAGATTCATTAAGTACAATTTAATTGCTTCTGTGTTCTTTCAAAATAAAAGTAGATCTAATGTTACATCAATCATATCTGATGCGCAGACTCAAAGATGATAAAATGAACGTCGTTGAATTTAGGAAAATTGCCATTTCATCTGATGTGTAATTAATTATCACATCAATTAATTCCATTATATGATACGTAATTAATAGGGCATGTACATCGGTAACAGGTGTATTTCTCCACCAGTTGGCAAGTGTTATTGTTGCCTCTGGTGCATCTCCAACCGCACAGCTTAACTATAGTGTCGTACGAGCTATTCATAAATGGGACTACGTTTTATCTTAATCCTAAGGTTTGTGCATGCTCGCTCATTGTGGTGACGTTGAAATAATTTGAGCACGTCGACGAAATTTTAAGCCTCGATCATAAGTTAAAAACCAATTTATGTTTATCTCTGAATCAATGTTTTTGTACAGAAATTTAATTGAAACAGAGCTTTGAAAATAAGAGAAATTTTTATGCAATGAAAAAATATCTCTAGGAAGTATAATTAACAAAATGATAACAAAAACACAACCACGATCGTTGCATCGAAACAAGTTTGCATGAAACCGCTAAAAATGACCTTTGTGGTACTGAATATCCGCAAGAAGAACAGTTGCTTCTGTGCTGATTGAGTGCAATATCGATAAAGGCTATTTTGTTGAGACTTTTCGCAAAATCCTCGGTCCGTATTTTTGTACCCAATATTCCAGCCAATTTTGTCTGGTCGGTGGAATTGGTTTGCGAAGTACTGTAATGCTAAATCGAAACAGATACAAAAGCCGCGTAATGTAACTTGAAAATGGTCGATAATCTGTTAGCGATAGAGGGCACGCGTTGCGATAAAATTTTTATCGATTCGCCATTGTTTTCGAGTCGGCGCGATCGGTAATTGCGACAATAAATTTTCACCCACTAGTCTTTTTTATTGAAACACATGAGAAGTATAAGTGCCTTTCAATTTGAATTCGCACCATCAATTGAAACCCCGGACATATTTATATCCCCAGTTCCTTCGTTGCCGAACAGATTCATTGTTCGTAATACAAGGGTGAAAAACTTTGTTTTTCCAATCGCTCCACTGCAGTTCATCGAATTCGGATCTACCTTTTCTTTCGATTCGATTCGATTCCAAACGACATAATGAACTACTGCCGATCAATCTTTTCTTTACTCACTGAAAACAGGCAAAAACTTCAAGAACTAAAGTCTGCGGATAGAGTGGGCTTATCGTTTTTGCCACGACGCTCACATATTGCGAATTATCTTTTAATAGGATATAAAACTCATATTTTGTCGTACCCTCGTCGTTTGATTATGTTCGAGTAATTGAACTACTTTCATTACCAGCATCTTATAAAGTTGAAGAAAGAGCTAGTTCATAACAAAACGTGATGAATTGCGATTTACCTAATTAAGTTGGTTATATCAATAACCAACAGAAAAAAATCAGCTATCGTTGAAAATTATATATTATATATTGTTTTTATTATTATAATTTTTTGTTCTGATCTGTTCTAATAAAGGCTCGATGAGATAAACTCATTTTTATGAACCCACTTTAGAGTAAAAATTATTCACTCTAATAAATATAAATGTTTACAATGTGATAAACAAATACAATAAACTAAATGAATAAATTGATTATAATTTTAAAAGGCAAGTTTATGTTCATCGAGGTACGAACTCTCAAGTTCAAAGTGGTAAATCGAATTTCAAACCGGTATTCCGTGGTATCATATCAGAGCTTCGATGATCAATTAATCAGATATCTTATGAATCCATTGGCATTTGACTTGATTTTCTGTTTAAGTGAAGGCGGTTCATTTTCTATGAGAACTCCGTAAGTGGTCGGCTGATTCGTTGTCGAAATCGTAGAGCGATTTGTGAATTTCGTTTTCTCTGTTGCGCTCGCAAGGTAAAATCGGATCTCGTCAACTACGTGACGTCACTAAATGAAGGAATGACTATCCATTTCTGTTTATTTTAGTCGATTTGCAGGAAAGCCAGAACAGCTTTGTCGGGAGAATACCAAGCAACAAAGAAGGACGCAGACAATAGCTACAACGTAGCTCGTTACCAGAATGCCGATGCACTAATGATGTTGCTTTATCCAATTTTATGTACGTGAATCAGGTTGCACGTGATGCTGGCTCGAAACGCGCGTGCAGATTTTCAAATTATAACCGATGCGACTCAACGACGAATCTTTTTGGGTTTTTGTCTGAAAGTCGCCCGGAATCACGAACTCCATGCAAAACTTGAGCTGGATACGGGTTTGCTCAGCATGCGGGTATTTCCCGTATTTGCCACTTCGTCGATGAATTTTTCATTTATCGTTCCCATTGCGCTTGTGGATAAATGCCAATATCTCAATTTATCTGGCCCAGAACAATGGCCACTTTGTTCAGCGCTATCATTTAGTTTTCGTATAACGTGCCGAGCATCGAACAATTTTTCCTCCACTGTAATGAGTCCAAAAACGTTCGCTTTTGCAATGTGCCCTTTTCCTCGCTACGATAAGACGTTTTAATAACGTTTCATAAATCGTAGTATTAATCAAAACTATAGTTCGAATCAAAATCAACAGATGAATTTTCCATCAGCGCGTTACTTTGTGACATGACTGTAATATACATTAATCATTAATCATACATTAAAATTTTCATTTTGATATTATCTTGATGAATTTTTTTTTTATTCTTTCAGTTAGTGACTATTTTTAGGAATTCACAGACTTGGCATGCGATATGATATGCTTTCATAATGAGCGGCACGAAACTTAGGTGCAAGGAATTCCGTTTCACTAATTGCGCTGCAATAAAATTGTTTCTCTTAGTCGGGCCGAGTTCATTGAGCGCCATTGTGCGACGCTGTTGCTCTGCTGCAAGGACGGCCACATTGTGTATCCCCGGCTACGAATTTCCGGCTTGCGGGTGCTCCGTACCACGCAAGACTTTATCTCCCAACACGGTATGACGAGCCACGATAGAATGCCTGGAATCTAAGTTGTAATACAACCAAAAGCGTGACTGATTCACGTCGTAAATTCAGCTTGCACAAATGAGTTGTGTCGCGACGTTTTAGAACGCTGCTGAAATATCAACATTTTCCTTCCAAAATGTTGCCCATGTATAACGGTTTTTGCAATGTTGAATAAACCTTGCGTCTAATAAGGTATATGAACATCATTTAAAACGGATGTATTTTCATTGTAAAACGTACTTGTTTGTAGGATTATATAATATAACACTAGGAACTTTGAGGAATATGGGTGAGCCATTGTTTAAATTGTTAAATGGAAACAAGCTTAGACGGTACAATGTGGACGAAACAACTTTGATGTATGTGTTACAAAGTAAACCGTGTTTACTAATACCGTGCCAAAAGTTGATTCAATTCGTAAATAATTGAAACTGATTCTGTTACATTAATAAGGTTTGGATGGTATTTAAAACTGTATGAAGAAAAAAATTAATTTCGCGATGGTCTTAGCTGGCAAAAGTCGCTCGAAAAATTGTTGGCCAAACGATATAAGATTTCTTTTTGTTGTCTTTGCTGAATGAACTTTATTGCGCTGTCTATATAGGTATCTCAAAAAGCGATCGCTGAGTGTTTGAACGACGATTCGCGGAGTAATTGAATTCCGTTAATCCCGCAGTCCATACTTGCCACGATCTAAGAATTCTTTGCGTTTCGTTTATATAGCAACGTCATTAACCACAGTGATCGCGAGCAAAACAACCGGAGCACTATTGTTCGGTTCGATTGAGAATTTTATTTCATCATTAATCCATTCGTGCATTCGATCGCTTTACATACTCTAATGTATTCATGCGCTCTAATCTACTTCAAATGAATAAAAGATTGTAATGCGGATTTTGAAAGTCGTAACATTGCTTTTCCTTTACTCAATCTCTTGTTTTACCGGAATAAAATTAGATCGCTCGGTGTCAAGATAACTTCCGATGCTTTTCAAGTTTTTCTTTAATGTGTGTTTAATGCCATCGAATAAGATTTTCTTTTCTTCGTGTTTTCAGGTTTTCTTAAAGCCTCTTCTTTTGTTCTTGTAAAAAAAACCTAATGAATTTCAAAGGCGGTCTAATACCCTCTACTTTATTTCTTGGCAAAACTTAGCATTGGAACAACGCCAGGCTGCGATCGCTATTAGGTTAATTTTAATTATTTCTTATCTTTACAAGAATCCCTCGTAATACGAAAAACGTAATTTTTGTTTTAGTCACACATAATTCCATGTGATTTCAAAAGTTCCGTACGGAGCAATCGTTAACGTTGTAATGATGTACAATTTTTGTTATTTAAACAAAAAATGCGTAATTACAAAAACCGACCATTAGTTTGCAATCAACAAGCTGCATCAGCGTGAATGCAACATTAATACTAATGTTACATTAATTTATTGGAAGATGAATCGTTGAAAAAATGATGTACAAATGGAAATCGATTAAAGAATCAAACGCAAAGCCTCAAATGTATGGAGTTTATGCAAAATTAGTGCGCCGTATGCTCGCAACTGGGAACGTTTTTTGTTCGCAGCGCAATTCGTCGATTACCATTATCCGAATAAGGTCGATTTGCATATATCCGCGATCGTCCTATTACCCGCTGCGACAACACCCAACGCCAAGGAATTAATTTAAACTACGATGCGCGGGATTTTTATTTTAAAACTACATCACGAAATGGGAACCCGCACTGCGGTACGACCGCAAACATTCTGAGAGCTCCTCAGTATTCTATATAATAAAATTAATTCTGTATTTAGGAACACCTCGGTACTTTTTCTTCCAAGCGGAACAATTTGATAATCATTTTTTTTTTTTTTTTATTGGAATTTGCTTAGAACAATGGTCGCTTTAATTTGGAATTAGGATAAAGTTTCTAATTGAATTTAAATCTGCATTATTATCCGTTGTTTCCCATCTATTTTACATCGTTTCGTAACAAGTTTTTTTATTCATCTAGTAGACAATTGTATTAGGGTACATTGAACTATATCGTTAGTGAAACCCTAGTTTAAGGAATGGTTAGAAAGGGATTACTCAGTTGAGAAGAAGCTAAACTCAATTTCAAAACTTCCGCGTTATAATACACATCAGTTTATGCTGAGCTCAGCTACGTGAAAAACTTTATGAAATTTGGAGAGGAATGAAAAGATAGGTTTACTTGTCAAATAATAATTCACATTGTCATCTGCAGTTAGATTTCAACCCGAAAAGCACAAGTTTTGTTTAATCTCACAGAAGTTGACAACATTGCAGTCGCAAAAGATTTAATAATATAATATCCTTGCTGATAATATAGACATAAGAAACACTTTGAGGAACTGAAGTAATTTTTGAGGTTGATTAACATTTGAATTGCTTAACGCTGCCACAGTGAAAATCATAGTAGCTTAAAATATAAGGTAATAAATTCCACGCTCCATAAAATTTTATCAGTTATTCAGCCAGGAGATGTATTACTATCGGTTAAATAAAATATTTTACTATCGGTTAAATAAAATATTTTAATTAATTTTAATTGATTAATTAATAATTAATAATTAATTAATAATATTAATTATAATATGCTTTTGTAAATTCTTTCAAGCTTCCCAACCAAAATTTTTATTATTTATTTGATTAAACTTGCATTTATTATCACAAATGATTGTATAATATAGCGATGTTATCAAAACAATTATTCAACTGTAGAATTTTGTTGAATGAAAATATACACGCTTTGGTGTAGTAAAAATGGTATTCATACGAAAAAAGCGGAGAGGCATCAAAAATTGAATTTGTAATGGACCAATATTCATGTAAAAACAATGCAAGCGAGGGTCAGCGAAACGCTTACACGAGCACAATATGTAATGTCGATGAAGCTAGCGGAATATAACAACAAAGCTGGATGGTGAAAATGCTAGCAGTTTTAGGGGCTGAAATAATCACTAGTAACACGTGAAAATGGCGTTATCCCGATCCTATCAGTGTGCATGATTTATGTGTCTAACATGAAAGAGTTAATGGAGGCAAAATAGCGACGAACACGATGAATCCTTCCGCGTCGATGGGCACTATTGATCAGATCTGACCAGCCCCTGTACGGCCATAATTTATTGATAGAAGGACCCACAGTCTAAGTCATCGAACGAATTTCGTTTATTCGCAGTTTTGTCTCGCCGAGTGCAATGTATTTTCACAATGAGCTTGGGAAGTGAAGAGCGCGGGCAGAAACGCCTTTAACGAGAATATACTTTCAAAAAGTTTTGCCCAACTTTATAGTACGTCGAGTTATTTTCTTCCGATGCGATGCGGAAAGAGATGTATATTTTTATACCGAGAAAGCTCGCTGTTTTATATTTACACACTTTAATATTTCTCGTGATTATTTGTGATTCAATGGTTGCATTCAACTTTTTGTTTTCGTTTTGGGCTCTTCGGTTAAAATATAATTCAGTGAACCAACGACAAATGAGTTTAAGGACTTAAATAAGTCCATCTGGAAAATCAACAAGATTCGAATCACGGGGAGGATAGCAAAATAGGCGGAGTATTTGGACTAAGATGATACACGATGAATACCCGGAAGCAATTAAATCTCAAGGCGTAGTGTCCGTCATCGATAAGATAACAACATCGAATCGCCTCTGGTGCAACGTTGCCGTTAGTAGCAATCTAGTTTCAGCATAGCCGTTAAGCAAAACCAAATTAATGAGGTTGAAGTTTTATTTGTTATCTCATATTATCATGACGTTCATCGAATAATTCTATTATTTTCAGTGCACGCAACTCGGAAATGTTTACGTAAAATGTCATTTATGCTTCAACATAAATTCCCTGCTAATGCAAATTCAACTAAAGTCCGAACTAATGTAAATCATTTTACTCTGTTGCAGCTCTTTCGTCACACGTACCTGGCCCAGTACAAGATCGTAAACCTAGAAACTCTGTAAGTAAATGAGCCGTACGTTTATCGCATTTGCGATAATCATATTTCAGACTTATTTCGTAGCGAAAATTTGGATTTGCATTTTAATCTTGCGGCAGCTACCGTACACGCGAAGACGCGCAAATTACGAACTGCAGGCACAAATTTAATCCTCCCTCTTATACTTTTCGTCAGCAACATTGCGGCCCTTAAACTTTTCCATCTGCGGATTTCTACATTAACTGAACGTTTAAAAGAACTCATTTCGCGACGCCCTCTAGGTGACGTCAACTTAAACAGAAAGAACCCCTCCAATTAGACAAGTTTGAGAGAAAAAAATTGGCTGAGTGATGAAAAATTTGGGGTGACCAATAAGAATTATAATATCTAATACAAACTAACGTCCGTAAAATAAGTCTTTTAACAAAATTACATTAAACAAAATTGTTGTAGATAGCTCGCAATATCATCATCTACGCAGTAAGGGATGAGGTGTTTATAAAATTTGGACATAAACTTTTTTCTGCTGTTGCAACACTTAACAAGTTTGCAATCGCAGATCTGTCAGCACCGGTTGGATGTCTTTTCGTAAAATTTCACGATGCCATAAAAGTGGGTCTTCCGCGATGTTTCCGGCAACATACATGCGGAGACGCTTGTAATGCTTGACGGCAATTCTATTATTTGTACGCCAAGTTCTGTCGTTTCGTAACGTTGCTCAGTACGTTTAAGATGTTTCGCGTGTTTTTATGGACGCGTAAAAGTTTAACTTCATCATGCAAAGTAATCCTGTTGAAGCAGTCCGTGTGTTGATTTACAGTACCCGAATTGCCGCATGTTTCGATGAATCACAACAAACGTAACATCAGGAAGTTATCAATTTATGACGAAACGCTTGTTTTCCACACAGAAAAACGGTAACACTGTATTGATCTTGTCGGGTAAACCAAAAAAAACAGTTTACGGACCATTAGGAAGTGAGCTAATTTTATTTCTAGCCGTAATTTCGATCTCCGCTTTTTCTATCCGGATATCATTTCGGATGTAATTACTTCAGTTATTGCTCGTTCAGATTTGTATTTTATTTAAGAAAAGTTGCTGAATGAATTTAAAGTTTTAAACTGTTATCATGAGGGTTTAGTCAACTTTGGATTTAATAGTGTTTGTTGGAAAACTGATATTGGAATGATTTGGGGCGGAAAGGAAATATGGTTTTTCACAATTTTTTCATAAAGTGTGCTTCTCATCAATTTTTTCAGAAAACTTTTTCTTCCATTTTAGCTACTTTGAGAGTCAAAAGAAATGGAAAAATAATCTTACCATGAACAGAATGAATTTTTAATAAAGGGCTTCAAGTATGTCCAAACATTTTGTGTGAACAGAAATTGATTATAATGAAAATCGATGAGAAAATCTGCTGGAGAAGCTTTTAATTAATTTTTAAATCTGTTGGTTCCAGCAGAATTCATTTTCAGATGATAACATATTAAGTCATTTGATGCCAGTTTTTGATTAAATTTCCAAACGATAAAATTTGAGGGTAAATAGCCAACTTGATCAAAAAGCGGGTTTATGTCATCTTTCGTCAATATCTCTTGGCCTGAATTGTCCACCAAGTACTCTATTGACTGTTTAATCAACAGGGAACTATTCGATGTGCAGTCCTTGGTTATCCTGTATGAAGTCTGACATTCTCCGGTCTCTCGTGTGAACATGTAGAATAACATATTTCCCTACAGTGGCTGTTACACTGACACCATTAAACGTGAGAGAATTCCAAATATGACTTCAATTGTTACGGAACAATAGCGTACATATTTTCATGAAAATGTCATAACATTTTTTTTTTTCCACAATAACAAAAGACATTCTGAGACTTTGATATCAAAACGTGACAAAATAAATGGAACGAGACGAGAAAATGGTTGATGACAAAAAGTAAAATCGAATATGTTGTCGAGCATTAACGTACCAGTCGTGGATTACATGTAACAAATATTTTCGAAATAAAGGATCTGTGATCTTGTTTATAATGTGCTGGAATTGTGTGTCATTGACGTCAGCTCGTGGCTGTGTGCTCCTAATTCGAACAAACCTAGATGCGTGCAAGAGCGCTGTGTGTCGCGCGGAGAAAAAGTTTACTCTCCTGAAAATCCATTTATCTCGTGCCAGTACAAGGTATTATTTCGACTCGGCGGTCGCAACGGCTTGTTTCATGTTTATTCTCCTCGTCATCGTACAGACCTCTCTCTCTCTTTCGACCTCTCTCGCGACCTCTCTCTCTTTTCCCGCAGTTCCTTGTTTTTTGCCGAAGCTTTTCTTCATTTTCTTCGGCGTTGTCACAAGCATGACAAGAAGGCACGACGTAGCTATTGTTGTCGCGACATTGTCGTTTCTTCTTAGCCCTTTTTTCACGCCACTGTGGTCGACCTTCTTTCTCGCTCTTTTTTTCTCCCACGTCGCGACGAGCGTAACGAGTGGACCACGATGCTCGAACAAGAGACAATTTCTAATTACCCGAGCATCCACCGAGCCAATTACCGACCCATCCTGGCAACGTGACCCGGTGACGCATTTCTAGTATAATTGCTAGTCGAAGATAAAGTAAAGGAATCGACTCTATTGGAGTTTACAAGAAATTGATGCCCGCACCTGGCAAATGATAACGCATCAAAGATGAGAACTGGGCAGCAAAAAAAAAAGTTGCTCTCATTTCTTAACGAATTTGCCGGTAATGAAAATGCTTCATTAAAGAATTACTCGATTTTTTTTAAATGACATCTGATCTCCTTTTGAAAAACTCTTTTTCTTTTCTTGATTCACTTTTTCGCTTATTTTTTTTTTTTTTTTTTTTTTAATATTGCTAGTACATGAATGTATCTAATTAAAAATAATCCGAATGAAGACATGCAAACTTTCTTTGCTTTGCAGTTACACGAAAAAGTTAGCATCACATAAAAAAGAAACAGTCCAAAGCATTGACAAACGCGTGTAAAAAAATAATGACCTGGCCTAGAACTTTTCATTGCGTATAAAATGTCTTTCACGGATATATTTGAGAAAACTTCTGTGTATAATTCCGCGAAGTGATGAATAACGTTGGTATGTTTATTTTATCTCATAGCGCGGGTAAAAAATATCTTGAAACGAACCGCGAGACTCGATGTTTGATTACGAATCTGATAATTTTATTGGCCCAATATTGAATCGGATAGTCACAAGATTGATAGAATTAATTGAGTATCGTCCTCGTTCGATTTCATTTCGTTGAAAGCATCAAAATGAATAAGATCGTTGAATTGAATTTACGTTGTGAATAAAATAAAAATTCCTCATAACTTTTTTTCAATTCAATTGAGTACCAGACCGCGAACGCACACATTTCACCGACAGAGTGCATCGTATACAAAAATTGGCCTTCAACAAATTGTGTCCAAAGTTTTTATCTTCTTATTACGCGATAGACATCATGTGTGTTGTTCTACCTTTTTTTTTTTTATTTGTTTTTATTGCAACTTTCTATGATCCGCTGTTTACGTCCCCATCTCACGAGATAGTCAGCGAGGTTTCGTGGGAAATTTCCGGCTTGAGTTAATATTGGAAAATTATTTTACACCCAAATATCTATGGCAGTGCCTTAAATTCAAATTTCAATCACTTATTTGCAAATTTGATTCATAAATTCAGTTTCAAGTTATTACATCATTACCATTACAGTCGATAAACTCCGTTGAATCATTGTTTTAATATAGATCAATGTTGATTTCACAATTCTTTTTGTACCAGAGTAAATTATATGTATTAATTGAATATTGGATTTACCCGGGTTGTTTAGATATGATGGAAACATAATTATCACATTTGCACTATCACAGGCAAGGGCTTCCCTTGGGTCAACAAGCGATCTAGCAGCTCCGCCAAGGTTTCTGGTCCCTTATTAATTCGTGAATTCCCGTGTTCTCTCTCTCTCTCTCTCTCTCTCTCTCTCTCTCTCTCTCTCTCTCTCTCTCTCTCTCTCTCTCTTACTCTCTCTATCTATCTATCTATCTGCAATATTTGACACGACCGAGTTTCGCTTTAACGCAACTGAAATTAAAGCACATTTTGTAATTTCATCGGTAGAAAAAGCTTTCACAGTGAAAAAGCTGTGAATGTCGGCACTAGAGGGCTTGATTTCAAACTCATCTGCGATCAATAAACCGATTGATCAAAATTGCTTCAGTTTTGCTGCAAAGGTGAAGAGATATTTGATTTCTTTTGAACTGGGTTTTTACCTTCTTTTTGTACCAGTGTATTACTGATGCAGAAGAATATCAGTCGGACCGATCATAAGCTGACAAAAAGTTTCTAACAAACCTGCCAGGGATAGTCATCAAAACTTCATCTCGACGGTCGAATTTTGCAACCAAGGAACAAAATCTTTTTCCCAAGGGGCCGAGTAAGTTCTTCATTGGCGTGACCAAGAGCAACACTCGGAATTGCCAGGCGCGCAAAGTGCTCGCTCACGCGTCTGCTCCGTTTTTCATCGACCTCAAAAACGACATGAACTTTTTGCAAGATACGCAATACACATCAAAGACGTCTCGTCTGAAATGTTTCTGAGATAAGAAACGCGCTCATCGACATAACGCAGACAGCTCTTCTCAAGTCTTTTGTAACTACATTTTTATCCGGGCTCTGTCCAAGTTTTTCTCTTTGTACGGAAAGAAAATTTTCAAAAATATAGAAAAACAATTTTTTAAAGAGAGAAATTCCCTTTTGCTTCTTTCTTAACGATATTCCTTTTTAGAATTTATCTAGTGGTACGAAGTGATATATGAAGCTGAAATTAACCAAACATTTTGATGGATCTGTTTGAATCTAATTTGTACGATTGTTTCTCAAGGTTTGCTTTTGATTAAAACAACTTAGTTTCTTCTAAGAGAAATTCTTGGGATGATATATAGCTAAAATTGCATAAAAATTTGCTAGACTAATAGGGTTTCCAGTTCAAATGACTTAAGATAAACACATAAATCAAAGAGAAAGGCTCTCGTGAATAAATATCCCACCGTCAAGTGAAAAATAAATTTTGACCCCCCCCCCCCCCCCTCTTGGAAAAATACCTAAGTACTGTTGAAAACCCAACTTTTATTCCACCGAAAAAAAAAAAGATCAATAAATTATGCGCATTGTATCTAAAATTATAATACGAGTACAAACAATATCGGCTGATTTTTCGTTTGATAAAATCTTTACAAAAAATTGAATTCGCTCGTCTTATCAAATCGAATGCTCACAAACGCAATTTGTAACATGCTACGCGAGTTGTAAAGACACGTGCATGTACACGTCTTCGTACATTGCATAAAAGCAAAAGGAATTCTGTCATACTTCTCCATATGTGATTTTCTAAAAATAAAACGATTTTATTATATGATATTGTGACTCGAGCTTATTTCATTGTTTCAAAGCGTTTATAAAATCCAGAACGAACATAAAAAGCAATCTATTGGAAACCATCATTGCTCATTCTGTATAAACTTTCTAAAAATAAAGTGAAAAAATAAACTCCATCAAATTGTACTTCACTTGAATAAGAAAATGGTTTTAATTAAAAATTCAATTTAGGAAACGTCCGATTGATTTATCGATTAATGAAGAAAAAACAACAGAAGAAACAATGAACGAGTTTGTAGTTGTTCAAAGAAGCCGACTGTTTAAATGACAGAGATCATAAATTGAATGTTTTTTTTTTTTACAGAGAAGAGACTCATCTTGTAGCTAATGAATCGAACAGCCTGCAACTGGCAACGTGGGCTCCTGTCGGAAACGCTTTAATCTTCGTTAGTCAAAATAATATCTACTATCGGCCTAAAGCAGAAATTCCTGTGGATTATCAAATAACGACCACGGGCGTTTTCGGTACCATTTATAACGGAGTGCCTGACTGGGTGTACGAAGGTAAAAATATTCTCCTTAACGTCATTTTCTTCCATAACACTCCCCTTCATAAAATAAGTCATTCAATTTAGAACAATCATCCCTCGTGATTGAAATTATCGTCTGATTTGAATCATTTAATCAAAGTTTATGTGACGTCGAATTAATCGTTCACTTAATTACCGTCGTTTTTTTTTCGTCCATGAAAAACCTTTATCTGAAAGTACCCCCTTTTTTACTAAAACTATTATTATCAAAAAAAAGCTGTACCTTCCAAAGAGGCCCGCTTTGTGTTTGAACGAGTTTTTTCATGATTACGATACTTAAAAAACCATTTTTGTTGATGGTACTAGACTTGAAAATATTTGAAATAAAAAAAAAAGTGCAGCAAAAAGCCTCTGTGTGACGGTATGATACAAACTTTTTACTCTCATGAATATGATGACTCGTATTTAATGACTGCTAATTTCACTCGCAAAGTGGCTTGTCAAATATTTGCTTTTTATCTCTCATCATTCCACTTTTTAATAGCCTATCCGTGCATGAATGATTTATTTTTCGACCGATCAAAAACGTTTCCGCAAGTTGAATAAAACGTGGTATATAAAAAGAGGTGAAATTCATGCACGCGATTATATGCATGTGTAATCATGCTTTGCATGATCTTATGTCCGTATTCTATAAGGTATACACGATTCATGTTTACACCAGATGAAATACGAGCCGCGTGTTTTCTTAGGTCATACATTTCTTCGTGGCGAGCCATAATTTAGACCGGCGTTGCATATTTCTGACGCTTACTCTTCTTCGCTGGGCGTTTCTTTTTCTCCCGACCCCTATTTGTTTCATTTATATTTAAATCGCGGCTACGCGAGTGCAACGCAGCTGCGATAACCGATTTATGAACAACTCGGCGAGAATACTAATTTCCATGAAATTCGATTTTCGGATCGGTTTGCGGAGCGGTTACATTTTCATCGAATGAATATTGATGAGCGAAAATCATCGCAAACACAACATTAATATGGGCGGGGGAATTATCACAAATATAATAAAATGAAACTTGGATTAATGCTGTAATTCCCCGTACGTTCGCGATATTAGACATAATACATATATTCGAAGCTTTTGAATAATGCATTTCAAATTTGTTCTCCCCAAAAAATCTACGATGAAAGAAAAAAAAAGTGAAAAAGATGAGTCTATTGCAAATTGAAGAGGGTTCGCATATGTTTTTCTCCTCACGGATTGAATAATGAAGTGTTTAACCAACTTAATAGGAGCTCTGGGCGCCTTTCTTAGCACCCAGAATTAAACGCGGGTTTCGTCTAATCCGGGCATTCTTTGTGCTGGAATAATTGCTCTGCTTTTGGAAAGCTGCGGTTAATCAAACCGAAAGCTTTCTTTCCAAGCAGCCGAATCGTTTAACATTTCAGCGCATCTTCAGTTTATCTTTTGTATGCATCCTGACGTTCACTTGAGAGCGAAGAAAACATTCCACAGCAAAATGGAAATAAATATGTTCGATTGAAATTTTATATAACTGCAATCGATATTGATACACAATGCATTCATTCCCTTCCATCGTCGGAAGATGAGACTTAACGTGGTATAAGACTTTCTGTCAATGTGGTCCGAGTATAAGAGGCAAACAAAAATCAATGCTCCCGACGTACAAATCAAAAGTCGAGTAACGTACCGATTGAAAAGCTTCATGTAAACCTGCCATAGCGCTTTCGTTATTTATTTTTCAAAGAGTTACGAATGATTGTTATTTGCGGAAACCGTAAAGTTGTTCATGCTCTTTTTAGTTAGCCCGAAACGTATACTTAAAAGTCAAAAGTTGAAACATAAATTAATGGAAAATCTTGAACAAAAGCAAGGATTATAAACTATGGAAACTCAAGCTAATTTCCTCTCTGATAATGAAAGTATACACTGCTCTGACACTTCATTACACAGCCAAAGTTACAATGAACAGTCATACACACGCTCTTCTTTCCATTCTCTGCTTTATTCGGGCCGACTTTGACATGGGTCGAAATAATATCGGATGAAAGATTATACGTACTTTGGTTGCCATCAGCTTTGCGTTATTATCGCTCTCAATATATATATATTTTCGTGTCGCGCGATTAGCTCGGTACCGCCAATTTCGCAGCTACTTTTACAACGCGCGGATTAAATATTACACATTCATGAAATGATATCAACTGGTCTCTGAAACCTCAGAGCCCCGCAACGAAATGCCTTATCCGAATGTTTTACTATGCATGAGCTCACTCGTATCGCTCGTTGCTTGGCGATTCGAACAATGTCAGTTAGCAAATTCCACCGGAGAATGGCGAATTAACGCAAGTCAACTACACGAAGTAGACACAAATTTTAAAAAAGCTTAAAAACATTTTTTTACTTCGACCACACGTTACTGTTTTATTAATTTATTTGTTTTTTGTTTGTTTGTCTTTTTTTTTGTTTATTTCAATCATCGCCAATTTCGTGGATGTTTGTGGCTATTTTGCTGACACGCGATCTTTTTGATTTGCCAAAATATACATTTTACCAACGAGATGAAAAAAAGGCATACGCGTTTAAAGTCAGTGGACAGAGTTTATTTGTTGTTGACAAAAGCAGAGGCGCTTTTCATAACCTTTTCACAAGCAAGTTCGTATATGAAAAAATTCCACTTCAGAAAATGCCAATTTCAACAATAATGAAAATGAAATTTGGTCAAATTAAATTTCAGCAAATGAAACTCGTCCAGTGGGTTCTTTTTTCTTCGTCCTAATTTCCCTGCAAGAATATTGATAATTTATTCTTGGTAAAAATATAGCCCTAAATTTGACATACATTAAAGTGATATCTCAATCGTGCAGGGGTGCTTGGATTGCAGCGCACGTACTCTCCTCTCGAGGCTCAAAACTTTATTGAAATCTGATCGCTTAGCCGATGGCGAGACGGATATTTCAAAATGGATGACTTCCGAAAAAGTCTCTATCTCAAGTCCTCTGCATTCCACGCTCGATTTTTATTTCGATTTAAAATTTACTTATTCAAAAGAAGTTTTTTTTTTCACAGGCCAACAGTATTATTACTCAACTTTCAGCACTCCTCATTTATTAAAAATTAATCAGGACCAATATTTTCTGAATATTATTTTATTACGTCAGAAAATAATTGAGTAACATGACATTGTGCTGAAACTAAACCAAATAGCACAAAGAAATAACAAATCTGAATTGAATGCCGGTAATCTCTCTCGTCCCAAATATTTCACTCTGAAAATCTCTGAATAAACATGGTTACATATCGATATTCATGACTCGTCTGCAAGAGACAAAAGATTTTTTAAAATCGAAAAATACGCTGCTTTTATCACGGCTCTGATAAGTTTACAAAGCGCTGTAAAACTTGAGGCTTGATATCGTCATTTTTCATGACAGCTCAAAATATCATTCTGTCTTGAAATAAAAAAAAAAGTATATAGTTTATCTCTGTTTCATTTTGCTTTTTAATATGTCTTCCTGGACAAACTATACATGCGAGCGTCGCACATTCGAGCACAAAAGGAGCGAACGGGAGCGAAACAACGACAAAAAGGATTGGCAAAGAGAAACGAGAATCAGGAATAATAAAAAGAAAACGGGCAAAAAAAAGGAGGCAACTTAGCTTCGAGGAAATAATTCGCGCTGGTTACGTGTGCGCGGTCTCTGTATCAGCGTCGGCTGAAATTGAAATAGGAAAGCACAAATCCGATACCGCGCTCTCATATATTTGCCTTCGCAGCTTATGCTTAGAGCTGAAAGAAAAGTCGCTGTTTCGTGTGCGCCAAAGTTTTATTTTATTCGTAAAAAAATTATTCCCCAAAACATGTCAATGTTTCGGGGGTCAAAAACGATAAACTATCGCTTATTTTTACTAAAGCTCTTTGTGTAAAAATAGCTAACAGGTGACTCGTCAGTGAGATGAAATATTTCTGTACATTAACAAGCGATGAATAATTCAGACCTTCAATTATCTTCAACTATCTTCAATTAATTGTATCATCAAAACAGTATCATTGTATCTTTAATAAGTGTCCGAACTAATTCAAACGTCACAGGATGAAGTGTCAGTTTATTGGATTGTCAAATTCTGTCCGATGTATATGTCAAATTCGCTCTAGCTCTAATTTGTTTCAGAGTTGCAAAATTAATTGTACATTTGAACTTCAACTTTGAAGTATATATGTTTTTCTTCTATAAATAAAATAACTCTAAAACATAAAACCGATCTCCTCTCGGTTGAAAGACTGACTTTCTTACATGCTAAAAAATAAGTTTCTTGAAAACCGCTTTTATAAAAAAGTAGGTGATGAATTTTTCATCGCGTGTCGATTTTATTTATACGACGAAATATGAAATATATTTAATGCCTTACATTTAACCAATAAGATTATGTGCTACGTGCAATTCAACAGTAAATCAAATGCCTTGACACTCTGGAATAAGGTTCCAATATGTTTATCTTCGACGCGGTTATATATGCGGAGCTGTTAACTTTACTGCGAATTGAAATCCAGTGTTCTATGAAATCACTGGAATTAATGGTCGTGGGAATACGTGAGATCGAATCTTCAGCACATTCGCAGAACCAACAAAAATAAAAAGGAAATATATTTTTCTCCAGCGGAGGTACCGCAGAGCGCGTCCTTCACTCAAGTATTGTTTTCACGTTCCAATTGTGGCAAGTAATGACCTCGACGTTTCCTTAATGAAATAGAAGAATAACAATTTGCTATCATCAAATAATGAGATAAAATAAAATGCTCCGCCTCGTAAAATGTTGTATTTGTTTCTCATCAATTTTTAGAACGGGTCGTATGAAAATAAACGATCGCCCGTAAATTAAGACCATGATCTAATTTTGGCGCTAAACTTTTAACAACCGCTTTTGAATGATGTTTAACGTCGTTTGCGCCCGGAGAGGTGCAAGGCTGAATATTTTTATGCGCGTAAACTAGTAAGTAAAGGTGAAACGTCGAGTATTTTTGAAAGCAAACTGCAGTTGTTTATTTCGAAACTTTCACGGCAAACTGTGTCGTCGTGCGCATTCAAACTTGTCTGGGAAGAGGGCAAGTAGTAAAGCCCCGTGTTGCGGCGGACACGTCTGCTCGACGGCAGCTTAACTACTGACATTTGCGCAAAGAATATCACAGGAAAAGGTGTCCCGGTAATGTGCATCGCCAACTCTTTCAACAACTATTTCATAATTTTTCCAAGCGCATTTATTTTGAATCCTGCCATTTCACGCTTTTCGTCTGCTTTTTATATTTTTCGGTTTATTTCCAACGACGAAAATGATTGTTTCGTTGCAGTTCCAGATATATATTAATTTTTCTGTTTTTTTATTTTTTCTTCTTTTAATTTGAATCGTCATAATAATATGATTTTGTCACAACTTTACCTGCGGATAAACGATTTTTGTTTTTCTCTCATTGCGTAAAGGATTTAAAAGTTGATCAATAACAATATTTTTCACAAAGATTTGTTTTGGCCACAGAAAAATGATCGTGCTGTTATAGTATAGAAATAAACGGGATGCTGAACCGTTAATGTTTTTATTTTTTTTTATTTTTTCATTTCATAAAATGTGAAACACATAGTTGTTACGTATGTTGAAAGTTTTGTCGATTTTATTTATGATGGCGTTTGCGTACAATTGTTGAAATCTCAGTTATCGGAAAACGTGGAAATGACGAACTCCTATTTGACATTTACAATAATTTGCTTCTATTTTGATGTTTTTTATATCAAAGTTCGTGAAGGTAAATAAAGCAAACATTGTTTCAAACACTAGAACCTAGTCCTTATATTTTGCACAGTACTGAAAGTAACTTGAGTAGAGAAGCTCATGTTTCGACTGTGAGAGAAAAAAAAGAGTGAATAAATAAAGGGATATTTTCGTAGGCAGCATAAAAAGCGCTAACACTTTTTAGTGTAACCTGAACTCTTATCAACGGGACAAACCAACCATACCGATTCACGTCACCGAAAATTATGCGTGACGTTGTTAACACTCCTCAAGTTGCATTTGCAATCAAATTAATTGTGAAAATTAGAAGATCGTTCTTCGTGGACAATATTTCAAAAATTCGTTTTGTGTAAAAAAAAATTAAACCCCTTTTAGGACGGCGCAAGTTTTCTCGTCTCTAGTGCGAAATTTGCTTTTATTGGCAAGCTCAAAAGTACAACCGAACCGCATGAATTTGTACCGCGATTCATAATGCACGATGCGCATTCTGTTTAATTCAATTAATCCACTAGAATTTTCATCAAATCGAGAGCCGAAAATTCATTTTGTCTCGGTAAATGAACGGTTAGCATTTTTCTGCATGCGAAATATATGTTCTAACTCTACAATGATATAAACTTGATTCATTCATGAGTATCATAATGAAAATAATGAAAGTAATTTCAATTTGAGCAATTCACTTTTATTTTCGAGTGAAACAAAATGTTATTAAATATATTAATAAACCCGAGAATTAAAGATTGAGTGAATTTTCGACATGACGTTTTTTCGGACATCGTGAAAATTTTTAAATGTACCAAATTTAACATTCAATCTTTGAATGAATTAAATTTAATTAATTATTTAAATTTATTATTATATAATGAATTCTATAATATTCACTGATTTATTATTGTGTAAAGTATTCTATAACATAAACTGATTCATTATTATATAATAAATTCCATAATATAAAGTGATTTATCATTTGGTAAATTTGCGACTTGCTTAAACAGTTTCAACTACATTATTCTTGTATTTATTTATGTGAATAAATTTGGTAACACACTTGACATTTATATTTATTGGTTGAAGTATTCAAACTGCGAATTAGAATTCTAACGAGAATTCATATGGCTTGCGGATAAATAAGGTTGCTATGATTTTACATTATACAAGACTGTGTTTCTACCAGATTGTACTCGATAGTTATATGAATTAAACGCCACTTACTATGTACACTGGTACTTGGAAAACCTCGTAAGCTTTATGACAATTCCAAACAAGCCGAAATCGGGTTTCTAATAGTCTTATCGAATTCATAAATATTTACACTCAATACTTCAACTTCTCTGCGCTATGGAAATACAAATCTCCAGATTTTATAAACAAAATCCTTTGACTTTTTCCGGAACTCTACAAACCTGTACGAACAGACAAAAAAATCGGTTTCACGAATCCCGAACAAAAGACAATATTAGCTTTAAAAAATGTTTCATGTTTTATATCTGTACAAAGAAAGTATTTCTCGAACAATCAAACGAAATACAGAGAACAAAAAATCGATAAAAATATATTCTTGACAATTTTTTTGTCATGTGATTTCGGTCGCATGAAAATGTTACAACGTCAAAACCTTTGGGACGAAACAATGGGGCCGAGAGAGCGATGATATCATTAGCATGAAAATTTTGGACCGAATTACTGTTCAGTGACGCAAATTTCGTCGCGCGGAAATGAAAGAAGAAACGCGGTTGAGCGGAAACTGGGCGTGTTTTTAGGATTTTAGTGCTGAGAAAAGCGCGGGTGTGTGTATTCAGGACAAAATTAAACCGCAAAGATGCGAGGTGAAATCTCGTGGGAAAATATTGCATCGACCTCGTGTATCTTTCCTTGCGGAGTAAAATATCCCCGCGAGTTGAACACGCGGTGTTATCCAAGATACGGAATACATTACGCGGCCAACGAAATCCGTTTTCGCTGTCTGCACCGCGCTATGCACTTTTATAAATTTGTAGTCACGTAGGGAAAAGAAATAAAGCAGCGTGCGGTTTCTCCAGCGCCCCTACATTAAAAGCTTGCGGGATAACGTCGTTAAGACAATTACGAACGTTTTGCTTGCCTCGTGAGATTCTTTTCTTCTTTTTTCCCCCCTCGTGTTTTCCGAAGTCGAGTTTGTTTTACTCACTTTTCATTTTAACCTCTTGACTAATGGCGATTCTAATGGTACAAATCAAGTTAAAAACATCTTTGCAAATGTTCGTTATCATTTATTAATTCGACGGTTATGGCGTTATCGCAAAAGGATGTACAAAAAATACATTTCCACTTTTTTTGCAACGAAAGTTTGTAACGTTAAATCGAAAAAAGTTACAAGTTATAAAAACTTACTTTTACAAAGGGAGCGATTGTGCAAAGGAGAATAAGACAAACTTGAAAATTTGAACCAGTGATCTATGTACGTTCGAAACAATAAGATGAAACTTGATATTCATCAAAAGTAAAATGTGGAAACAAAAGTAGTCGAACATATATTATTGTCAGTGTTATATAATATATTGTTCATATAATTTTACTCTGATAGTCATGAAATATCTCGTTTCCTATACATTCAGAATAAGTAAAAAAACCAAAAAAAAAAAATGATCAAATCCTTCAACGTTAAGATTTATGTCTGACAATAATTTTCACTTTTGGAATATAACACCTGAAAAATGTGGATTGTTATAAAATAATGCGTCTCAACGGTTGTACTTGATTTACTTGAAAATTATATTATGTCATATACACTCATCTCAGAATCGTGGATGGATTTGATACAAAGAGCTAATTTGAACAAAACAAATCTTGGGATGATATAATCTCAGTGACGACGTAATACGTTCGGTTTGTCAGAATGAGAATTAAGATGCCCGTTTTGAGTTTGAATGACACGTGACATTTAGCTCTAGTATACAGATTCACGTGCAGAGCTGTGTGCAGATAACACGTGTTATACTCAAGTTGGCGCAGCAAGTTAGGGTGCTTATCAACTTAATGTATACAGAAAACCTTTCAGCCTACACAAAATTGTTGGCATTATCATACATCGCTGACTTGATTGATATTTACGTTTTCGCGTGTATCGCTCACGAAAATCCCACACGCCGCTCATCATTTCGCTCACGTCGGGGCTTTTAAATGTACCCGGCATACTACTCATTCGCTTAATTATATTGACGCAATTTCATCATCTTGGGTGCACAAAAATATGACTCCGACGGAAGTAGAATAACCCAAAAGTTTGCTTATGGTACAAAAGTTTGCGTTTCCAGGTGAGAGAGCTTGTCATTGACTTCTTCTTGGTCGAAACGCGCGCGTCCAAAACGCAAACGCATGCACCGCTGGGTCAGCAAAAACCAAAGTTTTTCAATTATTGAACTTTCAACATTATATAAACTTCTCATTCATCAACTTTGTCGGAACGCTGGGCGATGGAGATGATACTGTACGTCTAATTAGAAAAGATTAATGAGCGTGCTAAATTAGAATTTTCTCCTCGTCACTTGTACGCATTTAGCATGCCTTACATCGTATGCAGTTATGAGTCAAACATCTAAAAACTTTTTCGTAAACATCGTCTTGTTTTTGGCCACAAACTAACAAAATTTGTTACAACGTGGGAATTTTAACAATGTCGTATAAAGTTTATTTTTCAAGACGAAATTTATGTTGAAAATTTTTTCGATGCCAAGTTTCCTTTTTAAAGGATGGAATTAAATCTGGGGATGTCCTTATTTTCAGAGGAAGTATTCAGCTCTAACAAGGCACTGTGGTTCTCCCCAAGTGGCACGAAATTGGTCTTCGGTTACTTTGATGACACGTTCACACCAGTAATGAACATCCCTTTTTATGGTTATCCAGGGAGTTTGACCTTCCAGTACACATCCAGCATACCGATTCATTATCCAAAGGTAAGTGGTGATCCCATTTATGTTGCAGCGCGTTACAACTTTGAAAAAAAGCTGTTCTTGTTATTTCTACATCAAAGTTATGAAATCAAAATTATGACCAGTTTTTATTATCAAATTTATTTATGAAGCACTTTTATTCATTAAGCAATAAAGCATCATGAATACGAAACCCGTTATTGACGTTGTCAACAGTTTTTAGCAGTAAAAGGAATCTATAAAAAGAAGTTAATATATACATTAAATTTTCTTTTCATACAGAATAACAGCTTAATTAAGTGGAAAAACAAAATTTAATATATATCTCGCAAGAACAATATCATATACTTTTTAATAATATGACGATTCATATTCATTATGATAATTTTTAACCTCCCTTTACAATAACAAAGAGTCAAACAAATATTTTTAATATCTTGCGAAATTGCTTTTTTATGGAATATTTTTTAAATAATTAAAAAACAGAAAATCTTAAGCAGCTAAACAGCTGAATTGAACATTTTAATACAATCGTGAATCATAATGCAGAATACCGCGGGTGAATGAAGAGAGCTGGGATATATTTTTTTTATTATTTTTCAATTTCTGCAAAAAGCAATTTTTAAAATGCAACTATGTTAAAAAACGTTGTTTACAATAATAAATATTCAACATTTCATAAAACTTCTTTATATTCGAAATTCTGAATAGGAGGCACTTTAGGGGAAATATTTTACACAGTTTATTAAAAAAATGCTGCCTCGTGACGATGCTCGCAGGATATCTACGCTTGAAAAAAAAGGTGATGACAGCGCGTTTTGCAGAGTGCGTTTAAGAACTTTCATAAAAAGTTGTACGATGAATCATTGTAATGAAACAAAAATATTCCGCACCACTATTTACCGGCTTTTTTCTTTTTGAATTAAAAGTCAGAAAGAAAGTCTTAGAGTAAGATCTAAAATTAAGAAAACCTTCATTAAATTTTTGTAAATAATTGTGAAGAATTTGCTTTTGCAAATTATAATCTCTAATTATGTATATCAAGGAACAAATTAATTTAATTAATTTCAAATTTAATTTTGCCTTGTCAACGCCATTTTTCTTACAGTCACGCAGTTCTTCAAGATCTTCTCATGAACTTCTAAGTCATTTCTAGGAGATTCTTGTCGTAAAAGAGGAAAAGGTGGAACAATAAAATGTGAAATTGTCTGATGATCCAATTTTTAACGTTTAATGACTATAAAGTAAGAATCAAATTTACATTTAGACAAAAAGCGTATGGCGTTTGTTTTTTTATTTATGACACACATTTAAATGGCTTGTCGTATAAAGTTTGTTTGTCAACCACGCCACCAAACATGAACGCTGTTAATAAACAGATTTGCAATCTTTTTCCAAGCCGCAGATTGTTTAATTATTCAGTGTCAGCTATTGAATTCGCCCTTCCGGCAATGTTAATCGTCATGATGAGTGTTTTATTGAACGATCCATTTTTAGCACCAAAACGACTAATTATCGAAAAATAACCACTCAATGGCGAACGAGAATATTGACCTTTATAATTGGAACAAATATTAATGGCGTCGCAACGGGATTATGATTTATTGACAGATTAATATGTTGCATTTTTTTTCTCCTTACTGGATATTTCATTAGCGTTTGAAATACCATATTTTATCGAAATTTAATAACAGCATTATGGAAAGCATATTTCATCCTTCATTCGTGATTTAACGTAATAACTACTTTGTACTAGATAGCCAAAATTTTAAAATGAACGTTTTGAATTGAGCCATAAAGAATACGTATCTGGGACATGACATTTATTTGAAAGTTGAGAGAAAACCTATTGCAAGAGAAAACAAAGTAGATGTACAGCGTTGGGGTTCCTTTTACAAAATTCACAGCGCAATTGGAGCACACGCTAAAAATGTGTACGATTCATTCATTCTGCAACACAATCAACCCGGATAAAATTTGACAACTCATTCAATAATCTCCAGTACATTTATTTCTTGCAATTTTTTTGCCGGGGTTAATTTCTTCTCTTTTATTTTCATTCGGCCAAATTTCATTTCCCGAATGGAAAATAATTCTTGGAAAACTCGACATATAAGTACCAATTAGCGGAAAGCAGAGGAAATTGAGATAAGCTACGAAAATGGAAAGTCGTAGCTGTACGTCAAATGTAATTTTACGTTCGCTGGTAGCTTCCGCGAGGCGGTATGTTGTGTCATTGAATAAGTTTAATTCCCTCGGTGTGTCTCTTACTTTCTTACTCCGGTGTCATTATGTTTGCAGACTGTGTCACCTGAAAACTCTTTACGATTAGTCGCAAGTTCGCGCAAATGTGTCTTGAAAATACGACTCCCATCAGCCCTAATATTGCGACAGCGGTGTAACTCATTTTAAGGATCTCGGAGCATCATAACGAATGCGCGCACACCTTCACGCCCTAACAATGATTTAACGAGATGTACTTGGACACGAGCGTCGTAGCGTTCGCTAGACCTCAGACGAAATGAAATTCTCCGAATGACGAGACGAAGCGCACAGTTTACGCCCAGCTCAAAGGTCCTGATGGAGTTCTGCGAGTTGATGTTAATCTTACGCTAAAAGCCTGTCTATTTTAAAAAGTGGATCCTAAATTACAACAACCGTCATGTAATAAACTGCAGTTTTCATGCAAGTTTATATATAAATTATGACGGAAAATGTTTATTATCAAAAAACAAAGAAGTTATAGGGATGTGTAAGTGCTTAATGTGATTATAACACGTTTGTTTTGAAGCACAGCGTTGGAACAATAAAACATTTGTGGAAAACCATAGTTTGTCACAAGGATAAATGCATTAATTTCAAAAGTACGATTATTAAATTGAGCTGACAAAATAATGATAGCGCGAGTATCAAATTGAGTTCGTCGGCTTTTTTCCCGATGATTTTATTGTAGTCTCAACATTGACGTTTCAATTTCACCGGTGCTCAGGGACAGTTATAAAGTTTGCATTGAAGCGACTTGCACAACGATGAACACCCGTTTCGTCCAAATCGCGAAACGTTGGCATGAAAATTTTCATATCAACGAACTTCAAGAATTCGCCAGCAAGAGAAGCTCGTTAAAGCGGCCTTTGATATAAATAAGTTCCAAATTCCGCTAGAGTATGCTGATTAAAACTTTGAAATAAGAGTCATTTTCAGAATCCCAGTCGAAAGTATTCCTTTCAATTCCTTTGGCACAGTGGCAAGCCCATTGTTTAGCTTTTTTCCCAGACAATCTTTTATCATGCATTAGAACAACCCCAACAACGTGCATGTCAATTTTTGTTCGCGCGACATTAGACGCAACAAAAAAGGGGCCGCAAATATTTTGCGGCACACTTGCAGCGAAACAATTCCTTGCATACGAACCGGTCGCTTTCTCGTAAAACGTAACGACTCGAGAAGTTAATCGCGAGAAATGTTCACGAATGAAACTTCTCCAACAATTTCACTCGAATTCTGTATAGCCGTGCGACAACGGTCGAGCCAATTATGGCGCACAGGCTGCGGGAATAATGCGGTTGATAATACAGTGTCTATTTCGCCAACTATAACGGTCAACTCGGGTCATCTTTCTGATCACAATTCATTGTTAGTTGGTTTGATCAGATTTCTATGGCTCTGTTGATTACAATTCCTGGGTATCCGATTTTGACTCGAGCTCACAAAATCAAACTGCTGTTCTTATGCACTTTTTATCAAACTTGAGTTCTTCCATCAAATTGTTCAATATTGAGAAGATCTGGCTAGATGCTAAATTCTTTGATCAATTTAATTTCATCAGAATTAATGAGATTTTAGTTGAAAATCTGAATTAATACGAGCAAAAATGATTTATAATTCGATTGAATGCCGAAGTCTTGAGCAACTTGCTTATTCGACAAATTTAATACGAACTTAATTTATATTTGATCTGGATCCTGCAATTTCATCAGCGAGTATCATATGTATACGGGATCCAGCTTTCTGATATCCATCCAAGATTGAATATAATTACTTTCAAAATTAGAGGCTAATCGTGAGTAAACAATGTTCTGATGAAAGTGAAATTAACATGATAAAAATAGCTTACTATGATCTGTATTTTCTAACAATAGGTGCTGTCATGAATTTATATACCTTTTATTTTTTGAACTATAATCCATATATTACAATTAGAATAGATTTTCAAATTTATGAAAAAGGACTACATTTGATGTAATTAGTAATTATTTTTATTCTAAGCTTAAAATCAAGCGGAATTTTCAACAAAGTTTGTCAAGCAGAATTTTAAATTTGCAATATGAAAGCTCGACTTTGTTTAAACTTCTTTATTTATACTGTTTGACTTCGATGTTTGTTTAAAATAAAACATACAATACCTATTGTATAATTTTCTTTTTTTATTTATTGAAAAAGTTTTAATAATTCGTTGTCCTAATATTAACCATCCTCGAACCGGGATGTATTAGAATTTACTTTCCAGAATCTAATCAACCAAAAGAACGATTTTTTTTCTCAATGCAACAATTCGTAATTTGTATTCGTCTAATACATTAGTAAAATTGTTAAATGCATCTGTTTCAGAGTGGCACAACGAACCCGACAGTCAAGCTTTATTACGTCGATTTAAATATGGTAATTGCGGGAAACACGAGCCTAATTGAAATCGAGTGTCCACCACAATTGTCATCCGTGCAAAGGATATTATCCACGGTGTCCTTCCCGACCGATAACTTCGTATCAGCCACTTGGATGAATAGAGTTCAGAGTGAAGTTTACTTCCAACAATGCAACGTCGTTGATTTTAACTGCACCACGGTAAGACTCTTTCATATATTCTTGTTTAATATTAAAAAAAGCAATTGACTTTAATATCTCTGTTTACCACTGAACAAGTGATTATAAAGATGAAATATGATGGGACAATAGTTTGAGGCGAAATCGTTTTAGTTAATGACATTTTATTTTTTTATTACAGGCCCTTTCTTACTTCGAAAAAAACGGATGGGTGGACCAATTCGTGCCGCCGTTATTTAGCGAGGACGGCTCAGCGTTCCTTTTGATTCTACCGCAAAAGCAAGGCAACAACGGCGATTGGAGACACTTGGTGCTGGTTACGAACGCGACCACAAGCAAGCTTAAAATCACCGCGCTAACTTCAGGAACCTTTGTCGTGACCGAAATAATCTCTTGGGACCAGCACAACCACTGCGTGTAAGTTTATTTTGCACCACTCCTAAGTCCCGTTTCACAGACGATATTCCGCTTGCGGCTTAGACGAAAATTCGAATTCGCAATAACTACTGTCTCCCATCATTATGCAGTGTCAATTTGCATTCACATTCTGCCGGGTATCGATTAAATTTCTTTCCCGGTGACTTATCGTCTCGAGTAATTAGAGACCACTTATCTCTATTCTATTGATTGCCATTTTCTTGCAGTAGAACTTATTGAGATGTGAAATTACAAAATACCCTTGTCAATAAAAGTCATTAAACTTTAGCTGATTAAACTATAGGTATAAAAAAGTCAGCTCATTTAATGGCAATTTTTTTTAACGCCAGCACTAAACATTACAATGACTAAATGATTATTACGATTTTTGCTCGATAAGATAATCTTGAAGGTTTATTGAAACCGAGATAATATTAACATTCAAAACGCTCGTTAAGGGTAATAATTTGATGGTATCTGTTTTGCCGTACACATTCAGTAATATCTGCATTTTTATTTGGTCATTATCTTCATTACCTTAAAATTTGAACATAATAAATACAAAATATATGCAGGGCGATGGATTTCAAGAAGTTTTCATACTGTAGTGTCAAACTTTACACCGAATTAAACAAAGGGCTTCGGAACGAGCGTTGCAATTGATGGTCCTAGAACAATTTTTAGCGCTGACCTAGAATCGCAACTAATTGACTGGGATTGTTAATCAAGACCTGAGCAAGTTGTGCGCGGAATAACGATTCAAAGTACATCACTTATTTCGTTGAATGATCAATTAGTCTAATTTGACGCGGAGCTTCGCTGATTAGACGACAGGGCGTTGGAAGTCGACGCAATCTCAAACACAAATGCATTTGTAAACAGTTGCTGTTAATGAACTTACCACGTAAGTTCCGCGCGTTAAATTCAGTTGTAATTGCCAACGCCGAGGTCATTTTCATCAAAAACCTGTGAAATTAATTCTCTCGAAGGTTAACTGTGCCTTGACGTGAAAATTGACGACAAAAAATTGCTAATGGAGCAGCGAACTTGAAAAACTTCATGACGAACGAAGCTATTAATTGCGTGAGTGCGAAAACCGGGGATCAAAAGCAAGAGTGCTTCTTATCAGTGACTAACTTTAAGAGAAAGTGCTTGCCACCTTCAAATAGGTTGATGAGATTAAGATAGCAAAACCAAGTTCGAATTACTGTTGTTCAGGACTCGGCGCTTTTCATAAAACTATTATTTACTGAACATCTTTCAGTTTTCATCACATAATTTATTAAATGATAAAAGTTAAGGTGGTTTCATTGAAATTTCGCATTCTGAATCAATTACCCGGACTGTGATGAAACTTTTTCCATTGCTTATTTAAGTTCTTTTTTTTTTTCTTCAAATTCAATGATTCATAGGATTGACTAATTAATTAACAATGTTAAATCCTTTGAATTCGCACAATTTTAATAGACGTTTACCAAGAAATTAAAATGTTCAATTATTTAGCAAAAGTTCAGTTAAATTTAATTCACGATAAAAGTTTATCTTGAGAACTCACGTACATTCTTCATTTAACAAATGGGAATCTCATTATAAAATGTGAATAATATAAACTTGAGAAAACTTAACAAAGAATTTATTAGCAGAAAGAGAATTCATTCCAGACTTCGTTGAACTCCTAACAAATTTGTCGTAACTAAAACATGAAATTTTCTTGTTATGGTAATAACAAGAATTACAAATTAATATTTAAAAAAAATTACAACTAATTAAAATTCTAACAACTTAAGTCAAACAAAGACTAACGAATCGTCGTGTAAACTCAACACTAAATGAGAAAAAACAGTCTGACATCTCTTTTTTATATTCTGAATTTCAGATTGAAAGGGTACTATTTAAACTCATTGCTAGTTTAAGCAATCAGTCTTCATTACAGACAGTGCAAAAAGGTCAAGGTATCTTTCGTTTGTAACACACTGGACTAAAAATGATAGTAGTAAGATAAAGAGACGTTTTACCAAACCACTTTCCAGATTCGGCAGATCGATAGCGATTGGCAGAATTAACAGAATGTTTGAACTGATCCGACCTCAATGACCATACCATTTATTCATCTCAACCGAAGCAACTTTCGTAAACTTTCGAATTTATCTTCATAATTCTATTTCCCTCCTCATTTAGGAAAATTTTATTTATTGATTTTTTAAAAATAATTAAAAAATCTAAGGGGCCTAAGAAACTACCATGACAGCAGTGAACAGCATCCCGAAAAGCCAGAGTACTTGCGAACGCTCTGTCATTCCCTCAGAAGATGACTTGGCGGTAACTCTCGTTCAAATTACGTCGCTGCATTGTTTTGGCATAGTTGAAAACAATCCAGCACCTTTCGACACTGCCATCATGACACCGCCATTAGCTTGCCGAAGGAACAGGTTGAAACGAATGCCTCCGAGACATTTTGCGGTTTTGACACGATCACGCAAGGCGATTGGGAAGATTAATGGGTCTTCGGGATGCGGTTCGCACATCGATTAGCTGGCAAAAGATACTTGCAACGCTGCTAAATTGAATGTCCGCCTCCAACGGAAGTCAAGAAAAATTACACACTCCGCAGTTATAATAATAGACCGAATATCAACAGTTTCGTTCGCAATCTCAGCATTGCGGTGGATTCTATTTCTCAGTAGTAATATCCACGCATAGTTATACAGACTTCTGAAACAAACTCATTACAATAGTCAAAATTAATTATGATTATTAACACAGTCTCACTGAAATGTGCTTTGGAATAAATTTTTCAGTTCATTTCAATTTTATTAAATAAAAAATTGTATTAATATTCATATCTGTTTTAATATGATCAAAATTTAAACATTCAGATCATTTAATAAATATTTATTGAAATAAAGTTTGGAATTTTCCGTCAAAAAAAGTATACATTGTTTTATTTGCACGTATGATGCATGTTTGATTTAAATATGCCGCGTAGACCGTATATTTAATTAAAATAATAATTTTTAAACTGATATAACAGGTAGCTCGTAGAGAGCGGGTATCGTATTTCTTTTTGGAGTTTTTCTGTTTTGATTTTTTTTAAAAATTAATTTCAGTGGTCGAGTATAATAAAAGTACAGTCAACACCGGCCATGAATCAAGAGAAATTACCGTGTCGAATGTGTGATACCAATAAATGAAACACTTTTTGTTCTAGACTACGACACCGAAAAGCTCTCAATAGCAAACGAGAAATGTTGTCCATAGCAACGGTTGCACGACGTGGCCTATGCGAACGGGGCTTTTTACCGGTACACAAATGCGCGTAGATTTTGAAAAAAAAAAAATATAAAACAGAAAGAAGACCAATTTAAATCAGTCTTTACGCTGCATGGCAAGAACACAAACGAAATATACGTCTGACTAAATCTCGTGCCTGAACAAACGCCGATACGCTCAAATTAGGAATCGATCTTCTGTTTGCGCAAATAGTCGAACAAAAAAACGAATATTCGAATAAGAACTTACAATACAATACAATACTATTTTCATCCAATGCCCTTTGATACGAGCTAAACAAAAAATATTAGAACAAAAAGTTGGCTCACCTTTTCAATAATGTGGAATTGTTCCTAAATTTTAATTGTAGCAACGAAATCTGGGTCAAATTCCATCAAAACTTGATGCATAACAATTTGATATTTGAACTGTTGATAACAATTTAACGTAGAAATACAGAATATTGATTGAACTTTGGTTACAGGTACTATCTTGCAACAACAGAACACGATCCTGCCCAACAGCATTTATATAAAGTATCTTTGACCACGACTCCGTACAAATCGGAGTGTCTCAGCTGCAGTGCGCGAAGCAAATTTGATGGTACTCAGTGTTTGTTTAACACGGCCAAATTCTCCAGCAACAACTCGCACTACGTCCTCACCTGTGCTGGCCCTGGCGTCCCTGAAACGTCTGTCCACGACAAAGTAAGCCTCCTTCCACCAAGTCATTCTTTTCATTTTAATTCAATTAACATCTCGTCATCAGATTTAATTACCAAATCAAATTCGAGTTTCACGGGTAGATAACAAATTAGGCTCGAGGAAAAATAAGTGTAAAAACTAGTGGGTCGTACAGTCGTAGTAATACGGAAATCATAATGAACGGGACATCTTTTTAGTAACCAACGTAATAATGCTTTCATTATTCTCTAATAAATACTTATTAGTTTAATTAGCCGAGTACTCTCTGACGTAGAAGCTTTATCATACTGTACTAATACCTCTTTTGTACTTTGCGTTTAACTTACAACGCATACTCTCTCTCTCGTGCAACACATATGAGACATAAGTCTTATTGTTCACCATTATAATCATCCGCTGTAACTTGCGTATGCTAATTTTATGATACCAAATAAATTTTCATAATCAAATATTAACGTTCAATTTCAAACCAGACAGTACATATATTCGGACATAATATATAAAGAAATTCTGAAAATAGTTCTTCATTATTAAGTTTTTTTTATTATATTATTTTTTGAATTCGTCGTTTGGTCAAATAGTTGAAGTAGCATCGAAAAAAAGTGCAATTTACAATCAATTCGCAGGAAGCGTCGTTTTGTGCTGAATCGTTAGGGAAAAATTGATTTTAAAACGACCGGCATGAAAAGCCGAATGGTTATTTTTATCGCTCAGGTTGGTTGAGATAATTAGCACCTAACAATGGAACAACGGTCACACCTCTCTGCAAAGGAGATCCTAACAACGCGTAATGAGACGATTTAACGTGACGTTGCTCCGACGGAGATTTTGTGAATATGCTCCCCTCAGTAGATAAGATACCCTAGACGATATTCTAACGTAGATGACCTTTTACAAAGTACTTGTTGGATGTATAACCTCATTATGATTTTTTTATTGTTGTAATGGCCCATGATTGATATTAAATCTAAAATTTTGATGATTTATTCATTTTTAGAGTACAATTAATTAATTTAAACAATAATAGTCGAAATATTTATGTATTTATTTTTAATTGTTCGATTTGTATAAATCAACAAAACGTTACGACAAGAAATTGGTGAAAAATGAAATCTATTTAGTTATTAAAAAAACAAAAAAAAACGGTAACTATTGAACATCAATGCGATCAATTTATTCTGCTATAGAATTTGAAATACGAATATCTATTGTGTGCAATAAATGGAATGCGAATAACAAAATGGTAATTCGGCATCACACAAATTAAAATGTAAAACGAAATCCAATTTGAAGTAAAGTACGCGCTATTGAAAAAAAATAACGTGAGCATGAAAGCGGGGCATTTCATTTTTCAACTCTGTAATCGGATAATTGGCACCATTGACGGAATAACGACTGACCGATGAAAAAGTAAATAACAAACGAAAAGTCACTCGGGTCAGTAATCCTGAGCAGAGGTAACGAGTGGTAATTCAATTAATGGATATTGTACATAATTCACAAAAATTAACATGTCGTCGCTGTTTGCGCGACATATGAATAATCCAGTTCATTTAGCAATGATGACCGCAAGTTCTATTTTTGAAAAACTTAATAACTGATGGGAAGAAAAATATTGGAAAACTAAATATGACAGTTTTATTATCGTGACAAATTGATTGAACGTAATTCGATACACGTGAATAACTTGATTAAACCGCGAATAATAATACGAAAAAAGTTGTTCTGAGCGTCGGGTACGTTAACTCTGCGTCGATTATCCGTCGTGTGCTTTGTAATTTACAGGAAAGCGCAAAGCGTGTCGAAAAGCACTGGAACTTTCAGTGGCTCAAGTTTGCGCGTTTTTCAGCGAATTAAAGCTTTGTATCGTCGACACCGACGGCATCAAAACGCTCGGCTAAACATGCAAAACATGAGCGCGCTCGCATAATACAGTTTTAATAAAAGTTTTGCCTGCCTGCCTGCCGCCGCTTAAATTTCACTCTATTTCTAAACGACCAAGTTCTGGCATTCCGCGGGCCGCAACTTTTGGTCCGCAAGTAAACACGGTATTTTGTCGAAACAGTGGAGTACCTTTATTGAATCTCATATTTGCATTCTGTTACAGAATTCAAAGAAGTTGGTTGTGTGGGAAGACAATAAAGCAGTCGCACAGTTCGTCGCCGAGAGATCCCGTCCCACGGAGATGCGTCTGACCGTTCCAGTTCCTGGAGACTTCAAAGCACAAGTCAGACTTCTCATACCTCCCAATGCAGATCTTTCCGGCTCGACTAAGTATCCTATGCTTGTCTATGTGTAAGTATTATAGCTTGATAATTACAACAAAAACATTAATTGTTCAAATTTCATGCACTTGAAAATCTGATACGACAATGAAGTCATCCTAATTTATCACATTTTTAGTCAAACAATAAAGTATATCGTTCAGTTCTAATTATTATGATTATTATTTTTAGTTCATTTTTTTTGTTCAATATATAAAATTTAAGTTAATCTGTTTTAGCAGAAACTTGCTACAAACTGATTGCTACATGAAATATTCATCGCAAACCCATATTTTTTTACGCAGACGGTGTAATATCAGTTTTCCGCGTCACTTAGTTTCAATATTTCCGCTGCCATTTATTTAAGCAAGCTGTATATTAAAATTCAATGTTTTCCCATTATCTTTTCTTCGACAGTGAATTCAAATTTAGAAATGAATTCATGAAACGTTCGTCGCATTTCAATGATTAAACAGCACCTATATATTATTCTGTTACGCACTGTGCCATCTTAGAAATCTTTTTTTCAATTACATTGTTAGGATACAAAAATTAAATAATACCCTTTCAAGGAAATATATTTAAAAAATATGATTAAAATATAAAGAATATATTTTTATCAATCAAAAGATATTTCGTATACAATTTTTTAAATTTCATTGTAAAAAATATATAACATATGACATGAAATGTTTTGTTTCTAAAAATATGAATAAAAAACGGCTATAAAGCTATATAGTAAAATGTATTTTAGCGAACATAATTTCGTCCTTCGGAGATAAAACGAAATATTAAAATCACAACAAGACAATTCACTAGAAATAAATTCACATTCTTTTTAATCAACCGGTATTAATAGAAGTATATATTTTGTTCACCTCACACTATAAAACAATAAATTCATTCAGTCCAATAAAATCCACTTATTTTTCAATCCTTTTTTCCGTAGATTTATGTGATTCAATGAAATATTGATTAACTCTAAAAGAATTTTCTTTTTAATGACAATAGATTTATCGATCTTGGAGGCGAAGATATAAATTTTGCTCCAACATCCTGATATTATTTTTCTTCTGGTTAAAAATTATTTCATTCTAATATTGTTTCATAACATTTTCCGTTAACATTTATATTAATTTTCTATTTACAACTATTTACAATTTAAATATTTACGTCTGAACTTGTTTGCGTGTAACAAACGACCGTCTTAAAAATGGTTGTCAGGGAGAGTTGAATAAAGTGAATTGATGGGCGACGTACATGTGGGATATTTTGCGGAAAAGGGCCATTTTTCGGGCCGAGTCATGCGGCGTTATTATGAAAATCGAAGTTAACTAAAATGTAAATTTTTTTATCCAGGAGCAAAATTGGCGGGCGTCTGTGAAAAATAAATATATAGTTTGCGTTCAAACTCGATGAATTCCGGTGACTGGTTGGCAAAACCGTTTACCTAAATAGTGCCGACCATAAGGCAAAGCCTGCACACTCTGGTGTATCGTGTACGCATTCACGTATGAACTTACGGCCGACACGTGTACGCCGCGCGATCTCGCATAAATCATTGCGACCGCGTGTTTTCAATGGAAGCACTTAACTTAGAGCTTCCAAGTTTCACTGCCTCGGCTTTTTTCCACGTCCACGTAGTCGCTAAAAGCGACTATACTTTTTGGCCGACTTTTTGCTCTGAAAAACACCAGACGCAAAAAATTATCAATCAGTGTACAGTAACGTGTATTACAAATGTGCTCAGACAAACAAAACTAAAAGCTTTTGATGAGAATGAAAATCGATTGAAATGAATTGCGAACAACAACAGCAACAATTGTTAATTATATACATAATACATTTTATTAATCCCATCATTCATAATATTAGAAGGCCGAAGCAATGAAAATGTGTGTGTAAATAACGGATGTCGAAAAAAATGTCGATAAATTGAAATTCAAATGCCAGTTTGGGCAATTTTACACAAGCGCCATTCTGAACTGTAACGCATCGTATAAATTAATGACATACGAGAGAAACCAGGGCGTCCCCAATGACTATCCGTTATACATTTATGCAATAGAAAAATGTACAATTTGCGTTAACATCAACCACTAACAGGTTACAGTAATTTTAAATTTTCATGTAAAGTAGGTTCAATCACGTGTTCATTATACACTATCTAGATGATTATTCGTAATTAACAGAAGCATATATTATTCGATAACTGTTATATTACAACTCAATAATGAAATTTGCACCATAATTATCAATTTCGGTTTCTTTTTTTTTCTGGTTAATTTTTAAAAGAGAATGAATTTACAATTATTAAACTTTAACAGTTTGTTAATAAAATAATAAAATTGAATTTCGCTCAAAATGTAAATTTTATTTTGTCAAGAGGCTCAAAATAATCTAAGACTAACCATAAGAAGCGTTTGCTGTATGTTATTTTGTTATTATTAATATTGAATAGTTTATGTTTCAAACTTGTGAACTGGGGCGAACCAAAACTATAATCTTGTGAATAGTTTCATTAAATTTGAAATGCAGATTAATGTAACTATGCATTTTGCAATAAAATCGATACTAAGTGATTGAATATTACGTTCACGGTGTTTATATAATTGCGATATAAAGCTCCTTTAATAATGTGGAATCTATAAATACTAATTCAAAGTCGTGAAAATGTTTCAAAATCATAAAAATTAATGACGACGCCAAATTATTGGCCGCTTTAGACGTTACAAGGTTTTTTGAAAAATGTGAGTAACAAATATTTGATGGAAAAAGTTTGCATTCACGCCCAAATATGGGCGTGAAATAGTGATTGTTATAATCCTCTGATAAGCTCGGAATTCGCGTATCCTAAAAATAATACCTGCTTGATGCGTCATAAAGTGAAGAGTGTATATATTGATAGTTAAATCGTGCGAAATCATAGGACAGGTTAAGCGGCGATCTCGACTAAGATACTATTGGATATGCACGGCAAATGTGAGCGGATTCTCGTGTTTTCGGCGTTTGCGTAAATTTACGTTTGCTAGCCTCGTGAAGCCGACGATGCGATATAACTTTGCGCGTAAATCCTAATAACGTCTAATTTGTAAGCGCCGCGTTCGACCAAACTTTTAAGAGTGCAAAAAACTTTGCACTGCTGCTTTGAGCCTCCAGAAAATGTATTAAGATATTACGACGTTTAAGTGGAGTAAGCATGTTACCTACTTCGTAATATTCGTTAAAATAATGGATATGAGACCATCGATGACGTCGCACAAAAAATGGCCCAGAAAAGTTGCCTCTCAAATTTTCCAATCCCAAAAAGTTTGCTCACAGCATGCAGAATTGCGAGATAACATAGTTTTCAAGTAAAACCGCAGGACAAGTATTTAAACTTTCTATTTGATCATTTTCATCGAACGGCTATTTTCGAAAGTGTCACTATCTAGGAAAGCGTCTATTATCATATTAATAGTTGAAAATTAAATTCTGTTCCTTTGTTCTATGTCATCGACATAGCGAATTCACAACATGATATTGTTCTTTTGGAAATTGATTGATATTTTTTAAAGTAAAAAGTTAAGTAAATTATAATTCTGGATATTCATTTTTAAGAGCGGTAAAATGAAACTAAGATAAATCTAGGAACTTCAAGAAAATTAGTGTTAAAAATGTCATGTCTTTCAGCGCGACAAATTCTTGTCTTATCTCCTTTCAATCCCACTCGAGTTTTCTCAAGCGATCGAAACCCGAGACATAAAGGAGGCATCGACAGGGGCTTAAAAGCTCAATCGAAAGGAAACAGTTTGAAATCTTAATTTTTCAATGATTTCGATTATCAACAATATTTGAAGTATTTGAAAACAACTCAAACCTTGTTTATTTAATTATACATTTTATTTTATGATAATATAATAGTCTCCTTTATTTTCTGTCACTTTTTGTCAAATATCAGGATTTGAATACACAAAATTTTTTATGAAAACTATTTGTATAAAATGTTTACTGTTGTAACAATTTTCGATTTAAATTATACTCAATAAAAAATCAGCGAAATTCAGTAAACGCATGTTTACAAACTGGATGTTTATAGGATTTCATACAAATATTGAAAAACAAATCATGTTTGAAATTTTTTGTATTATATTTCGATTTGAAGTTTCAATGTTATGAATATAAATTGTACTATCATTTATTGAGTAGATTATTGATTTTTACAGATATGGCGGACCGGATTCAAATGAAGTAACTGAAAAATTCAACGTGGATTGGGGAACTTATTTAGTGACAAACAAAAGTATAATTTATGCAGTCATTGACGGAAGAGGCTCTGGATTAAAAGGCAATAGCATGCTTTTTGCAGTGCATCGCTCTCTAGGCACGGTGGAAATTCTCGACCAAATTAACGTTACCAAGTGAGTTTAAACTATGTAAATGTCCTTCCAACAAAATATCAATTTTCATGATAAAATTATCACAAATAATATGAGATAATATATATAATATAGTAATATAAATATACAAGTAATATAAAATACTTATTTTAAAACAAAAATTAAGCACATTCAAACAATATATAGAATAGTTTATTGTTTTTTGGGTCTTGGGTGATATAATTTTTTGAATGTTCGATGTTTTTTTTTCTATTAAGTTGTTTGGATGTGACATGAACTACTGTTCAGAGTTGGTGTCACACTAAACAAAATGGCAAAGCGTTGCAGAAATTCGTAATCCTGTAATCCAATCAAGATCACGTAACTAACTTCTAACATCTAATTCCGTGAGCGTATCTGTTAAATTAAGTTCTTTTTCTCTCGCGAAGTAAGGACGCGTTAACAAGAAGAAAATTGCTCCTAACTTTATCTAAATTTATTGGTGGGTTTTATTCGTTTTTCCCACCTTGTTTGGTTCTGCTAACTCAGGTAATTTGTTGAACCGCGGATTTCGGTCCACGTGAACGCAAAACCCCTTTACAGATCATGGCAATTACTCAGCAGCGATCAATAAGATAGGCAACACTCACATTAGTTACGATTAAACCTGTTCGAACCAAGACAACCTCCTATTCCTAATACGTGGATTATAGAATGACTGCGTTAATGAATCTGTGTCGAACGAACTGGCTCAATTATCTAACGCAGTTTTCAACACAGTCCAGTTCATTTACCACCTACATTTTTTTCAACTTCATGATATTGTAAATACATTTTATACATTTTTCATTAAACTGAATGATAAAGTTCTGTTAAAAATAACACGAAATACATTTCAGTTTTAACTGATTAAATATAATATTTAATGTATTCAAGAGAAACAAATAAAAAATGTACAAATATAAAATGTTATATTTAAAATAATATAAAAAATATGTAATTTTAATGTTTGAAGAGAATTTTTTGTATTATTATCATATTTCTCTGAAAGAACAAATGAGAGGAGGGTTTGTTAGTGAAACCGACTGTCTAACTGCAATCGCCAGAAGGAATGTTACAATGTTCCACAAGTGAAATTTCGTTGCAACATTAATTGAGTAATATATCAACTCATATTATTTTATTAGAGAGAATATTTTTCTCTCATGTGCAAAGCTGTCAAAAAATTCATTTGTATAATTGAAACTAATTCAAATCATACTTTCTTGTTCACGAGTTTGACAAATTCAACTACTAATTGAGTGATTGTTATCAGAGTTATAAAGCTGTCATAATTATGATGCCAAGTTGTACAACCGAGCTCATATCATAATCATTGATTCTGGGACACAATCAAAACTCTCACAACCGCTGTGCAAGTTCTGATTGCGCGGATGTGAAGGGAACTAACACAAGCCGAAAATTTTGACTATTTCAGAGACTTCGGAAACGCATCGACAGCCTTAAGAGAGTAAACGGAACTTGAATCACGCATCGTGTGTCTTTTGAGCTAGCGCGATAACGTAATCCCGTCGTCTAATCCTCGAAAAGTACGAGAAACGGGGCGCGAGGTTATCGCAAACTTCTAATCCTCCTTTGATTCATAGCCTTTTCGTCAAAAACAACACAGGCGTTCTGCGTCGTTTTGACTCCTCGACAGGGATTGAAAGGCAAAAGCCACAGTGGGGAGAAAACACGCAGCCCGAGACGCCTCCGGTTCCGCAATCGCTTGGCTGTCGTCCAATTTTGCGACTCACTTTTTACACCACGGACGCGACGCGCCAGCAAAACATCGGCCATCGGATACGCCCAGTCCGTCGTCGTCTCGTCCCCCGTCAATTAGTTTGTTTTTTCCTATCTCCGTTATTTTGTTTTGTCCTCTTCTTTTTCACATTTTTTTACATTTCTTCTTCGAACTTTCTACGTGCGCGGTCGGATTTTTTTAAATTTGCACCCGCAACGTTTAAGGACGTATCTGTAAATGTTTGAAGTGCAAGCTTTTGAAAAAGACTGAACAATGATCAGTCTTGATTAAATGACCAATGGACTACATTTTTTCATAGTATTATACATTTAGTGCAAGTTTTTATCGCAGTTCAAAATTTTAAAATATAATTTTACATTAAAATTATACAATATTTCTTTTTGGCAAACAAAATTTATTTAAATTATCTACTTCAACTCACCTCAACTGAAACGCAAGTTATTTTCAAACTCCATGCCTACATTTACGTGATTAAACAGTGGCTTTCATCTGAACCTTTTACGTTATTATCGCTCTTTACATTTGAAGTTGCAGTCTACAAACACTTTACTTTTTTTCTCTTTAAACGGATTTCATTGCAGTAAAAATAATTCTAATATTACCCGAATTATGCAAGACACTAAATGGAATATCACCTCTAAAATGCGAAAGAAAGAGAGAGAGTAAATTTTATTCTCACGTTGAAAAGATATGGGAAAAATTTATTCAAGAACGACGTCTTGCATAAAATCATCATCAAGAGAGAATGGCCGGCTAGAAAAAAGTTGAAGATCTTGAGTAGCCTTTTCATCAGGAGTGTTTGGTATTATTTTTTAGCGACAATCGAAACTTTCGAACGCCAATAGTTTATCTTTGGACCATCAATAGTTGTCGTCGTCCAGACTATTGGGGTTGCTACTCCCCGTAGCATCGAATTCGGCGAGCTGTCGATTTGCGATTCTAATAAATTACGCGGCTTGTCGTGAAGTCAAGAAGCAGTACGGTTTTTTACTTCCTCGTTTCTTCTCAGCGCCAAGTTTCAACTGAAAAGAGAAGAAGGTGAATAAAAAAAATAAATGAAAAAAAAAAGCCACATGGAGCGAACAGTTCTTTCAATTTCGTTTGGAGCAAGAGGAAACTGCGGGGTCAAAGAGAGGGGAAGGATTTCACAATTTCCCTTGAAGACGAGCGGGCCGTTCGAGCGACAAATGAAAATGGATCTACCGATGTCTTGATTTGAATATTATGAGTCTGAAAATCGTTCGATTCTTTTGTTTAAATATTAATGGATCGATATCCTTTTGAATAAACAGTCGAGTATTATTATCCACCGAGGTAGAAAAAAAATTGTACTCGAGATGGTGTCAGTGTCAATAAAGTTTTTATAAGTTGCTCCGACTCTCGTAAAAAAGCTCTTATTTTCTGTTACAGACATCTTCAGGAAAAGTTCCCATTCATCGATCGGAGCAGAACCGCGATATGGGGATGGAGCTACGGAGGATACGCTGCCGGCATGGTGTTGGCGATGGATTTTGACGGCATTTTCAAGTGCGGCATGTCAGTCGCACCCGTTACAGATTGGGCACTTTATGGTAAAGCACTTAATTCTTTCTATCGAATTTATATTTCCTGGTCTTACAGAATGTCCTATTTGTATAATTTAAAGCAAGCTCAAAAATGGAACAATCTTGAAGCACCGACTTTCGGTCGATAGCAATTTCATACTGTCGTCATGCACGACTCTTGGTATGCATTCAAAATTTGTTTAGAATCGATAGCCCAGTATCAATCAAAGCTTTAATTTCACTAGACGATTAATTTTGTATGAAAGTCTGTCGGGGCTTTGATGTATGACGTGCAAAGTATTTGATAATTATATCGTAATGAACTTTAGATTGGTAATTAATCATTTACCGGGTGTGAGTCGTGCAATTGATTCTTCGAAATGGTGGGTGACTGAATTTTCGAGTCTTATTACTTTAGTTTGAACGATTCGCTAAATTACGAACTATAGTGTCAAGCAGTGATATTTCTCAAAAGAAGGTTATTCAGGTCGATTTATAGAAGGTGGAAATATCAAAAAATTCGGATTATCATGTGCGTGTAGAAAATTACTTCAACGATATCACAATTTATTTACAAACAAAAGTTTTTCAGATTTTCAACCAGAATCTTGAATCTAAGCTTTTTATCATTTACAAATAGCTACTTGTTTAGCTTTGATCATAATAAGAGTTATTTCACATGTCTGAATTATCACAATAGCTGAAATTTATAAAGCTTGAAATATTGTTCTAGTAGATGTAATATTATCCGCTTGAACAATGTTTAATATTAATACACCAAAATGAAACCCATTAACCATAACATGTTGCTTTGTATCATCAGTAAATGCAAATTTCCCATTCATTGAATCGTACAAATATTGTTCTTTCCTGCTTCAAATCAGTTTTTATTGTTAATTTAACAATGTTTGAAAGCAATCAAATATTATTTTAAATTCAACAAGTTTTTTGTTTTTTTTTTAATATTAATGCTAATTCATTAGTACGAATTGGGTATAACTAGATGACTAGACATAATTAAGTGAAAATATATAAAATTGAATTTAAAGTGTAGACAAACGTAAAGCGTGATAATTTATAAATGTATAACAATTAGGTAACTTTGAAATATTGTCTGCCCAAGTTCAAAACTTGCGAATGAAATCCTAACTTGAGTTCTAATATCATCAAGTTCCCCGACAAGAACGAAGTTAGTCTTCAGACCGAAGAACAATTGAAATTGCTGAAGGCTAAAGTTCGAGGCCCTGTAATGTTTGCTTTATGTTTTGTGGATTAACAGTGATATGTCAGACATCGAGTTCCTTGATCTATAAAATTAGTACAGTTTGGAGTATAATGAAATGTCTTTCAAAAACAGAAAAAAGAATAAACTCGGCATGTTCAATTGTATAAGAGTTGATAAAAAACGGACAAACAATTGTTTAGTATCCTTTATTCTTGGTTATCATCAATTTTGTTCGTGCTTGAACAGAGGCAGCGTTGATAATAATAGGGTCTCAAAATTATTCACACTCTGGCGCTTCAAAGCAGTGCTGTCCATTACAGACGGCAAGAAACTTGGCGTTATTAAAAGCTCCCATGTACAATATCAAAGGCGAATATCACCTATTTGTTTTCGGCGCTGACTCATTAATCTTGTTATTTCGTTCAGCAAACAAAACTCTTATGTAGTAATTAATATCTTGCTTTAATTACAGATTCAATTTACACGGAGAGATTCATGGGCTTGCCGACAGTGGCGGACAATCTGGAGGGATACGAGCGGGCCCAACTTTTGAACAAAGTCGATAATATTAAAACAAAAGGATATTATCTGATCCACGGAACTTTAGATGACAACGTACACTATCAGCAATCGCTTTTGCTCGCCAAAGTTCTCGAGCAGAATGACATATTGTTCAGACAACAGGTATGATCCCTGATGAATAAATTCATAATGCATGCTGTATGTTTTTGAACATATCTACAATTCACGAGAATGCGACGCGAGGTCCTTGAACCTGACGCAAATGTCCTGTCAAATGAGCAGCAAGCTTAACCATTTGACTCGCACTTCATATTTATTCGCCATTCTTTCTATGCATGCATAGCCTCGTTGGGTCGAAGACAAGTGTCCTCGCATATTCAACCCCCTGAATACTCAACTATCTCCTCTACGTGAATATTTTCATAATTTTTTTCTTCCAATGGGCAAAACCATCATCACAAGTTTCAAGATATAATGTGAAACATGGTTTGACATAAAAATACTTTACACTTATAACTGAGATATTACTTGATTTTTCGTATTTGAAGAGCATGGACTTATCGGTCCTGCCAGCAAAACCACGCCCATGACCGATGAGCTTGCACCTAAATAGAATTACATCCTGTAATGTTAACGGAAACATGTCAAAATGCATTCCGTCGCACACTCGCTTCGTGATTCAATCCATCACATTTTCAAGTGTATAAACATTTTGATTGGCGCTCGACCTACATTTTGTAAGAAACTTTCAAAATCACTTTGCCCGCTGCTTTTTTCGATTGACGTATAGAAACAAATTTTCAACTGTCAGTAAATCTAAATCCCTAATTCAACTCCTCAAATTCAACTTGACACAATTATAACAATTGATTTCAACTTCTTTCAGTCATACACGGACGAAGATCACGGCATTGGACAATCCCGAGCGCATCTGTACCATTCGCTGGAAAACTTTTTGAATGCCTGCTACCACAAAACGTTATGATTAACAAGGGACTAAACTCAACTCCATGAAACATTCTTTGTAAATAATTTTGAACAACTGTACATAATTGATGTACGATATGTAATATGAGTGTTCATGTAAATAGAGTGCGTGATAAGGTTTTATTGAGTAGCCGACGACCGAAATAGAAAATCATGTGCCAATGCGACGATACGACGAAGACATTTGATAACAAGCTTTTATAAACAAGTTTGCAACTTCAATTTCATTATGCCAAGAAGGGATTCATTGACCTGATCGAATAAGTAGTGGTACTACAATAAAAAAGCGACTACCAAATTCATCGACAGTTCTTTTGTAGTCTATTCAGATTATAAATTTATTTTGTATGTGATTTTTATTGCAAATTCGAATACGTTTGACGGTTGTATATTGTATTTATGGATATGTATAAAGACTGTTCAATTCTTTACTAAATGAAGGAAATTTATATATATATATATATATACATATATATATACATATATATATATATATATATAAATGGACACATAAGGTCTAGCTGGTGGGAAAAATTTTAGACTATCGTACTTAGTACGCACTTGAGAAACATTATAAAATCAATCATTCATACATTTCAAAATACTAGAAACATAAACTTACGGTTTGTTCAACTATTAATTTAAGTAAACTTAATTTACAAAAATAGTACTTGTACAATTAATTTTAGTATTTTATTATAAATTTTATGTTCCCAATTCTGAAATCCAATGGTATTTTTTAACTTATCTACACGAGATTATATATTGATTGAGGTTGACTAAATGTTGAGTTAGTCAATCAAGTTCCTTTTATCTAATTTTAATTATTTCACATTTTTAACAATATAAAAATCAATTAAACTAGATTTTATTGCAAAGTGGCGATTTTTTAAAACAATTCTCAAAGAAAGTGAAACTGCACAGTAGTGTAAATATGTGACTTTCGCGATTTTTTTTATTATTAAAACTTTTTGATAAATGATATTATTGTTAAAACTTCATCAAACAAATTGTAACGAATTCACATAATTATTGTTACCATTTATCTCGATCTCTTGTAAATAACAAAATACATTGGATCATTGACAGTTTAGATATAAAAAAGATTGTTATACAAATAAATAAAAATTAAACCTATGTAGGAATTAAAAAGTTGCTTGTATTATCACCATCAATTATTTGTTGAGTGTATTATAAATAAAGCTCTATGTTTTATTAAAATTGCTTTTTAATTGACTCCATACTTTGTTTCAAATGTTAATATATTAACATTTTAACTGTTGCCTAAAAAAACTAAATTTTTTCCAGACAAAATAGTAAATTACTCATCGAAAAAATTAACATTTGCCAAAACAACCCTCAGCAACTGATCGTAATTGGGCAGACATGCGTATTAGTTATTATTACAATGAGGGAATTTCTGTTCAATAACAGGTCCATCGACCTCTCCTTCATCTATTTTGTCTTATTCTTTATATGATCATATGATTCTTCATATGATGGTACAGCATAAAAAAATTACATTCTATCAACAATTACAAAAAATATATTAAAAAATTGAATAAAAAAATATATATAATCAATTTTTTGTGAAAATTACTACTGGAATCCAATTTCCTTTTACATATTTTCCTTTTGCATATAAAGTTACTACTTCTGAAGATGAGATTGATTCAAAAAAGATTTAACCACAATTTGAGCAAAATCCAAATTTTTATTTCATTGATTTGATTCCATTTTCATAGCTTTCAAAATCGAAATGTTGTTGATCTTCCTTTATTAACTATGTTGAAGTACGTTTGTCCTCTTAGTTTATCCTCTTATCCTCTTAGTTAACAGGACTATAGTTTACATGATTTACAATTAAAATATGCCTGTATTTTATTTAAAAACAACAATGAATAACAATGTCATAGACAAGAAAAATGCTGTATGAAATGTATGTATATGGAAAAGCTGTCGGTAATAGTTGACAATTCACGGGTTAGTTGACGTTGCCTCCGAGGTGGCGCGGCGGTATTAAAAAATTGCGAATTCTGTGGCCGTATGGTGAAATAACCTAACTTTTTCCTTGATTGTTTGAAAAAAACATCTCACTGGACCAAAACAACGAAGAAAGATAGTGTTTAAGTGATATTAACGACTAACTAATTTGAAAAAAGATAAAAACTGAGTACAAACTCACATCATTAGCAGTGATATTGGAAAAAGAATAATAATGGTACCAATGGGGCCCTCCCCGGGACATCAATCTAATGTTAACAACATAGTCTCAACTACAAGTAGCTCAACCAAAAACAGTTCTTCAGTGGTAAGATTCAATTACAATTATAATTTTTTCTTGTATTAGCTTTTGTATAACTTTTATTTATGTTTTGTAGAAACCTAACTATTCATTAAAGTACACACTTGCCGGACACACAAAAGCAGTTTCATCAGTTAAGTTTAGCCCAAATGGAGAATGGCTTGCTAGTTCGTGTAAGTATTCTCGTCCATGACCAAGCAATTGTAAAAGTTCGTCTCATATCTGATCCAAAACATGTATTGTTTTAGCTGCGGACAAACTGATCAAAATTTGGGGGTCGTGCGATGGCAAATTTGAGAAAACTATAAGTGGCCATAAGTTGGGTGTGTCAGATGTTGCCTGGTCAAGCGATAGCCGTTTGTTAGTTTCCGCGTCAGATGATAAGACATTAAAAATTTTCGAACTCAGTTCCGTAAGTGTGAAAAAATATTAAAAGTACTTGAAAATTGTATTCAATAAAATAATAATTAACAACTTTTTTCAGGGCAAATGTTTAAAAACTTTGAAAGGTCATAGCAATTATGTATTTTGTTGCAACTTCAATCCTCAGTCCAACTTAATTGTCTCTGGATCGGTAAGGAATAATATTTAATTTTGTAAACTAGTAAATTAAAACCTTGTTCAATTGTATATTTGAATTTTTCTAATTGTTGTTCTAAACTCAAGTTTGACGAAAGTGTTCGGATTTGGGATGTCAGAACTGGAAAATGCTTGAAAACTCTCCCAGCTCATTCTGATCCTGTAAGTGCAGTTCACTTCAACAGAGATGGATCGCTAATTGTCTCGAGTAGTTATGATGGATTGTGGTAAAATTTATTTTTATTTTCCAATAATCCGAAGAAATATATGAGTGCTTTTATCATTAATTTAAAATAAGAATATGAATTTCAGTCGCATATGGGATACCGCTTCAGGACAGTGTTTGAAAACTTTGATAGACGACGACAATCCCCCAGTATCATTTGTTAAATTCTCTCCAAACGGAAAGTATATTTTAGCAGCTACTTTGGACAACACTTTGAAACTGTGGGATTACAGTAAAGGCAAATGTTTGAAAACATACACTGGTCACAAAAATGAAAAGTATTGCATATTTGCAAATTTCTCTGTCACTGGTGGAAAGGTAATTCAAGTTTTCGAATTTATGCTCTTTTTTCAAATCAGAAAAAGAACGAAGCGAATTTTCATTTTATTATTTTGCAGTGGATCGTTAGCGGTTCCGAAGATAACATGGTGTACATCTGGAATTTGCAAACTAAAGAAATAGTACAAAAACTACAAGGACACACAGGTAAAAGACAAGTGGAAAAATCAATTTTAATTTGATCAAATTTATCAGCAGATTACTGAAATTGAATTTTATTTCAGATGTCGTGCTTTGTACAACCTGTCATCCAACAGAAAATATCATTGCCTCGGCGGCTTTAGAAAATGACAAAACTATTAAACTATGGAAAAGCGACTCCTAGATCTCTATTTAAGGAATATTTCAGTCTGACTGGGGTTGAAAGATGAAACAATCTTATTTGTCTTACAAAAATTTATATATTTTATTCGTTACAAATCCAGTATCATTTTTAGCCTTAAATAAGGTTAAAAAAACAACAAACTAATAATAAAACTTAATCAGTGATTTCAAATACGAAAATTATAAAAAGGTTCATTTTAATTTAGTTTTATTTAATTTTTTTCCCGTTTCTTTGGAACAGGCTACCAACTAAACGTACAAGAAATTGAAATCTTATAAAAATTCTCTATTTGTATACAAACAAACAGTAACATTATTCAGATCAATATTTTTTCACAATTTTATAGATTTGAATCATAATTCAATTCAACCCTATTTCGTATTCACATTTTTTTTTCAAAATCTTAGTCTAGATGTACAAAAATAAAATGATTAAAAATGTTTATTTTCTCATATTGTATGTTCATCATCGTCATTTGTACTTGCATTTAAATAAATGAGTTATTTTCTATTTGTAGTTTTCATTAAAAATCTCATATTATTTGTTTTAATCATTCAAGTTACAAATATTTTTAACTGATTTATTTATATTGTTTTGATGAGAAAGTACAGATCTTGTTTTTTTTTCTTTAATATTATAAAAAAATAGAAAAAATTACAAAATTACAAAATGATCAACTGTTTAAACAATTAAGTCACCCATGAAGATACACCATGGATCATTCTTTCTTAATAATTAGATTCGACAAATTCTCATTTTCCAGAATATGCAACACCTTCTCGTTTGCCAGATGAAGCAGTGAAACGAAACAAACCGGTACACTCAAGGCCTCTTGATTAGATTTTGTTAGTAACTTAGGCAATACTTTGTACATCTCCGAAAACTGCTTTTCTTCTACAACTTCTTCTTTTTTATCACCAGTTTTCTTTTTCGTTATAGTCTTCCAGATGGACTGCTTCAGTTGCTGGACGTCTATTTTTTTTGCTCTTCTCGAATAAGGTATGAAAGTATCTCCAACTAAATCAGGCACCTCCACGAGATTGGTTCCTACGAACACGCCAGCTTCTTTCTCTGGCTCATTCTCAAATGGCTCGTCGTTATCCTGGTTGATATCCGGACAATATTCCGAGGTATCAAGAATGTTATTATAGTCGTAAATGTCATCACCATCATTCTTTAGTCGAGTTGTATTGAGATCATTAAGTTGCACTGTTTTCACATTCCCTTCAGGCCTCAGGAAGTAACTGGCCAACTGCGATTTACTGCTATTAAAAACATCATCTGAAAGCAACAGTTTGTCTTCCGACCATGTACTCGTCCCCTTGGAGGTAAGTTGACTACCCTTGCCAATCTTGAGCAGTTTCGAAGCCTCCTCGATAACCTCGTCATTAAACTCAAGATTCAGAGCCTTCTTTTTCGTCTGCCTGTTCGTGCCCACTGTGTTCGCCGGCGTTGTGTTCCTGCAACTAGCTCTGATCTTCCAATGGGAGGGTCCCTTCCACTGCATGATCTCGTGCGTAGGGGCGAAAGAGTACTCTGAGAAGTCCACGATTACACCAGCAGCAATGTTCTTTGAAAGAAACTCCGCAATCTCAAATTGTTCAGGCTCATCCTCTGCAAACTGAGCACCACCCACACTGGCATCCAGATCGAATTGGAAGACGGACCTGTCCAACGGGGCTTGTTCCTCAACTTCTCCTCTTACTTCTGAATCCTCTAACGACCACTTGCGGAATGAAAAGCCATTTAAGGCGCTGCACAACTCGAGCTTCTCCAATTCCTCGCGTCTGGGCCTCAAGTCTTTAAACTCGGCTCTAGTTTTCGAATTGGACACAGGAATCTCGTCAATTGCACGAAACCGATTCATCTTGAAATAGACATTTTCAGTAGAAAGGGACATCGTCACTTGGCAAAGTACATCGGATGTCTGTGGGTCTCCATCCTGGGTCAAAGTGCTAGGCGAGATCAACTCGACAGTTCCTTTCAGAGACTCTTCGCTACACAAAACGGAGCCTCTTTTTCTTTTTCGTCTTTTTTTCATCGGCTGCTCTCCTATCTGATCTTCTTGGTCTTCACCTTCTTCTTGGTCTTCTCCTGCTCTCTTCTCTGCGATTGAGCTAAGGGTTTTTGTCAACTCGGCATGCACCTGATCTACTCTCAGGCCATAAATTTTTGAACTCACGTCCAAAGACGAACTGGCCATCTGTAAGTTCGAACCATCCTGTTTAACCATACATGTAAGTAGGTCGATGATGTCGATCTTGAAGGCGTTCTTTATGTTGATTTTGTTCTCTGTGTTCAACTGGATGCACTGCTTTATCTTCTCCTCCATCTGGTTCTCGGACAATTGTGCAAGACGACTAAGGCCCATTGATTTGCGCCTGTCAATAATTGACTTCCGACGAGACGAAAGCTCTGCTGCATCATCGTTTTCACCTAACATTTTGTTTTTTTTTGATCTAGAAAAATAAAATTATCTTTAGCAAGAGTCAAAGTTTAATTATTCTATGAATAATCAATAATTACTAGGAATAAAAATAAAATTTGATGCTTAGTTATAATTAAAAATTAACTATAATCAATTACTAACACTAAGATCAATTATTATTGGTAAATAATTTTCATGCATTTCTCTGATTTATTTTTTCAATACCAATTATAATATTAATCAAAATAGAATAACATTTCTTATGGAAAAAACACTGCTGAATGCAGAGAGCAGTGTTTAACCAGATTTAACAGTTTGATGAATGAAAAAAATGCTATTTTTATTTACCTACTGTCGTTTGAGTCAATCACAATTTAGCCGGTCCAAATTATTTTGAAATCTTTTTATATGTTTATATTACTGGCAATAATTAACAATATTAATTTACTTAAAATATTTGTTTTCATTCAAATGCTTCGATCGTTGAGGTGACAGAACAAACTGAAGTTTGTATCCGCACGCGACTTTCATTTGTGACCAAGTTCACATCGTTTGATTTGTCACTAAAAAAGTGAAAAAAAATGAATTAACTAGTTTTTCTCTGCTCAATCTGTTTTTTTTTTTTTTGAAAAAAAGCATACAAGAAAGTGTGATGTGATAAACAAAATAGGGTTTTTCAGTTATTGACATTAATTTAAAAAATAAGACATTGCAACATTCCTAGGGACTTTTTATGCCACTTTGTTTCCAAACAAGCACGTGTCGGTTATGTTTCCTAAGCATTTAATTGACATTTCCGAAAACGCTGGTAATTAGGGCCGAAAAATTTAGGACCTGATGCATCTTTTTAGCGGAATTTCCAATTTTGATCATTGACATTCAATAACAATCAAATGGTTATCGAAATCAAACGTCTTTTAAGTATGGTATCGTAAAGGGATAATCGAACAGTTCGGAACGAAGCCATATTATCAACTACACAACAAATAGCCCACTAATTAAAAGCGTGACTGTTGATTCATTCAAGGTATGTATATTTTTGTAATCTTTCTCTTAGTCATCAGACGAAACAGATTGTTTTTCACTTTAAATTGATACCAAAAGTATAGTTTAAAACAAAGAATCAAAAAGGTCGAAGATACCAAAGACATAATTTTTATTTAAGGTTACATCAATACAGCAAATTTTACAAGTTGCACTCTGCCAATGATAATTTAAATGTTGAAACAAATGATAATAACACATGACATATCCTTTTTTAATTTATTTTATTTTCATAATAAAAAATAAAAACATTTTCGATCTCGATCATTTATGATGAAACAAAACTTGTGATTGCACATGACTGTAACCCTTTTAAAACGTGTGTCCTAGAGTCTATAATTATTAAATTTAAAATTAATAAAACATGGCAGCGACTGTAATTTGGTTTTTAAGAACTAAATATCCAAATAAGTAAAGATGACGAACAGTTGAATTGATGGCGAATATAAATAATTTCGTTTGGTCGTGTTGTAGATGTCAGCAAACAAATGTAAAAGTTGTGGATCCACTGAAATCGAAACAGACCCCTCCAGAGGTGATGCAGTGTGCACTCAGTGTGGTGTTGTCTTGGAGGATCAAATCATCGTCAATGAGAATGAATTTGCGGAAGGACCACATGGAAATATCACACTTGTTGGACAGTTTGTCTCCAGTGAAAGTTCTGGTGGTGTGTCAACACGATTTGGAGCAGGTAAAAATAATGTTTGATTGATTGAAAAAAAACGTTTTTTTTATTGAACGTTTATTAAATACAGCTTCATGTTTCATAGGTTACCATATCAGTAGCAAAGAGTCCAGGGAAAACACAATAAAAAATGCACGAAAAGGGATCACACATTTATGTAATCAACTACAGTAAGTGGTTTTGTATTGGCGGATAAATAAAAATTGATAGTGACATTTCAGAATGACCAGTGGACTGAAAAAGTAGTATTCTTTGAAAATGGAATACGTTTATTGGATTTCAAAATGTACATGTTATATGTATTCTTTTCAATTTTAAAAGAATACATAAATACATACTCAGAATACTAAGAATACATACTGTCTCTAAAAAAAAATACTTGCATTTTCAAAACATATTCTAGAAGAGAATTGGATTTTTTTTTATTCGGTCACTCGATACCCTGAATTTGATGAATCATGTTTTTTGACCGAGCAAATTGTTTTTAGGTTGAAACAACATTACATTGACCAAGCAGTGACATATTATAAACTGGCACTGGAGAAGAATCTAACCCGTGGGAGAAAACAAAGTCACAATCATGCTGCTTGTGTTTATATAACTTGTCGAACAGCTTCAACGGAACGTATCCTTTAAAACTTACACTTAATCAATGTACTTGGATTTATTCATTTTTATTATTATCCGTCTAATTTTTATTTTATTTACTTCAAACTTCAAATCATGATAGTTGAAAAAATATATCTCCTTGATTCATACATTCAACAGACATGTTGATTGACATCAGTGATGTACTTCAAATCTGTGTGCACGAATTGGGTCGTACGTATCTGAAGTTTACTCAGGCTCTGTGCATCAAACCGCCTTCTATCGGTGAGTTTCATTGTAATTTACTATATGTTTTTCATTTTTACATATTCATCTTTACAAACTAATTTACACAGATTCGTTTTAACAATTAATTTGAATTAACATCAATTAACAATTTCAAAACCAACCACGTATCTACATTAAACATTTAGTAGAACTTTTATGAATATCTGATTTATGAATCTGAACATATTGTAGTAATTTTGATGAAATGCAAAATTAAAAAATTTAAAATAAAATGTTTCATATTAAAAGTTGATAACTTGCAAATGGAATATACCGAACAATCTAGTTTTCATTTAAAATCATTTAAAAAATATTATTCAATATGCAAAAGAAAACAATATGAATTATAAAAAAATTATAATTTATTTCATAAAAAAATAAATAGATGAATGATTAATGAATGCATGGGAAAAGGTGAAGATGAATAATGATAATGTCCAACCGATTACGAGTATTTATACAGAAAATGGTTGTATTAATTTTATAACTTTTTTGTATTTTTATACACGTACTTGATTCTAAGCCTACTCAAGGATAGTGAAAAGTGCATGTTTTCTTAGTATAAGAAATACTTTTAAAATCTCTTTTGTGAGTGTAACGAGAAAAGCTATCGTTAATTCGTATCAAAATAATATTGGAAATGCTGTGGGTACTGTTAGGTACAAAATAACTTTTGACCAAGACAGCGTTGTACGCCCAGCACCTCTAATAGCATTTCGAGTTCATCGCGTTGATTTCGATCTAAGTTTTCTTTATTATTATTTTTTTTTTGACACTAAACTCGCGCGTCCCAAAAGGCATGTACACTGGGTTCGATTACGAGCGCGACGCCGAGTCCGTACATCCATAAGACACTAGTACATTATAAGTAGTACGAAATTTGGCATATTGAACGTTATACTTAGACTCATGCAAAACTCGTATAAACGCAACAAGACGCAGTCAGAGAGAGAAACAGTGACAATGACAACGCAACTCAACGACTTATTCTAGTTTCATTATTTATTTACAATCTTAGATAAGCAAAAATTCGTTGTCAGCTCGCGGCGTAAATGAACAACACAATGAAACTTAATATTCAGATACACGCTTTTGGTTCCACCTCTTTGGTCAAGTTCAATTAAAAGAAACAGAAAAAAACTCATAAAAGAAATGGAAACGTGTACAAGCTGCAACTAAAATCTTTCCAACTCGCATGATTGTGTTATATTGATCTCACGCGAGGAACGCACCCGCAGAGGAGCTGGTAAATGGCACCAGCGGACCACGAGGGTGAATTAGGCAACGCGTCAATCATCCGCTGGGGGGCCATAGAAGATGAGTTCTGGGATCTGACCGCCCTGGACACCGGTGCCGTTAGTGCTCTCCGAGCTGCACTGAAACTGAAAGTTGACGCTGCCGATCGTCGTCTCGGACATGCCCTCTTGGCCGAAGTAGCTGAGCTCGGTCCCGTCGAGAATCGCACTTGCGGTGTAAACGCACTCCGGTTCGACCTGGATCGGGTGCTCAAAGTACACGTGAAACGTATTGCTCGAACCGTCCGAGAAGAATTTCGTATTGTTTTCGGAAAGCACGCGGCCTGGTTTTTTCAGTTCAATTTTCACCAGGTAATCGGCGGCCCCAGACGAACTTCCGTATAGCCCAAATCCCACGACGAAAATTCTTTTGTCCACACTGAACTGGATCGAGTCACAGCGTCCTCTGTAACGCCACTGATTCGATCGGTAAGCGCAAGATTGGAACCGATGGCAAACCTGTAACCGTTAGATTCATAAAAACTAGAATTTCATATTGATTTTAAAGTTGATTGACATTGTACCTGAGTTTTCAGTCCTTGACGTGGTTTAATGGGGTAACAGAGTTGAGGTTTCGAATTGGCGATGAAGTGAAGAAAGATGTCGATCGTTTCTTGCTGCGTGAGGATGCCGCTTTGAGCTGCGCTGTTAGCAAATTCCTCCAAGCTCATTGCAGGCAGTCTGATGAGATTCAAGGCCGAACCTGAAAGAAAAGTATTTTAGTGATCTGGAAAGTGAAAATTCAATTGGATTACGGAGATCGGTTTACCTAGGAGTCGTCGCTGGTTGGCTGGTGTGGGGTCCAGCTCTTGTTTAAAGCACTCGGCCATGGCCCACCTTAGGGCCGCATTCCATAAGTGAATTTCCTTGCAATTTAACGTTTCTCGAGAGAGAACCGATTCGAGAGTATGAATATCAATCTCTACAAAACCTTCTGATTTGAGAGCCATTTCCGCCTGTAAACAACATTTGTCTAAGCATTCAATGATACTCTAAACGTTGTACAAATGAAAACGATGAGACATTCAGTTTCTTTATCATTTTGTAATATAAATCGCTGATCTGATTGTGAATGGAAAACGTTCATAGTGAGTCTCGAACTACAATCAGGGAAGTTTTGTAGATTTAATATGCATAGATAGATGTACATGAAAGAGGAAACCAAAGACTAACAAATAAAATATAGTTGAAATGATAATAAAAAAATATATAGAAACTTGGAAAATGAATCAAAATGGATAGGGTTATAAGCACTGACAAAAACGATCGCAACTTTGTTGTAAATCATTTTACTTAGACTTCGTCTGGACAACAAGCATTGTATCTTGTTTTTGATTGTTAGTTTTATAAAAAAAAAGGTACCATTCAAAACGCAATGCAAAAAGTTTCGCTAAGTCTCATCGCGTATCACATTTGTTCGTGTATTTACAATGGCGCTAGCAATGCTCAGTTTGTACGTGATTTTGCTATTACAAATGGTTGTTTCTGATGCGATTTTGATTTAAACTATGACTTTCAGTCATTGTAAAAGCCTTACACATACATGAATGTATAAAAGTGGAGCAGTTGTTTCACTAACTTTCTCCTATTGGCAACGTGCCATCTGAATTTGAAACCATGAAACCATTGTGTCTGCAGTCAAAAAATCAAACCCAATCATTTCACCGAGAAATGTTGCTTCGAACATTAAAAAAAACAAACCGCGCATGCAATTCAAATGCACAGCACGTGATGTCTAGTTTTCACAGTTTGACGTGCCAAAGATCATTGCAATTATTATCACAGCATCCGTTGATAAGCCGGAAATTGTTATCACTGTCTTTGTATACGAGATTCTGCGTAACTTCAATGTCGAGCCGAGCATCGAGCAACTGAGGCTCGCTGTTGGTTCGATAAAGTGGCAGGGGCTTTCGTCGGCTCCCAAGTCTTACGTCAAACAAAAAACAATTGCTCGCCGAATAGCTGAGCGGGTCGAGCTTGTGAAACAACTGCGAGTCACTGTCATGTCGGATGCTTTCGTGTATGCTTTGCGTCTGCCATTTTTTCAACCTAGTCTCATGTTGATCATCGCTCGTGGCGCTCCAGCTGAGCGTGCGATATAGGCAGGGCCCGCGAAACCTACAGGGTCTCGCTAAGCTTGATCGTTTCGAACTTACTTGAGCATCGATCACCTCCCAGCAGCGCTGCATCAGATCGGGCTCTTCGAACAGTCGCGACTGACTCAGCAGCAGACACGCGTTCTTTGCCGTCAAACTCGTTTCTAAGTAATTAACGCACGCGCGTGCCAGGTGCGGCACTATGTACTTCTTTGCGACATATAAAGTCGCCAACACAGTGTCCGCTTCCAATTGGACTTCATCGCAGTACATGTACCTAAACAATAAACAAATATTAGAATATCTAGAATATCCAGAATGTTTTTATTTTCACATTAATTAAAATAAATATACAAAATACAAGAGTGACTGAATAGGTTTATTCTTCAAAGACTGATTCGTTCACCTTAACAAAGCTAGAAATGCCGCAGGTTCCACATCAGGTACCTCAATGTCTTTTTTGTGCTCGGCCAGTCCGCCGTAAAACATTGCATAAAATACAGAGCTACCAGTTGCAAGAACGTATTTATGAGCAGGGATCGTCTGGGTGTGACCTGCAATAAAAAAGTATAATCAGAGAAACCGTTTTTTTCTTGCAGTTCTCGTTTGTTAAGTGTTTCTTCGTGATGGTGATAAAATTACCTGGACTGCCGACGATGAACTGTATGTCGGCCATCAGGTGATTATTGAACATCGCCGCATTTCTCTCACGTACGGTAGTCTTGGTCGCTTGCCAGTTTGGGTCCTGTGTGCAATCCTCGATCGTCAGGAGATTCAACTGAGTGATTGGTGATGAGAGCGACGAGAGAGGAGAGGCCGGGGTACTGATTGGCTGACTTATCACACCTTCCCGTTGCAAAACTATCGATGAGGATATCGGACTCCCCGATGGTGGAGATATTGAAAGTGTACTCGGAGATTCCGCTGTTTACAAATTTTTTTTTTGTTTTTCAATTAAATTAACAAATTAAATGAACAACAACAATCTTTAATGAATGTCAATCAACAATTTAGTAAAAAAAACGCATTTTTTGTTTTTGTTAATTAATTTTCTACCAAACGAAAGTAAGGTTATGTCCTTGACAGTTGGAGAAATGTAAACAGAAGAAAAGAAAGGATGAGAGAGAGAGATGGAAGATGTGACAGATGTCAGTTATGTTGTTGTTCAAATAAAAATGTGGCAACAAATGGAAGAGCGTTGTTTTGTCCGTATATTGAAATGCTAATGGAGCAGTTGGAAAATGTCACACGAACTCACGTAGCAACAGCTCTTCATTTTTGAAGTCCATGTTTCATGTCGGTTAAAGTACAGGCCTCATCTTGCAATTTTGCCGGAATAGACTCGCGCCACGCGAAACGATCGACAATGCTAATCTAAACTGTCGCTTGCACACGCATAAGACGCTTTGCTCGTTATTCGCGTGCGCATGCGCCCTGTCACTCGTTTCAAAGGTGTTGGAATTGTTTAGTATCACTCTCTATTTTGCACTGCACTATTTATTTCATGTAATCATTCACAAGATTTTTTCCAATTCAATAAAAACCTTCAATATGATTTCCGATAACTTTTCTTGGTCTTATTATAATTACAAGCATTTTTCTTTAAGTTAATCTGAACAATTAAAAAAATTAATTAATGTTAAATAAATTAAAGAGGACACGAACAATTACAAAGCATTTTGAAGAATCCGTTTAAAAAACAATACATTAAAATAGAGGAAATTGCAAAGCAGAATTTGTTAAGATAAAAACTGAGCGTTGATGTTTGTATTGCTTACCATTGACCCAGGCGTTAGTCTGCGTGACCGCAATATTGTCCTGAAAACGTTTGACCGGTTTGGTCGAGATTTTTGAGTAGAGGTTCGACATGGCCATCACTGTCCCAGGCCGCGTTCGGGTTCGAATTTAGCGCAAACCAAAAACGTAGATAGCTACTCCGGCGCCATTTTGAACGGCGCAGCGACGGTCGATAGAATGAAAACGCTGCCGCGCGTGTCTGACGGATACTCCGACGGATAATTTTACGGATCATTATCTGTTCTCCAGATACGCTTTTCATCTGCTCCCAATATAGATGCAATTTTTTCTTCTCTTCATTGCTCTTTTATAAGAGTCATTTTTTAATAACAAAAAACACCCACTTTTTTCATAACAATTATTAATTGGTTGTTAGTTTTTTACTTAAAAAGAAACAATTAAAGACCAAAGTATCAGACTTTGTATAAATATGCTATAGTCTATTCGATTTTTGCTCAATGATTTTGAATTTCCTTTTTTTTTCTTGCAAAGTAATGTACTTAAAAAAAAAAATTCTTCCATCTACGAGAATCGAACTTGATCGAGGGCAATAAGCGGCAAGTTACAAACCGAGCGGTCAACGTCATGAGCTATCACTTGTCCTTACCTGGCTTAGCATTTTCCCGCGTTATGTTTGTTGAGTTTGAAGTAAAAGTCTGTTTTACAGTGCCAAGTCAAAGACAATGTTCATGATTTAATATCAAAAAGATGTTTATTGATTTTATTTATTCTTAAATAACGAAAATGTTTGAATTTTCTGTTTATACTTGCAGAAATGTTTTTTTCTTATACAAATTTTAATTATTTCTAGGATTGTTGTTTAATGATTTCAGATCCATGTTTGTACGTAATGCGTTTTGCAAATCAACTTCAATTTGGCGACAAAACTCATGAAGTTTCCATGACGGCTTTGCGTGTGGTGCAGCGAATGAAGCGGGACAGCATACACTCAGGTCGAAGACCCTCGGGCTTATGTGGAGCAGGTATACCACCGAGCAAATTTGTTCGAGATTAAATTAAAGTCTTATTTATTGCTGAATCAATGGTTATTTATTCTCAGAACTAAAAGAAGCATTTATATTATTGACCATACAAATATTGAAACTTTAAAAAAAAAACAATGTAATTAAAAACAATCTTACAAACTAATCTTGTAAATTACACTATCACTGTGTTACTTAATTTTATTCATTTTTAAAATATTTTCCAGCTCTACTTATTGCTGCGAGGTTACACGAGTTCAACAGGTCAACTGCTGACATTATTAAAATTGTTAAAGTTCATGAATCCACGCTAAGAAAACGGTGAATAATTTAAAGACTGTTATTATTATTACAGTGCAGTTTCTTCTATTATTGACTAAAATCTGAAAATTGTCTAAAAGAGGCACTGAAAACTCAATTAATTAGTATTTCTTTTTTTCATGCAGACTGATTGAATTTGGTGAAACTCCATCGAGTGCTTTGACTTTGGAAGAATTCATGACGGTGGATTTGGAAGAAGAACAAGATCCCCCTGCTTTTAAAGCAGCAAAGAAAAAAGATAGAGAAAGAATTGCCAAGGTTGATATAATTTAATAATACAAAATGCATTTCTATTATTTTTTCCTGCGATTTGAATTGTTCTTTCTCTATTTGTTTAATTCTGGATGAAAGTTTATTCTAACTTGTAAATTTGTTTCAGATGCAAAATGTAGATCAAGAATTGTTGGAACTGCAGAATGAGATAGAAAAACACCTGGATCTTCCCAAGTATGCAAAAAAGAAGCCTAAAGGTAAAGTTGATTTTAATTTAAATAAAACCTTTTCGACAGATTTATAATAAGCGAAATAATTAATTTGTTTTGAATATTAGACGAGTCGGTAGAATTTATCAGGGACTCGACTCTCACCGCACTTCAGAACTGCGTTGAGGACGGCGAAGGAAACTCGATGGAAGAAGCGATTAGCAAGGCTGTGATTGACGATTTTTCTATTGGATTAGGTTTGTTAATTATTCAAGCGTAAAAATATTTTAATTTTATTATAAGTGTTATTAAGCAATGGAAATTTGCTTTTGTTTCAGGTCCAAACTTGACGACTATGGGACTCAATAATTCCAGCAAACCAGTGAACAAGGATAAAGAAGACCTCGATTTCGAAAATGTACCCTACTTTTTGTTATCAGCAATAAAATAATGATAATGATTTTCTATGATTTATTGAAAAATGTTGTTTTAGGAAACCGGTGAAATCAAAGTCTCTGACATCGATGATGATGAGCTAGACGGATACATTATGTCTGAAAAAGAAGCTCAGAATAAAAGTAGTCTGTGGTACAAAGTGAATGAAAAATACTTGGAAGAACAGAAAGGTTTGTTTGATTAATGTAGCATTTAGAAATCATTTTTATTTAGAATTTTGATCAAATTTATTGATCTACAATTTTTTTGATAGAAAAAGAAGAGAAAAGACAAAAAGACAAAGAGGAAGGAAAACCTGAGAAGAAACGTAAAAAAGTAAAGAAAACTACTAAAAATCAACAACCTGCAAATAGCGCAGGTAAAGAATGCAATATATTAGAATATCTTCACTTACTGATAGGCTTTTATTTTCTTTATTAACTGGAATGTTATGTGTATCAGGCGAAGCTATTGAGAAAATGCTGCAGGAAAAGAAAATATCGTCAAAGATCAACTACGACGTGCTCAAAAGTTTGAATATAGGAACAAATAATTCTAGTCAAAAGAATTCAGAAGCGGCATCAGAAACGGTTGATAATGACAGTTCCAGTGAAACTACACCAGGGCCGTTTATAAAGTAGGCGTAAATAAGATATCTCATAACTACGTGTGTCAATATCTGTTTCACTATTAATCCTTGAAAATGTGTAATTTCCAGAGTTCCTGCCGTTTCGAAAAGCCCGATTGTTAATACAACAATTAACAGAACACCGAACGTTGCAGTCAAAAGAAAGTTGGATGACGGACTGTCAGATCAACCAAAGAAACCGTTGATTGATGACAATCCCAGTGAATTGGATGCTTCAGATGATTTAAGTCAGTGATGTTTGATTAATTTTGATGTATTTTAATTTTTTCTGCAACTTTAAGATTTAAAAATGAACAAACACTATTTGTTTGTAATTGCAGTTGACGATGATTATGATGATTATATTGCTGACGAAGTTGAACCAGAACCCGAAATCACTGTCCGGGATATGCTGAACGTCCGTAATGCTGAAGGAGAGGGCTACGGTTACGGCGATTACGACGATTACGATGATTATTGAAATATTTATATTATTTATTATTATCATCTAAAGAAACAAATCAAGGATTACGAGATCCGTTTTAGATTAAAACAGAAGACTGAAGCACGTTTTTATTGAAGCGATTACTAGTGGATCGCTTATCAAATGAATTATACTTTATTGGTTGTAAAAATAGCGCATTTAATTTTTAAAAATTATTGCACTTCTTTATGTATTCACATTGATGAATGAAAACTTTGCACATCCTGAGAGGAAAATTAAAAAAATTTTTTTTCAAAAATTTTGAAAAAGACTGTAATGTGCAGACCATAGGTAAACGTAAAATTAAGATTGATATGTAAACTTTCTTCCAAAATTTTAAATGTAATTTTGATAAGGATAAGTAAACTTCTCAAAAATTTGAACCATTCATTAGATATAATTATATGATATCGTCTCAAGAAAAACAACATATGATCTATCTACATCTCCAAAAACTATGTTTTTTGTTTACTTTTTTGGAGGAGTTTACAAAATCTTTTTGGGTTGTCAGTAATTTATAGAGGAGTTTACAAATTACCAATGTGCGATTCTTTCTTTTCTGTAAATATAAACAAAACGTTGTAAATACTACAATCATCAATTGATTGAGTATTTGGCATAATATTTTTACATTTTAGTAAAAAAATATTTTCATGTGCATGAAAACCCATGGTCAAGTAGATGCTACATAAATACATTTCAGCCTTAGGGAAAATTGCCCGCTATCTTTCTCTTTTTCAATTGTTATAACATTCAAATCATTCAAAAAAATTATCATTCAAATGTAAATGAGATATAAAGATGTCGCAACACTGTATGTTTGTTTGAAATTATCAGAATAAACATTAATTGATGAATGTTAAGTTATATTTATACTGCAGTGTTTGCAATAATTTTGAAATTCAGCAATATTAAAAATTTATTATCGCTGATTAGTTAATAACATTATAAAAAAAAAACAAAAACAAAATTATTTACGTACAATCATGGCTGACAATTTTTTTAATGCCTCGAGAATCTAGAAATAAGTTTAAATTTTAATTTATTCAACAAATTTTGTAATCATTGAGCAATTCAAAATAAATTATTGATAAAATAGAAAGTTTTCTCATTTCCATAACAAAAAACGGCCTTGAAAAATTTTATAGGTTAGAACAGCTGTTTTGTAGATTTTTTGTAGGATTTTATTTGTATGAGTCATTCTGAAACACCATCATGAATATTTATGTATTCCTGAATCGATAATATCGCTTCTTCTTCTTCTTCTTAATAATTATTTTTTGTCATCGAACAGCTTATTCATATGGTCAATGGGCAATATTAACACGAGATGAAAAAAAAATCAAAAATAACGGCTGTTCATATTCTTTTTCCCCTTCCACTCTCAACACTCCCTGTTCTCAAAATTGATCATGTAGAATTTTTACCTAGATGGCGCATCAAACAACGTAAATTTCCAAATGTGCCTTTTGTTTGTGACTTATGGTGGCCTGACAAAAACCGGTATAAAACTTGTCCCAACAGTTCACATGGCACATTTGTACGCAAACATTCACGCGTGTCTCAGCCGGTGATTTTTCATGTGATGGGTCTTTTTAAAAAAGTTCGATTAAAACTATAATCTAACACGACAAACGAGACACTATCAACCTTCAAAAAAGTGAAGTGGCAGTGTGGACGACCTTGACAGGCTACAGATATCAAACATCAACGAAAAAGTTCCACTTTTTTTCACTTTTGAAGAAAGAAAAATGTAATCAGATACACATCAAAGTGATATGAACCCTCTTGGAAAATTATTCGTGGTTGTTTTGATCTCGTGAATTTAAAACTGAAAACAGCTGTTAGGCGCGAATTTCGATTAAAAAAAACATTTGAATAAAAGTTTCGTGGTAATAAAGTAGAGGGGATGACTTGAATCCGAATTTGAAAAATCGAGCCTGAGAATTGGAGGTTAGGCGCGCAAGTTGCGTCCCGGCTTGGAGCGGGAGACTTTCAGTTTGTAACGTTTGTAACACCGGAAAAAAGGAGGAAGATGGCGGATACCGACGAACTGGAGGTGAGTGCAATGCGTTCTCGAGTTGGCCTGTGAGTTGCTTGCTATCTCACTGACAAGAAGACGCGAAGCTTTCAACGTGTCGATTTGACGCGCACCTCGCCCTCGCGGTCACGCACGGCCGCATCGAAAATACAACGAGCACTCCGACCTTCGGTGGCCGGATCGATTGTTTTCGCGCGAGACGCTCCCGAGCGTGTCTCTCTTGGTCGCAGTCGAAAAAATATATCATTCGAAACTCCGTGCAATGGGTAAAAGTGCCAATTGTCAGGACTTGAACTTTTGATTATGATCAATGAATCAGATTGATGTTTCTTGTTACCATCATCGCGATATCAAACATCATTTTATTTTGTTTGCGCTCACATTTTGAGGTTAATTGGCGTGACCTGGAAACACCTGGATTGAGTGTATCGATATTGTACATTCGTTTGTCATTCCATTGTTTATGTTTTTGTTTTTTTTTTTATTAGACATCTTTTTTTTTGTTTTCTCAACTTGCCTAACTTTGTTTTTAAAAACTTTTTGTCTCTTACAATACTTCAACACAACCTACAGGGTTTCGGTGACATGAATTTAAATAATTTGTAACATATTTTTTGAGTGCTATTTTTGTTTACCGATTTATATCTACAGCAATGAACTCAGATTGTTATATGCTCAAAAAAGAAATAGTGACAAGTTAATTAACCTAAAAATGTGAACACTGTAAAAAGAAAGATGTCGGATTTGTGTTTTTGTTTTATTGTAATAATTGGTCTATAGAAAATGAATTGTCGAATTACATTGTAACGGTTGAAGTAATCGTAAGTTATGAAATGCTGTGTTACAGAGTATGGTCTTAAGTTTTCGAGTATCTGAGCTGCAGATGTTACTAGGTTTTGCTGGTCGAAATAAATCTGGTAGAAAAACCGAATTGCAAACTCGGGCTTTGGAACTTTTGCGTCTTCGTTCACACCCAGTTCAACTTAAAATACGCGAACTGTATAAAACCATACAGTAAGTTATAATTCAATTGAGATTTGCGACTTTGTGATTTTATCCAATAGCGAACTGCTCACTGCTCTTTTTCTCTTCTTTTCAGTTTTTTTTCTTTCATAATTAATTTTGTTTTTCTTTTTTTTTCTTATTGTCTGATGTAAGAATTAGTTAGACTTCACAAGCTTCAGTTCTTGCGGCTTGTGAAAAACTCGCCAGGAACTAATTTATATTTTGAAATTTACAGAGCTGATCAGTTAGCTAACCATCAGATCTATAATAATCAGTCAGGAAATAATTCTGAACCACAGATAGAACAAAACATGCATTCGAGAAACTATTTTACGAGGCATGTATGCAAACTTGATCATTGTTTACACATTTTGATGTTGTTTTAAATTTTTGTATTTTACCCCTTAGGCAAGTCCATGCTCAGGCCATGAATCAACAGCAGTCGCAAGCTGCTGCTGTTGCTAAGGATTTGCCCCCGGCTCACCAGGCTTCCTTGCCTCAATCGCACCAAACGTCACGAACAAATCCTGTCTTTCAAAACACCGGTTATTCGAATCTCAACTCTGTTGTACGTACATTAATTCAGACAATCAGTACAGCTATTTAAAAAATATCATAATTGGATTACTTTCTTAACTACAGAGAACTGCCAATCCTGTATATTCATCATACCCAACATACCCGCAGAAAGTATTACAAATGTCTGGAATGCCATCGTTACAGCAGCCGGCACAAATTCCAGTCCACCCCGACGTCAAGTTCAAGAAGCTCCCATTTTTTGACTTATTGGGCGAGTTGCTAAAACCATCAAGTCTCATGCCACAGGGTAATAATATGCGTATGCAAGAGAACTCGTTTACGTTTCATTTGACGCCACAGCAGGCTACTGACATTGCCACTGCAAGAGATTGTAGAGCCGGATCGAAAATGGATTACACTGTCCAGGTTAGTTCAACATAATTAAAAGAAAATAAGTGTCTATATAATATATGATTATTTTACTAAACGGAAATATTATTTCAGATTCAGATGAGATTTTGTCAACAAGAGTTCTCTTGTGAACAGGAAGACTATTTTCCATCTAATGTTAGCGTTAAGGTCAATGGAAAAATATGCCCCTTACCAGTAAGTAGAGATATCAAATGAAATAATGAATGTTGAGAAAAAAAATTGGGTGTTGAAAAAAAATATTGAATTTTGTTATTGTTACTTTGTTTTGTAGAATCCAATTCCTGTAAATAAGCCTGGAGTAGAACCTAAGAGACCACCAAGACCAGTAAACATAAGTCCATTCTGCAAACTGTCGCCCACGGTTGGCAATCAAGTTCATGTCCAATGGTCGACCGACTATAATCGAAGGTACGCCATTGGTATTTTTCTGGTCAGGAAATTGTCTAGTACTGAACTGCTTAACAGGATGAAAAATAAAGGTGTTAGACATTCCGACTATACTCGAGGCCTGAGTAAGTATTAGGAACATTCCTCTGAAATGAAACAAAAATGTAATAAAAAATTTAATGAGAAATTCGCTATTAATGAATCAATTTATTTACAGTTAAAGAAAAATTAAATGAAGATGCGGACAGTGAGATAGCGACAACATCGCTTCGCGTGTCTTTGGCGTGTCCGCTGGGAAAAATGCGCATGACCACACCATGTCGTGCGTCCACATGTTCGCATTTGCAGTGCTTCGATGCGTCACTGTTCCTGCAAATGAACGAGCGGAAACCAACGTGGAACTGTCCTGTTTGTGACAAGCCTGCTGTGTATGATAGTTTGGTTATTGACGGCTATTTCCAAGACGTGCTCAATTCCTCTAAATTACTGAACGATGTTAATGAGATTCAGTTACTCCAGGATGGATCCTGGGAGAATCTTGTCCCGAAAAAAGAGAAGGATAAGGAAAAACCTGACACTGAGTCGTCACAAAGAAAAGTTGATGTTAATGTCACAGTAGATTTAGGTACGTTTATAAGAAATTGAACTAATTTTGTTGTTTATGCAGAATGACATTTTGTTCTTAATTCTTTGGTATAGATGAGTCAAATCCAGCACCAACATCTGCTCAAGGTGAAAAGCGTCGTGCTGAAGTTATTGACTTGATTTCTGACAGTGAAGAAGATGAACCGGCTCCAAGTCGAGCTGTTAAACGAGGTGCAAGCCCGGTACTTGGAAAACCGGTAAAAACTCAACCCAACAGTACATACAACGTTATAAGTAGCACCAGCGAATCACCAGAACTGATGATTATTGACTTGGATTAAGTCCTTGAGTCATCCGTTGATTGACTTTTCTTGATTTAATGTTTTTTTTTCTTTTTCATTTTTTTTATTGGTAAGAAAAAAGAAAATGATACTTCATTATTTTTCTCTCTTTTTTTATGTTAGATCAAAAGAATCCGTCAATAGGCGTTGATTAAAGAAGCGGCGAGGGGTTCGGTCATTTCAATTGGATACCCGAAACTACAGATTGTCCGTCATGAAAAAAAATTGATTTACACTTAATTAATATTATTTCTGTAAGTTAATAAATTTATTTATTCCATCCATATTTCGCAGTGAAGAGAGAATATTTAATATATACTGCACAAAGGTTAGATTTAACTGTTTTTTTCATTTATTGAGTAAATAAATACGACAGTGTTTGAAAATTTCACTTCTATATATATGATGTTTCACCATTTGGTGCGATGTAAAGAAATATAATTTTCATCAGTTTAATCTTGATGAACATATATTTTGATATATTTTTTTAAAATCAAATTTCAAATAAAAAATCAATGTTCCTTTATTATTTCATTCTACACTGAAAAAGTCCGAAGACTTTCATTTCATGATTCCAAACCAAGCGTCATTTTCTATGTTAATTTTTTACTTTCACGTATTGTAAACACGGTTTGAGAGATAAGATGTACATCAATTAATTCCAATTATTTTGTTTTGCGAGATTATTTGTAATTTTCATAATCTAAGATAAGTCCAATACGACTTTGTGTCGTTGACTTTTATAAGAAAGACTCATGTGTAAATATTTTGTTTGTACATAATTGTGAATATTATTAAATAAAAAAGTGTTTTTAATAATAAGAATTTTTTCTTCCAAATCGACCTTCAATCTTCTTCAGTGACAGATGAATAATAATATTGTACTACGTAAATAAACTGCCATTTAACAATAAAAACAATTTTTTATTGAACTAATTTGAGCCACAGTAAATGTACAAGTACAACCGCTCTATGTTCACAATTTTCTTAGGACTTGATGTATATCTGTCAATACAATTTGGTTTCCAGATATGTATTATTTTCTATCTAAATATTTTGTTGCAGTAATATTGAAACTGATGCCGCAGTGTAATATTTTCTTGCTGAGTATTATTTTATTAAAAATACTTGCATTAATAAAAATCATAGTGACACATTGCGCTGAATTGTCGGAGATTGGTCTCTTTAATTCTCTTTAATGTAAATTGTAGTTAGAAGTGTAGAAAATTTGTTCATCTATTAGAGGTGTGTTATATTCCTAAAATAAATAAAACATGATATTCAGAACCTATGCCTTAAGCGATCTGAATTTTCACATTCAAATGTTTCTTCTTACTCTACGGTATTGAAGATAGGTTGCGGAGGGAGCATGTAGTTGCTTTTACGCAGTGGGATGCTGGAAAGTTGCTGGTCCACTGGCTCGCGAGTGTCGTACAGACTTGGAGCTTGAAATATTATACCTATAGTACCACCGACGCAGGCCAATGTAAATAGCCAGAGGAAGAATCTGTCCAGAACCATCGCGACGTATTTCCAATCTTCAATAATCTGATTCACAATTTTGATTAAATTTAAGTTTTATAATATCAATCTATGAAATATGACAAGAATTAATCGTTAACTAATTTGGAATTTTTTTTCAGATGATGAAGTAGAGCAATGAATCAGTTGGAAAAAGAATTGCAACATAATCGCTGGAAAAAAAGAAAGCTACAACAACTTTTTGCTTTGGATTATCTAATGAACGTTGAAAGCCTAAAGGAAAAATACTTAATAAGCAAAGTGATATAGGCGAAGATTTGACGATGAATTGAAAAGAATCATCCTTATGAGCGAGTCCGAGAATTTTAATTAATTGATGATACAGAAATGAAATAGTGACGAAAAATTACCTCGTTATCTTTATCCGCATCTTTAATGTGCTGGGCTATAAAACGAACACCTTTCAGTGCTGCCAGAATGTCCGGTGACAAATGTCGTGGCATGGTATTCTCGCTATCTGTCACTACAATCAAATAAACGATATTTGTCATAGCGATTGCACACAGCTTGAGTTCTGACAATAAATATACGCACATTGCATTAAGCCAAACGACAAAACATTTCTATGATTTCGTGAGAAAATTTTTTGCATTCATCATTTTCATTGTGATTTTACTTCTTCGATGAATTAACGTTTAGAAATGAAAAAAAATTCTCACTTAACAATGACACAACGAAAACATCGATTTTGAATCTACTACTGAATCTAAACACTGAGCTTCGTGCATATTTCTATTTTATTAGCGTTGTTTGTTTTAAGCATTTGTTTTATTGATTTATCTCATAACAATGTGATCATCTTTAAGTCAGGTCATAACTGATTTTTGATTTATTTTAATTAATTATCACGTGGGCAGCAACTTATATGCAATGTTGAAATCAAAATTTTATTAATAATAAAGCGAAGCATATTTACCAGACGGACTATATTTACCGCTTTCGTGGGGCTGCCGAATTTCATCGTCACGAATGTTTTTGTATGTCGATGTGACGCTTTCGAATCCGTCGGGACTACCCTTCATCTCCGACGGATACTCACTTATGCTGTCCCTGGAACTGCTTTAATTATTTATAAACTTCGAGATAAAATATTTGGAATCAGTTTACATGAATGCAATTTTCAAATCTTATGAATTCAGATTGGTATCGGTTAAAAATATTTTTTTCTGGTTCCAATCAGGAATACCTGGCGAAATAAAATTTTAATTAATGAGGTTTGACTTTAATGGACTTTATCTGAGGCGAAATTTTACACTCGGAGCAACGATAATGATCGCAAGAGAAAGAGGAATTCGCGCGTCGCATATTTGCTCTCACCTAAAATCGACTTCGTTAGTGTAACCGCTGTCCAAGTAATCGTCGTATTCGGGCGTGGAGTACGCCGTGCGGCGCATCATCAGAAACCTCGGCATCCAGTTTAGAAATACTTGGCGGACCCAAGGCGACATGTTATGCGTCGAAGGCGAGCTAAAATGATTGTGCCTTTTTTTCATTTGATCTGTATCTGCATGCGAATATCCAAACATTTTTGTCGATGAAACTTGTTTGTCCGGATTCGACCGAATAATTTAGTTTACTGACATTTTATTATTGTACTTATGTAAATTGCAAAAAATCCTGAGATTCAAGGTGTTTTGTTTAACAATTAAAAAAATAATATTTCATATTTTAGGTGTCAAATTATTTTTACCGAAAATGCACGTTGAGCACACAAACTGTGATCCAAATGGACAAAGTTACTAGAATCATGGTGAATAGGAGGTACTTCCCAAGTAGCGGAATCGCTAAGGAAGTTGGAGGAATGATTTCGGCTAGCAACAAGAAGAACACAGTCAGAGAGAGGAGAATGGACGAACACAGTGAAACCTATAAAACAACATTTATTTCTTTAAGTAAAAAAGGACAAAAATGAAATCATATGCTCTATTTTATTATCATCTATTTACCTTCTCTCCAGAGTCACTTGGCAGATAAAATACTAAGACCGTTAAAAAAGTAATACCAACGCACGGTATAATTAAATTCACTGTGTAAAAAAGCGTCTTCCTTCGCATCGTTATATTAAATGTAATATCTGGAATTGGAAAACAAAATTGAAACTTGAATGTTTAACATTCTTCTACTGGAATTACTTACCTGAGTACGGCTCGGTACAACATGGATAATATTCTTCATTTCTCGAAGCTGGCACTTCGAGAATATCCCATTCAACAGACAAATAAAAATCACTTAGATCAATTCCAATAGACACAAGATTACTGCCGGCTTCTTGTTCCATGTGTTTTAAATCGACCTGAAAAAAAAAAAGTTTTTATACACTTTGATATTATGATCTCATTCTTTTTTCAGACATATAAATTTATACCAAATAAATATTCAATGTATGCAACGATTTTTACAGGAATTTTTTCTGAAGAAAAGGGAAAAATGGGATCGAATTGAACGGTTCGAATTGGACGCGGGTAATAAATCCAACGAGACGTCTTCATTTCCATCGAAATAATATCGCGAGTTGGCGAACAATGAAATGTGGTCTCGACTAGAATGGATTGATGAGTGCGCAGGATGAAAACAATTTTTTGCCACATATCGCAGCTTCTTTTCGGGGTGATTAAGTATCATTATAAATGCACGCTCCTCGTTTCGCTGTTGCGCGCCCAACAAAAAGGATTCATCCCGAAATATTCCAGCTCATTTGCATGCGCCACTCCTGCGGCTCACTGAGCCGTAATTCGACTTTTACACCTCTGGCAATAACTTTAAATCACACAATCTTTCCATAAACTCAAAAATACATCACGAAAATTAATTAGATAAAAGTTACTACAATCATTCATTTATTTTTTCAGATTTATTCAAGTTAACGAGAGAAATATTAAAAAACGTACCTGCGCTCCATTGTACGTCCAAGATCCGAATTTCATGATGCAGGACTGCTCATCGAAAGGAAAGTACTCGACGTTGATCTCACAGGAAGACTTGTAGATTGCAGGAGGTTTCCAGTACACCTCGCCCGTATACTTCAAGGTTGCCTTCGTCATCAAAGTCACCTCATAATTACCGTCAGCGCTGTGTAAAAAATTATAAAAGTTCGATTCATTTTTTTCCCTTTTTATTTATTTTTCGCAATTTTTTATTTTTATGTATCCTACTTATCGTGAGATTGAAAAATTTACTTAATACTCTGTTTTCATGCGATAATCAGGTAGCATTTAATTTTCACTCTTGTTACACAAATTTTTAAGTTCAATTTCTTATATTATAGTGAACAAAAAATTGTACTGCTATAAAGTGGCTTGCTTGAAATGCCGTAATATTTCAAAAAAATATTCGAGTAATCTCTCGAAGGTGCAGCGTTATCGCTTGGAATGTGTATACCAGCATCCATGCGGGTATCAAACATGAAGTCATGTTTGATATCTGTTATGATAGTAAAGTAAAAGTTTTCTTATCAGACAAATTTCTTCAATTAGATACTGCCTGATTAAATTACTCTAAATATGTATTAATAAGTTGGAATGTATGAAAGATCTCGTTAATTGCAATTAAACATAGTTTTCAAAATTGTTGGGCAAATTTGTAAAATTAGCTACGAAAGAATAAATCAAACAGATTTTAGACAAAGGTTTTGGAGCAGGTATTATTCTATGAGAAAATGACGATAGAGGCAAGAAGTCTGATACATGTTTCAAGTAAATTAGACTCACTTGTTGTACAGAACGATGTCGGGTAACCATATATTTTCTGAGGGCACGTAAAGCATTTCTACACCGCCATACTCCTCCGGGTCCCACGTTAACTTGTAGTCGAACCATTTCTGTGAACAAAATTATGGATCATGGGTGTAGAATTTTAATTACCTGATATTCAAATTTGTTTAAAATGATGCTGCACATTATTGAAATGGAAAGAAAAAATGTTACAACTTTATATAATGCAAATATGAGAAAATATTGTTTTAACAAATATTTTTTATTCAGCGAATAATGATTTTTTTTATTGAAATGTATCGGATTAATTCTACATCTAAAACTTTTTCAATTTAACTTTGATGTGTAATCAGATATAAAATTTTCATTTTAATCGAGTTACGTAAGTTTTATAACGTAATTCATCTACTTTTTTTAACTTCATAAGATCATAATCGAAGGTGGGTGATAAAAATTTATTTTTCACTGCGTCGATAGAAAAATGGGTTGCCGTTGTTATTATCATTAATGTACAGATATATTTTTTGAAATAGTCGGATGTAAGTACGATATCAGAATCATTTTTATATAGCTTGGGGTTGTGAAATCTATTTTTTGTGCATTTTAAAGGTTTTCACTCCATTTGTAGTTATGACAGTTCGTTTATACTTGCACTGTTTATCTTTGAAATTACCTGAACCTTATAGATTTATTAAAGAAGTTATAATTCTAGAAGAAAAATTTTATAAGCGAGTTTACTCAAGTTTTAAATTGTATTTTAAACATATTATGTAGCTTAATATATTTCACAAAGAAAATTTCATGCGAAAACATATTATTCCGAAATTGAGAATTGATTTTATATTACCTGTTCGACCCAAACGTTCGTTGTCATAACTTGATTCTTTAGATTCTGGAAAAAGCAGTTATTAAATTATAATTATAATTCATTTACACACAAATAATTTATTTATTTTAATTTAGAACAAATAAAAATATACCATTTCTATGAGTTGTGATAATTTTAATCTTAGCCATACTGTAAGTGTTTCGGTATTGTTAATAACCGGACGAATGAGCCTGTTATAATTGGAAAGTAAATCGTCGTACAGTCTTTTCGTGTATGGATTTGCTTCATAATCTTTGAGCGGTAGTACATCGGCTGAAACTAAATTGAAAACAAAAAACATAATTTCAATTGTTTATTGTGTATTCAATATTGTTTATTTCAAATGTGCATACAAAAATCTTATTAAATAAAAACGATGGATTGATTTTCGATACTCCTTGTCAATATTATATCAATTCTTTAACCAGATTTTTTATTGTTAAATATAAAGATATTATTTTTAAACTGATATGAAAAAAATCAGCGATTTATGAATGTAAAATAAACAAATTTGTAAAAACTTTTTCAACTATGTTAATAAGTAAACAATAGCTTTTGTTTTTAGGATACCGCCCTACGAAAAACATTGGTCTGACTAAACGCACAGACTCACCACTTGCCGCAGTGACAACGATGAAAACGAAGATGTACAGAGCAATCGGCCGCATGTTATTATCAAAACAGAGAAAATCTCAAGACTGTCACAGCCATAAAGACGAGAACCAGTTTCTATTTATCAGACAGCAGGTTAAAATATAAAATGTCTACCTTGGTACTGATGAGGATCTGAGAAAAGGGGCTCAGCCTCCCTCGCGTACCAAAATCGATACTCGACTGCAGCGCCTGGGCTTCCATCTGTGGGTAACGTCGCGTTCACATTTAGCTTGAAAGGAAAATAAAAAGTTTTCCATTACCAAATTTAATGCGATTTTTTGATTTATACATTTAATAACTATTTCATTTCAAAGTACAGTTGCTCATTTCGAAGACAAAACTAAAACTAATCAATTTTATAGATCGATTAATAATAATTATTAAGTTTTGTCAACAATTTTAAAGAAAAATCGTCAATATTGATTCAGTAATTGATAATCATTTTTGTAACAATTTTAAATTTTGATAGAACTGCAATTTACGTCAAAAGCAATCAACTGAATCGATTCGAATCAAGATAATACGATTCCATTACGATTACGTGATTATTTATTGCCAATTACTTATAGACAGCCATAAGTAATCACAAGTACACGTTAGTTTATTGATGGGCCTCATTTGAGTTATTAATTGGTGTAATTAGTTAGCATTGTCATTAGTAACATTCAAATCTGACGTCGATCATCAGTTTGCAAGTTCTTAATCCAAGCTCATATTTATCATTTATCAATTTTGTTATTAAAACATTTTAAATTATTGTCCAAACTTTGGCTAGAGACGTTACTATAAAAGTTATCTGAAAGTGTTGAAAAATGTATATCTTTAGTACGAGTTCTGTTATCTTGAATTTTTCAGGATGACTATAATTTTTTATTACTTTCTTTAAACTTTATTGTTCAAACATGAAACACTGAAAAAAAAGGTTGCAAACGTTTCAAACATTCGAATTCAACAAAGTAATAATTCAAATGTAGGCAAGAAAAAAAAAAAAAGAAAAAAAAACAAAAAAAAAAAAAAAAAAAAAAAAAAAAAAAAAAAAAAAAAAAAAAAAAAAAAAAAAAAAAGATTTACCAGAAAAAAAATGTCTCGCTCTAAAAGTAGAAAAAAAATGTTACGTAGCGCATTGTATAATGCGAAAATTACCGGCTGACCAATCGAACCAAACTGAGAATAATGCAGTGCCATTGGACGATCAGTATATCGTTCCTATTTCCGTTCACTATCAGAAGGAAATTGCTACTTCATCAGTTGGCTCGTACAAAGATTAATGTTGCTCGCGCTCTAGCTGTCATCTGCAAGCTAGCGCACGACACTGTCTCGGACATTAGATTATGTGAAACTATGGGCAAGTCTGCTGATATATGGACTTTCTTCGATATTAATCCGTCGTTTCATCTCAGTCATAAATGTGTACGATCGCCATCAAATTTCCCTGCCCCCTTCTGAAATGACCGATTAATTTTTATGTGAAAGCTATGGACTCGCTTAATCGGCCCGATTTGATATTATAATCTCGAATTTGCGTGTAAGATAAGGTAATCACGCCATTCAAATTGATACGCGAGAGTTCTCCCACCTCTGTACTTTTCATTTATATACCTGCTGAAATTCTCAACTTACGTGTTCATAAACCAAGCCTAATAAAAATGTATGGATTTTTCAGTCACGTTGAGCACGGGTTTTCAAAGTTTAACTAGTTTATAATGTTTATGAAAAGTAGGTTACAAACGAAGTTTTCAGAAAATTTTAGATTGCAATTAAGTAATAACTGTTACAATGGAAATTCTTTTTGTCATATACAATGCGACGGGTTTCTATTTTGATTTTGAAAAAAAAAAAAAAAAAAATTTATTACTTGTCTCAAACGAGATTCGGCTTTCTGACAAAAAGACGTTAAAATAATAAATGGAGTCGGTGTAAAAGCTCCATTCAAAGTTCTTTTAAGATTTAAAATCTTTGCCTTTTAAAAAAAATCCTGAGCTTTATACTCAATTTTTTAATTAGTGTCGATGCAACCTTAAGTATACTTTTGCCAAGGTTGTAAATTCCTATCTCAACGTTCTCGCAACGAGATTCATGAATTGTTCAAGCCACTTTCTTACCTTGTTTTTACCAGTTCACATGTCCCGCAAAGAATATAACCTTTTTTTTTTAACGGAGTTCTTTTTTTCAGTGGGAAGTTTACTGTGAATTAATAATTGATTTTGGATAGTTCGAACAAAAACCATCCGAGAACGAATGCCGATAAAATCGTCGCGAAACCCGCACTTCTAACATAATTCTTCCATGTCAATGGGAAAAAACGCGAAAGAGGAAAAACAAAGAAACGAAATTATTCGCAGTGCGCGATGAACTGGTGTCTTTTTTTGCGCTCGTTGTACCCTTTTTAATACCGATATCTCGGTGGTTCGACACTTTGTTCAGCGCACAAAGATTAAAACCATTGAGAGCGCGCGATTGAACCGAACGATTGAAAGGTAGAAAAATAACAAGTAAAGCAAAGGTTCGGAGAGGAATGGGTGACAAAAAATGAAGCTTGGGAGAGAGAGAGAGAGAGAGAGTGAGAGAAGATCATTGAGAACGGGCTGGTGTCAAATGCACCAGTGCTGTCGGCACGTTCAGAGCTCCTTCAGATCGCTTACTTTCAGACTAATTAAAAATGCCATACTTGAACGAGGCGTCCCCAGCAATTGCCAACTTTGTCGTCAAAGTCGCTTTGGCTATTATGACTTGTACCCTTGTTGTGCACCCTCGAAACTGCTCCAAAACACTCATTCCCTCTCGCTTCATTTTCGCCTCTTCTTGTGGCTTTCTCTGTCGCACACTCTCTGGCCTTTGGGCTCGCATTCGGTAGATACTCGCTGGGATATGAACTCAGTCTACCGTACAACAATTTATTCAGCTTCTGCAACGTAATAATACCGGGCTCGAGCCCGACTGCACATGCTTGTATCGTTCATTACAAAATTGCGCCCGAGTATACGTGCTGCCGTGCAAACAAATATACGCCTCCGGTAATGCCGGCATTACGAAACTTGCGTGCTGCCTAAGTCAGTGCGTCTCACTTCCGACAACTCTCTGACGCACTTTGCACAACTTTTCGTCTTCGAAAAGTGAGTACGCCGCTGTGCTCTTGGCTAATGTTATGAAACCATTAGCCAGCTGCTGCTTTTTTTCCCATTTCTAGAAATACTTATAGGTTTCATCTTTTATTATTCTAGACCTTTTATTTTACATGTATAATTTGTCATCAAATTAGATTTCAAATGAGATTAAAAATTAATAGAATATTCTTTTAAGCTCCTTGGTGTAAATTTTCGAACGTTACTTACAATTGTTTTTAATTTTATCAAGCAAGGGATTTTGTTACAATTATTTTGACAATTTTCCAGTTTTGAGCACAGTGAGAAGTATTAAAATTTGTGTTCAAAGAGGGCAGTATACGTCAGAGAGCAAGTCAAATAAAAGCTTTTGAAAAAAAGTAACACGAAAATGACCGCATTTCGCGGACAGAAATTTGCATGTATGACTTGGTACATGGAGGGTTCATGTACTTGGCATCCGCAGAACCGAGAAACAAACAAACTCGAGCGCTCGCTCGGAAGTCAATGCGTTCATTTCCGTTACTTTGACGGAGTCGAAAACGTTTTGATGCCGCCATTGCCGTACTCGTATTTCGGGTGCATGTTACAACAGTCGCGTTTGTCTTTTCAATGGTTTCTTCGCGCAAACGACCCTGCTAATGCGCGACGATAAAAAAACGATAGCAAAGCATTTATTACGATTCATGCGCATTTCTGTGAGTTTTTTTCCTGCTTCGCTATATATGTATCGAGTTGCGAGAAATATACGAGTGTACATAACTGCGTAAAAAAAATAAAACAGAACTGGGGTTTTGAAATCAAATTTCGCAGAAGAGAATTTTCCATTTTCGTCATCATTTCATTGGCTTTTAGAAAAAATTTCCATTAGGGACAGTTAAGGCAATTTCAAAGTTGGCAAAAATTGCTTTATCGTGTAAATTAAAATTGTTGTTCGTTTCATATAGATGAAATCAAAAACGATGATACTTCAATAATTTGGAATAAAGAAAAGCATATTACCCTATGTGTCACAATTATCCCAATTGCCTTTGTTGAAAAAAACAACAAACAAATAACACATACAAGAAAGATGATAGAAGAATTATAATTTACAGTTATAAAAAGATGAGATTTGATGTTGAGGAAAAAAAGTTGTAAAAAACATTGTAGTTAATTTGTGATGAATATTTGTTGGAAAAAGTGCATTTGCATTCAAATAACATGTGCATAAGATGAACGTGCACTTGTGCATTTGGCCGGACCGCGTTATTAACTTTTGCCACAGTACCGATGCAGCGCAGCAGTTGCCCTTCAACTCTGTCAACCTTTTGTGCCTGACGGTAAACAGAATATACACACAGTGTTTACAGCTTCAGCATCGTTTCCACAATCTGTCTTCTGAGTAACGCTATTTGACTACATTGTATTTGCCATGCAGATCAAAGTTGCAGTCCAAGTTTATACCGACGTTGACTTTCTGATGGAAAATTAAATGATTATGTTGATAGTTCTAATCTATTACACAAAATGCTTTTTAAGAAAGAAAAAAAAAAACACAAATTCGATTCAGCTGGAAAACACTATTTGAGATTTAAGTAATTTTCAACCTCTTATAACTTTTTTTAAACGTCTTTTCAACATTTTGAAATGTTCACTTTCCGTGAAGGATGAAATGGAGTGAAATTTTATTTTAAATCTTCATTTACTTTTAAATAACTTGAATTCATCACTTTCAAGTTCCGACAAAGTAATAGCACATCAGCAAATACCTATCTGGTATATCCGTTTGCCAATGCAGAAAGCCAACATTTTTCTTGCTCGTCAAACATCGAGCGTGCGTTATTTTTCCTAAGGAAGCACAGCTGTATCGTATAAGTGGTATAAGCACGAGTCACCTGAGAGTGTTTCTTGCGACAGAATCTCGCTGAGCTGGCGAACTTTACATTTTTCATTTTTCTTCATTTCGAGAAACTGCCGATCGGAAAGAAGCAAAAAAATGCACCATAGGTAACTTTTGAATTTCTTAGCAAAAACCGAGTATTCGGAAAACGTAGTGATGACTTGTTGAAAAAAATATTTTCAAGGAGTTCAAATTATAGTTGTTTAATTGCAAGCAATGCTCAATAGAAGATTAATTTGTTTAAAAAATAAAAATTAGAAATTACATAAGATGTTTCTATACACTTTAAAAGTCATTTTTCTATCAATTCACACAAATGTTTTTGAATAAGTTAATATGATTATAAGGGTCAACATTAATTTTTCATTGTGTCGATGAAAATGCACGTTGAAATATATTCAGAGTTATATATTTGCATTGGTCCAATGCAAATACAGTTTTGATTCCAATATTCATTTTTGTGAGAGTGATTGTGTTTAAACATGGTAGGTAAAACAACGCTAGATATGTTTGCTCATTTGTACTCGTTGACGCGTGAATTCTCTGTTAGTGGTTGTGTTGTGTTGAGGCCACAGAAGAAATGACTAAGGGGAATAGTTGTCGACCGATTAGTGATACACCACGGATTTGGCGCTCATGTTCATTCCGGTGAATGACTCGCTACACTACTTGACCATTCTAATGCACCACAATATGTATACCCTGGTTCTTTAGAGAGAGAGAGGAAAAAATAGCTTCAGGGATCTACAATGCAAATAAAAAGCACGAGATTGGAGCCAATTACCATCACATGGGAATAATTTGTGCTCTAGCAAGTTATATACTTCTTTTATCGAATAATCGAGAAAAATGTTTTCCCTCATTTTTTTATTTTGGTTTAAGCTAAATTAGACTTTTTTGACAATTTTTTTTGTAGATTTAAGTAGTAAAGATTTTTGGAGGTGATTTTCAGTTTAATTTGATCTTCACGGATATCACGATAGAAATAGCGCTTTGGTATTACATTCCGATATTCGAATAACGATCACTTAGAAGATATAATAATACTTGGATGAAGAGTTTTCAATGATTAGGGTATTTGAAAATTTGATTGGCTAATCAAAGCGGAACGATCAAAGTTACATGCAATCAAAAACGTAACGTTTCAAAGTTCAGTTGAAGATTAACATCACTGTGCAAGAATGAAAAAAGATAAATTGCGAATTTTCATCAATTTTCATCGATTCAGTTCTTTTTATTAAAATACAACCTTCGAATGAAAATGAAATTTGGAATAAAAAAAAAATCTATAATTACGAAATTAGAGTTCGACAATTCGTACGAATTTTGTTCATAAATTTTCACAACCAAGGGCGAGACATTCACGACTGACTCGCCCCAATGGATATCGGTTTATAAATAATAAATAACCAGGAATCTAATCTGCCATCTAAACAGATGACCATACTTTGAACCGAAGGGGGAACGAGTCAGATCATCGTATATAAAATTTATCTTGATCCATAAAAAACTCCGGTTGCGTAAAGCGCCGAAAGTTTTGAATGTAAAATTCATTACCAACCAACAATAGCTTGTTTTTTTATAGTAAAAATCGTGTTTGTCTCGTGTTTGGATTGATTGGCGTGTTTTCATAGATATATACATCAAGCCGTTTAAAAAATTGAAATTTAATTTAAGTTTTCATTGAATTGAAAAATTAACACCTTCGGAACAAAATAAACAAATTATTATTTTTTATGAAGTAATTTATAAATAAAAACGAATAAAAGAAATTAGTGGATTAAAAAAGAACAAACTATTTGAAAATTATCCAGAATAAAAAAGAATATAAAAAAAATCTAAAGGGAGAAAAAGAAAACAACAAACGACCGAACGAAATAGAAAAAGGTCAAAGATATTGAAAAGTATTTTCATTATTATTTTACGGTCTCTGAAAAAGGTTTTTAAAAAGTTAGTTTGAAAATTGAATGCAAAGAGGATTTTTTTACAAATTTGAATAAATGATTAATTTTGAAGATTTTGCATGATAATACAATCGGAGGAAAAAAGGTTGTCGCGCGATTCGGGTTGGATTGGCTTTTGTGCATTTGAAAGAGCAACGTCGGCGGAGATGGATAATGTATCGAGTGGAGTAGTATATGTAGGAGTATAGAAATAGCGTAGAAAAGCCAGCGAGTGGATGGGTTGATGTTGATCGCCATTACGCATGTACGTCAAGCCACGAGGATAATTAATTTGCCCTCTGTCGATGTTTGCCTTCGCGTAAAATGCATCGACGTCGATTTTCTGCATCGGAACTTCCGATAAATTTGTTTCGGGAATGCGCTCGCGGAGAGGGGGAGGGCGTGGGAGAAGGCGAGGGGAGAGAGCGAGGTGTGCCATTAATTGAAGTGGCTGGATGTGATTATTTTCATGACGTTTCGATCCAAATCAAAAGCATTGTTGAGCGGACTCATTGTGTGCCAGTTCCAATTTGCAGCGATATTTTACTCGCGCGTACCCGATTGCGTTATGTGCACCGCGCACCAAATTGTGAATATGTGTACATAAACAGATACGTAAGCACCGACTGCCATCCACTTTGGCCGAAAAACGCGAGATCAATCTACATACTGGACCCCCTCATTTCCAGCTCCATAAATTTGTATACCAAACTTGATCGTTTCCCAATTGTCCAACGTGTGATTTCAATTCTAAAATTTATCACAGTCAAAATATCAAATATATTTATTTCAGATAAAGTGCATTTGTAACAATTACGATTCATTTCAATGTACTTTTTGACAAGACAATTGAATGTAGAAAGTTAATTCAGGTTTTGTTCAAATTTTTGATACCGTTGCTGGTAAAATTGAAACAAATTTTTGTCAAATTATGATTAATGCAAACAGGACCGAACTGTAGAACAAGGCGCTCGGGCGAGCGTTCCTTATGCTTTCCTCCGTTCGTAGCGTTTACTCATGTAAGACAAATTGACGCATTTAGTTCGGAGTTAAGAAAGCTCGATTTGGCTCGAATATTTCACATGACTGGTCCGAATTCATAGCTAATTGTAAGTCAGATGTTCGACGCTAATTCTTGCCTCATCTGCCTACACGACAATTTTTAACTTTTCTTTTTTTTTTTCTTACAAAAGCTCCAGTTGGAAAATAACATTTCCATATCTCATTCTTCATGACTTTATTTTTCCCCGCACGATCGATTTCACACGAGCGAGTATATTTTGCCCGAGTGTTATCATGAAAAGTTGTATGACGCAAACAGAATATTTTGCCGGGAAGTTTCATTTCGGTGATGAGCGCGAAAACTTGCTTTGTGCTTGCGTTGTACGATCGAATAAATACGGACAATTGCGATTCAAATATGACCGATACCGCATTATTTAAATAATAAAAGATGGACAGATAATTGTTTTATGCGATCTGTGTAAATTCGAATTTCGGCCGTTCGTAATTTGGCTTTTTAATTGTATAAAAACTGCAAAATACTCATTAATAGACATAAATATTGCTTTAATTGGAAGCTTCAATCACGCGCGAACGACTTGATCGTTCGCTTATTGCTTAAAAATACTGTGAAAAAAAAATGAAAAAATTATAACCGACGCAGTAGTTTAACAAAAGTTTTAATTAGACGTCGAACCTGCGCAATTTCGCTGGAGAAAAGAAACTCATCGGAGTTTTAAAAAAATCAATAGACAGATAAAATACGATCGTGTTTACTTATTAGTTTTCTCAATCTTTGCGAGAGAAATTGTCTGAAAACACGCGTTTACAGTAAATTTTCGGTAAACAAAATTTTGAACAATTTAAAAAAACATTAAAAGTTTTAGTTTCCCTATTCAAAAAGACCAATAACCGTTTAGAAACTTCTCGCTCGTTTTTTTTATGATTGAAAATGAAGGTCTCATCAAATTCACATATAATAATTTTGAATAAAAAAAAAAAAAAAAAAAAGAAAGCAGAAAGAAGCAGATAAAATTAATTCAACAAAAATGGAATGAGCGATTGAAGCAGGCTGGGAAATCAACGACGTTAAACCAGCGGCCGATCCTTCTGATCACTGATTACCAGATGGTTTGAATTTCACAGTTTACTGAGCTTCGTATTGTAAGTCAATTCGAAACACTGTGGCATTAAATCGCTACTCTCAATCGCAAGGCTCGTCCCCCCTGTCCGCAACGACGAATTCACCGTGATTCAGTTAATGCGCTGATGATTGGTAGATTACTCGTGACACGCATTGTCGACCAGTGTCAAACATATCTCTCTGCCTGATTAATATATCGCGCATTAGGCATGCTAACGGCGCATTTATATTTCATCGCCGTTGCTTAAATATTTGATCTCCGTATACGGTATAACCTCTCACTGATTCGGCAGTTAATCGACTCGATTAGCACCACTACGTGTTGTTTCAATTATTTTTTGTTTGAACTGCAAAAATGATCAGCAAAATATTTGTATTCAATTAATCTATAGAAATTTAAGATTTAATTTTCGGACACAAATGAGTCCGCTTTAGTGCCACAGGTTGTGGAATTCAAGCGAACCGATGAAACTTTATATTTATTCCGCGTAGTAATAAATCCAGCATTTTTTTGTAAATGTGTGCACGTGGCATGATACTAATATAGAGCTCTCTAAAGTGTAGCACTCATGCAAAATTGCGAGCGAGTGCTAGCATGTGTATTTTATACTAAATAGTTCAATGTCAGACCAACAAGCGGATCCACTTCGGCAAATGGTTTTCGCAGCATGCCAACTTCCAAACTTTATGCAAAAATTATTCCGGACTGGTTTGTAAATGTTAAGGTATCCAACCAAGTTGCTCGTTTACACGCCGACGAGCTCTTCGACAACGACTACCGAATAGATAATCAGCAAGAGCCCTCTTCAATAAAGATATCTGATATGTTAATTATCTACACGAATTCTTTCAATAGTTGTTCAATATTTATGAAATTATTAGCTCAATGTAATCCAAATATTGCATTTTCTTGATACCTTTCTACATAAACCTGTGTTAGCCATAAATGTTGACTACGTTGAAGTTCGGTATTTTGTTATTTAATTTAAAGCTTAAATTTGATGAAATTTTTATTGAGATCCAATTTTGATCTTTAGTATACTACTATACAATCCTTGCGTTTTGGACATTTATGATTGTAAATATAAATGATACTTTAAAATGTTTCTAAAAATCTCGTTTTTAATCCATTAAATATTACTTTTGTTTTAATACAAAACTGAATTTGAAAAAAAAAATCATCGTTCGTATAACATTTTTTAATTCACATTGTAATATGAAACGTGCGTTTTTCGTGTAATGAAACTTTAAAAATTAACAAATTAAAAAATACAATTCAATGTTTTCATAAAAAAGAATTTTGTCACGCAAATATCATTCTTAGCAAAACGTTTCTGACGATTTAACATTTTTGTTTTTTAAAGCCCGGCGTTATTCAGTTAGTATAGTTGTATAAACAACAAAACACATAATAAAATGAAATATAAATAATGAAATCTTATTCACAACGCTGATATGACATATGTAAACAATGATTTTTGGTAGTTAATTCGAAACAGAGAATTGCATTTCAATAGCTATAAAATGCGTGACAATGAAAAGGAAGACTGGATGATCAAGCTACTGTGCATACCAAACGTTGAAATTCATAAATGGAACAGTGACAAAGTGAATAATTCGATATAACCACATTAGGTTATAAATTTGATAGATATAATGAGATTGTCACGCTTATAATATAATAACGTTAGAAATAATATGCAAACGTTATGTTTCCAGAAAATGTGAGGTAATGAATATGTGCCAGTTGCAGAGTGAAACCACGACTGGATGCGTGGAAGTGCATGGAAGTTTTCAAGTGCCATTCACAAGCTGTTTAGTGTTTCGTGTCAGAGAGCACTAGCACGAAACAAGGAAAATGTTACTTAACAGTTTTAAGGCCAACAAGCACGCGAATTTTCGCGGCTACGAAAGGCCCACCGCTTGTTCACACCATCTTCTTTTGATCTTTTAAATAAAATCCACTTTTCATTCATTTGTTTATTATCATGCGAATCTCTTCATTCAAAAAAATAATCTCGTGAAATTCGAAAATAAAAAAAACTTTTAAAACTCCTTTTGTACCATTTCAGTCTTTATCTTACATCTTATATCCTCGTGAATTATCATTACGAAACAAGGTTTCCATGACACATAATAAAAATTAACATTGCGATCGCCCTGAGCTAACGCCGCAAATGAGAATGCATAAGCATAATTGTGCTGCGAAGAACCGTGCAACCAGTTGCGTCGAAACGTTTAACTTCAGTTCGGTTAAACGCCGAGACAAAACAGAAAACGAACTTCTTTAATTGAGACGAATGCTTCTTAAAGTTCGCCGATGCTCAACATTTATCAAGTGGACAGAAGTTGTTTCCAACTCGACTCACACAGATTGCCTCAAATTCTTCATACCGATTAAGCCCCTGTCCAGTCTGGACACTTTTCAATTCAATTTAGTTTTGTTGAATATTCAGTTAACTTGTCGTGTAAATCAACATTGCCTGATTACGATGGATGGCAAACACTATTGACGATCGAAAAAAGGTCAAATTAGAAAATTGTTTTAAATTTGGGTTTTGATTTTTTTACAGGTATGTTGTATAATATTTCTAAAAATAAACATATCAATTAACAAGTGTAAAACTAAATTTGAATTAAAAAACAGAGGTTGTTACAAAATGTGTTTATCATTTGAGCGTAGGAAAAGTAATTTTCAGTTGTCTTTTGTTATGCCATAAAAATGTCTCGCTGAACATAGTCTGCGCAAAAGGGAGTCCGCGAATATGCTGAGCGGCGAAATTGAATAGTTCTGAATAATCAACATCATTAAAATTTGTCTTTGTGACGACGTAAAATTCGCAGCCTTTCTTTTCGTTGAAAATAAGATGACAAGGATCCAAGATATATTGAAGATGTATGCTGAAGTTTACTTGTATTTTCCACTAAGATAATCAGAGTCGTGACTTTGAATGCAAAGCGAGGATATGAACAACGATGGTGTGCTTCAACACAAAACGGATGAGCAAAATACACGGCGACTAAGGTATACATTAAGAATGATTCGTTTTTACAATATACTTTGATGGACTTTTCTTTCACTGCGTTTCTCCGAGTCCAAATTTGAATTTACATATAAATGAAGGGTACTATTTCTCAAAGTTGTTGCCAGTTACTGAAATTGAACTTTGCATTTTATCATTACTCATTGCACATTAGTTTTTTTTCACATTGTAATTTCCTACCTCACTCATTATAATTTTATATTATTTCGATTAGAAATTTTATTTCTAATTTTTTAGAAAACAATTATTTTTATAGTAAAATTTTGATTATTTAAAAACATGATGAATACGTTTAATTAGGATCATTTTCAAACAAAGATGAAAAGGAAATGTAATTGCAATATATATTGCGTCAACTACGCTTCAAAATGATGTAGTATATTTTAAGATTTCAGTTTTGTTAACGATTCAAACGAATACCTTGGTTAACTGTTGAAGTTAAATTTCACTCGTACTTTGTAATATCGTTTCAAATTTTAACTAAATTATTTCTGAAACTAGGATACATCATCAGCAGAGCCGAGCAAATCAGTTGTCAGTCCGCGTATTATCGCATGTTATTAGGCCAATAAATAGATCATGAATGACAATATCGGCATGCATTACAAGTCGCAGCGATCAACGACTGCTGGGCATTTACATATTGCGGACTTAATTGGCCATTAATTTTAAGTCATTTACATTTTCACAATGACTACGGTGTAATTAATTCATAACAGGTTGGCTCCACGAATTATGGTTTCAATTAATTACAAAGTTGATTCGCAGCTCGGTACCCCCAGAAAGAAAATTCTCTCTGTGCAATCTGAATTGCTCATTTTGTCAATGCATTTTCAATTTGCAAATCCAGTGCAAATTCTAACGTGGCTGTTGTACTGTCGGTCCGATTGAAAGTTCATTGATTCGGAGTTTTTTGTCAAAACGATAATTAAAAAGCACATGCAACAAAAAGGAATTGATATGACAAACGCAAATCAAGGAATTTCATTTGAAGTGACTTCATCAAAATCAACACATATCAATTGGAGTAAAAGCATGACAAGCGCAAAATTATTATCTGAGTAGTTTTATTTATAACGCGTTATTGTTTTGTGTCTCGATGAAATAGCTGTAATGAGTGTCAATGGCCTTCACATATGAGTCTGACAAAACAATATTAAAGCCTCGTTAATTGTTAGTAAAACGAGTAGTTCCGTTCATTATTCATAATCGGTTTAATGAGTACTTAGAAGGAATACAGATTTCTATACCTCCTCTATAACCAAAGTTTATGCTCGATTGGTGTAAATATGGATCCAATTTTTTATGCGCTGCATAAGAACACACATGCAAACGTATAAGAAAAGGAGGGGGAAGTTGGTAAACCGATTTTCCTAATTCCCCATTTGTTGTCTCTCGAATTAGAGGGAGACAACAAATGCAAACATTCAAGTGTCTTCCGAGACCCGATGGAATTAATAATTCTTCAATGCAAAGTTTACAGTACCGGCCTGAAAAATTCAAACGAGACATACACGCTCCTTATTGCCTATGAATAATTTTTCCTTAATCTAAACTTGAGAATCAGTTCAGTGGACACCATTGGGGATTGGTCTGTTGAAATAAATATGTAACAACTTTGTATGATTCTAAAATTCATCGAGATCGTAAGAAGTTGAAACTTTGATGACAGGAATCTAAAAAAACGATGGAGTAAACTCCGGTTGATTTTCATTTGCACTCGTCACGCCAATGAGAGTGTTAAAATGCTGCGAAAACTAATCGTAATACGTGATTATTCATAATTAATCGAGGCTAGATAAGAGCCGGTAGGGTACGAGAGTGCGGGGCGTGTTCAACCGAAGGCAACGATACGGAATAATTAAATACAATTAAGCGATAAATGTGTTTTCGTATAATTACGTAGGAAGCTGAATCCTGTCATTCGGGGCTGCAGCGTCTCTAATCCTTGATGCGGGCTGCGCGCTGCCGCGTGTAACAGACATAGTCCTCCCTTTCGGAGGCGTGATGTAAGCCAAGCAACGGGACTCGTTATAGCAGTATCTCGCAAAATCGTCGGGACGTTTACGTGCGCACATAATAGATCGCCTATGCCGGGTTATAATGAGCTAGCAGCTTTGGATTAAATGTGCTGTCAGTGGTCAAATGTTGCCCTGCCGAAAGCCTTGAACCAAAACACCGGATCGCTAAATGCTACACTGCCTTGACTCGACTGTTCACTTCCACTGCTCCTCAATCTGGAAATTGTTATTATTAATCATCTCCAGCTCGTGTTATACATTCGAGCCAAACGTTCAGCAAAGTTTGAGAATAAAGATCAATAAATTGAGATTATCATTCAATTGTGAAAATTTTGAAAGATATTCGAGACAGAAGTGATAAGAGACGAGTAACTAATTTTTGTATGAAAAAAAGTCTTTGAGATACTTCATCCCGTTGATTCCCAAATGATGGTGTGAGACGATTGGATCTTTTTACAAATGGATAGTCAGTCACTGGATTTGTCTTGAGTCGATTTGACGTCTATTCTCGATCACATTGGATTTAAAGTTTGTTCGAGGGACGAACTAATTTCTCAAAAGTTTTGAGTATATACAAGACTCGGGGTGCGAGACGTGAACAACCGAGCCCAACACAGTGGCTTGAATTCAAGACGTCGCTGCGGCTCCAACTTTTCCTGTTATATTTACAGATGTGTGTTTATCTTTCGTATAAGTTTGGCTTGTTGATCCATCATTGGAATGTGCAGTCACTCAATTTCGATCCCGAACAATCTTTCATTTTCGTATCCGTTAATTTTATCTGCATATCCATGACACGTCAAAAAAAAAAGAAAAATCAATGTTTGGTACCCAAAGATTTTATAGACAAAATGTTAATCAATGCAACAATTTTGCTCCTGCCACCCCTCCTGTTAACACTTACATTTGTTGGCAACGATAGGAGGCAAAGTTTGAGTTTCAGCAGGACAACAAATAAGTAGTTTTGCTTGTTGCCCGAGCTTCTGTTTATCTAACGTTGGTAAACTGCTATATAGATAAATATATATATATATCTGTTCTCCTACTTGGAGAACTGTTGGGTTCTCCACGACTGGCTTTCAAAAGACAGACACATGCACGAAGGTTTTGTTAATGCCTGATACAGTGCGCATGTAATTCGACCTGGCATCCAGGAATACACCTCGACGTTGTTAAATTCCATACCCAGAGAATGTCGTGGCGGTTTCGGGCGTATACGTACACCGCCGATAAAGCACCTGCTACCAATTTTCGCGACTGCAGCCGGTATGCCCGTAAATGTCGAAAATTGGTGAAACAATGGAAAATCTCGTCCGAGCGAATCTAGTTGCCGGAACACATAGCTTCCGTGCCGTTATTGTCTTCAAACGCAAACCGCGCTCGCCCCCACGTTCCGGATACCGTCTTACTGTCCTCCCGGAAACGGGAACTTCCGTATTCAATAGAAGTATTCTGTAGCAAGAAATCGCCCCGATAAAAAACGCAACCGCAGCTGACGTATTGAAGCCATTAGTAATGCAGCCCCTCCCCCATGAACTTTTGCCAGCAATTATGAAAATGTCTGAGGGGAAATTTTGTGTAAGAGAAAGAGAAAGAGAGACAGACAGATGGAGAAAGAGAAAGGAAAAAGGCAGTTTATTGGATTTTCACCTCGCAGACGTTTGTAATAGTTTGCCCGAACGAAATTAGGTCCCGAAGCCAAAGTGTTCAAGTATAATTGGAACTAGTGGGAGGTGAGGGCGTTTTTGCGGCCGGCGCATGGTTTTATGCATGATTGATGCAATTGTTTCGACAATGCCTTGGAACTTTCGAAGGGTTATTTCCAATTTCTATTGAACAAACCCATGTTGACTTGCAAAAGGTTTCCATTTTCGTTAGACATCATATTTTTGGGACAAAATTAGGGGGGTTATTGCGTTGAAGAAACACGACGAAATGATGTGGGTCATGAAAAATAAACAGTTCTTCATCATGACCGTAAAACGGTGGCTCTCATTAGTGACTAACGCGCATTTCCTCTCAAATCGTTTGCTAGTAGCAAGTAGTTCATAATAAGTACTAAAATACATCAAGTATTTATTAAAGTTGAAATTATAATGTCCCTTTAGCTTCGGAGATTAAGCCCTATTTATCCGACGGTTTTATCTTTCTCACGGAGCTTTCATCAACACTAAATACTTGAGAGAATACTGCTCGACAGTATACTTTTAATGCAATCCCTCTCTTGGCGCGTTTTTTGTCCTCTGTGTAACTAACATAAGAACATTTTGTTTAATTAACATGACGAGGCAGCATTCAGAAAATGGTTGACTTGCCATTTTGAGCGATGAAGGAAACGGCATAAGTGATACACGGCTTTATAAATCCCTCGGTTTGATTGATAGAACGCGCTGAAATCCGAACGGTGAGATGCATTGAGATGTCCATTTGTGCATTATACCAAGCTCACGTGAATTTTAATCACCGACTTTGAGGTATGAATAAAAGATGAAATTTCGTATCAGCGGGAATTAGCTGGCAGAATCTTTTGTTCGGCAAACCATCGAAAAACGTGCGACACAAGTTTCGAAATTTGCAACTAATTTGCAACGAAATATATGTGCGACCGCAAGTTAATAAGAGATTTCGTAACAACAGGTGTAAAGTTGCTTCCCCAGGAGCCAACTCCAGTTCCGACTGCATTGCTAATTTAGAACAGGAAATGTTGTGTCAGGTTAATTAGTTAGTAGCATCGACTTCATTACAAAAGCAGAATGTTGTCTTGTTGTTCGTGGCCATTTTTCATCTTAAGTTTCTGCAATGGTTTGGAATTGCAAACTTGTTGTTGATGATGATTATTGATTATATGAAACGGCTTGCTGATGATAAAGACGTTTCTTATCCCTGATTTACAATCTGACGCGATGAATTTGAAATGTTGTCTCGCGTTACATAAGCTTATTAATATAAACATCGCGAAACTTGGCAGCGTTTAAACCTGACACCAGACAACAGGGCAGGCCAAACTGGTGATTTATGTTGTAATTCCTGATATATCGTTGATGCCAGTACACTTAATATGATTGCACGTTCGAGACGGTGTACGGTGTTCCAAGTTTCAAAAGTTCTTTCTCTTTCTTTATTAATGAGTGTACTGATATAAAATACTTTGTGCACAAACTTTTTATTTTTTTAATTAAAAGAATTCTCTGAAAAAGAAAGGAAGGAAAATTCTAAGGTTCCTCTCTGAAACAATTTCAGGAATGATTATGATTTTATTCGATGAATGATATTTGTTTTTCTTTTTTTTAGGAAAAGAAGTTCATGTGATCTTTCCTTTGACATGAAATGTAATCGGGGGATTTTAGTCTCGCCATTCGGTGAAGGATCGATCCGCTCGTAGTATATTTATAAATAGCGTCATTGGATCTCGGATAGTAGGATGATGGTGTGATGTTCGACAGCTGCCCTATGTTGACTTGAGTACCTGACATTGTAGGCAGTCCTTGATTTGATGACTTGTGTTCAGTATTGATTGCACGTGCCGAATTCACATTGTAGCTTATTACATGACATTCAAAGATCTGATCCCAAGGGATCTCGGACATCGCTGAACTTATTGCACGAGATCAACCCTTCCCTGCTAGAATAATCTACACCACATGCACTTTCAAAAACTCATTTTCCAAGAGAGAGAGAGAGAGAGAGAGAGAGAGAGAGAGAGAGAGAGAGAGAGAGAGAGAGAGAGAGAGAGAGAGAGACAGAGAGAGAGAAAGCTGCTTTTTGAATTTAACAATCAACGTCACACAGATTAAATTCGATCCTAAGATGACTTTTCGTGACCGTTCGAGTGTAATAATTTAACGTATTAATGATGTATTTGATTATCGGAGTTTGATGTGGAAATTAAGACCTGATCAAGCAAATTAGAGACAAGGCTTTGCCTAGTCAAGCTCGATCTTCAAAGGAGCCCACGTGATGACAGAATCAGTTGGTATACTTCCGGTTCTGGCCGTCATAGCTTGGTCATCAGAATTGCAAACCTCCTCCTTCTCGTCATCTCCATTTGCTTGATGGGACGTTTCCTTTGCCATCTTCACCGACGTTTGAGTCTCACAAATCCCACCTAATTGCCCTAATCGTATTAATGTTAATGTTTCATGGTGTTTGATACGCTTTTTAATTAGACACCTTGATCCTTAGAATGTCATTGGATCCCGATGCCAGTATTTTTTAATCCAATTTGTCTCTGTTTTCTTAATGCTGGTAATTTTCATTGAAAAATTCAGGAAGTATTTATGAACACTGATTATGGTTGTGAAGGCTCAAAATGTTATATTTTCAAAGCAATTTTAAAGCAATTTCATCTATTCATTTTGTAATTTAATTATCTTCTTTATTAGTTTTAATTGATTATGAATTACACAATATTGAATGAACACAATATTGCGCCCAAAAGTTATTCTCTTAGTAGATCAAAGAGAACCAAAATCTGGATCTACGTTGAAATTATTCGATTTTGGCTAAATAATCAAAATTCTGTAAATAATCATCATTTTTTGTAAATAAAAATTTAACATTGAATGTAGGAGTAAATATTATTGAAGTTGCGCAATTGCTCCTATTAAGATAATGTAATATAATAAACAGATTTCAAAAGGATCGCTAAATTTGAATCTTCTCGCAAATCAACATTTATAATCTGTAATGGTTCAAAGTTGTTTATATTATATTTTAATAGATTTAAACTCGATTATTCATGCTGAAATGAACAACAATTTTGTGACGTTCACTTTGATAGATAAGCTGCATTTGATAATTTCATTATCTTTTGCTCGAGCGCATTAAACCATTTTGAAAGCGATGTAAAAATTGTCAAAGCTTTCAAGGCGATTGGAAGTATCATTCAAAATATATATTCAGCTGAAGATTGATAGTCTTCGGGGCGAGTTCTTAGAAATACAGCCGGTTCATGCTCATACGATCGATGCTCTCTTCATTTTCTACTTGAACCATTGCCAGGACTGGTAACTGCTTTCGTTTGTTTCCGTAGAGTCCACGTAAGTCCACACACCAAAGTGTGTTGTTCCAACATCTCAGTCTCCACTGCAGATTTCCTTTTATCATAGGAGTAATCGCGCGTGACTGTCCACACAGCACACATAAAATCAATTTGGCTGTTGAAAGGACGGCCAACCCCGACTGGAAATCGTCAATTCGCTCCATTCTTACATGATAAATGGTTCGGCGTCGACTCGCACTTTGCCCCTACGTAAAGATGCACCAGCGATAAATAATCACCCGGCAGATATCATAATCCGTGCTTCTACTACATCCACCCGAATTGTCATCTTTTTCATCGACTTTTATCACTTCGCTGAATATAAGGTTTACACATGAAATATTAAATACCTCGACGTGTATCTATGTACAACAATTTTTATAACAAAATCGATTGATAAAATTCGTCTATTTTAATACAAAACAATTTTCTATCGATTAAATTCTCATATTACTTTTCTTTATCCCTTTGGTTATTTCTAGGCAGCTTATTTTCACAACAAGAAGAAAAAAGATGCACTTTGTGAGTCAACTTGAAATAACATCTTGTGTTGTTTAGTCTTGCTCATCTCGCTTTGCATCGTTGTTGTTTCACCAGAGTGAAAGCGACCGGAAAAAATAACAAGCATCACCCAGGCGGAATTAAAAGCGGGCACACTGATAACGCATCTGTGATTTGATTTATCTCGTCAGTTGGATCGATCGAGCGCGACGAAAATGATAACGCAGTTTCTATCTCGTGAATGCAGTTCAAACTTCTGTTTACAGCATTTTAGACTCCCTACTGTTTACGACATTTGTCGTAAAAAGCCCATTCGCAAAGTTTTATTTAGTACTCATGATTTAGGGTCAAACTTAGTTGGCCACTATTTTATTTACAAGCGCAAAGACGTTTTTTTTATTACTTTGCAACGCGCGTTGATTACTTATGGCTGTTGTTGTGAAATTCCCAATCGACTCTAAAAAAAAAAAAAAATGATCTAAAGAGCATTAAAAATTTTCATGTGCATCGGAACCTCTCTATTTCTTTTGTTGAATGAAAATGTATTAAATTTATTTCAACTTGCGATAAAATACATAATTTGGATGATGGAACTGCCGCTTTAATTATGTCAGACATTTTGTGAATGGCTTAATCAAAACTGAGGTAAACCCAGTTTGAACAGACGCTCCAGTCTGTAACAAATCATACTTACTAGATTGTTCGTCAGCGATTCGGAAAATACCTAATAGAGAAACCCCTTTAAAACCATTGCTATTAAGACAAAACGAATTTGAACGAACAAAAAGAGTCTCAACTCCTGCTGAATGATAAACATGAAGTTTCGAATTCTCTGTGAATTCATGTAATTAGCCTTTTCCACCTTTTATTGGCGAAAGTTCTGAAATTTGTTTTCAATGAGTGCACGAAAAATTCCGCTTTCCAAACGATCACGATTCAAACAAGGTTTTTTTAGAAATTCAAAAAAATTCAATTGATGTACATAAAACATAAAAGTTATAAAACAGTGTCGGTAAACTTATAAATTTATGTTAATTAATAGTGATTAATCACGTCCGAGGAGTACTCATCAAGTGGAGAATTTTTTTTATCTGAATTCATGAATAACGTATTAGTTAAGCAATGAAAATGGTTGGAATGAGTCGACGCTAATTCATCAGATTTTTCTATGTAATCTCGTACATTCTGAGGACGGTAAACGTGCTGCTAGTTACGATACGCCGTGCATAATGTGTCACAAGGATTTATCGTCGGTTACTTTTCTCCAAGTACTGCCAAAGAATAGTTTTTCACTTGGTGTCGACCTTTAATGTGTCAGGACATTACATTACATCAAGAGCAGAGTACTTGCATTAGAGCACTGGGATCCATTGAAATTTCGTCACCCGTGCCAAGTGTCGCAAAGCAAACGCATAACAAGCTAAGTCGATGCGCGGCCAACGCGGAAAACTATATATTCTTTCAATTAGGTTAATTAGCATCTTTTGTTTTTTTTTTCCATTGGACACACAAAGTCGACTTTTATTTCGTCGTCTCACTCCTTTTAGTCTCTCTCGTCCAGTTCATCATTTAATCTCTGGCAAAAATAATTTTGCCCGGCAATAAGTAGGCGAGTATTTCTTTCGCGTCAAATTGAAGGCGTTAATTAAATTTTCGCCTGACGACTGACAGATTTTGTTTTCTCGAATGCTGACGGACGAGCCGCTGTTGGAATTTTGCTCCGACGTTAGAAAATGATTGAAAAAAGAGAGAGCTGGCTTGGGCGAGATTGGTGGAAAATTGAGCGGAGGATATAGGACGAAAGGGATAGCGGGTTTGGGGCTCGGTGAAACAGCGGGAACAATGAAACTCGCTGGAATTAGAGGAGACGGATCAAGCGGCGAATGTATGAAACAAATTAGTGGGTCAGCGGAACAATTAGGTCAATGTGCTTGTGCGGGGTGAAGTCTCGGTTCGAAATCTGCCGTCGATTGTAGATTAGAATTGTTCGAAAAGGTGGAACGAGAGCAATTAATATGCAAATGCACAGACCAAATGGAGTAGAACGGAAAAATCCCGGCAAACTGTGTCTCCTCTATTTTCGTTTGATTTCTGGATTATGATAAAATGTTGAATTTTTTTTCCGGTACATTATATATTTTTGGGTAAACGGATCACCCTAAGTTGATCTTAATTTGGATCATCGATTTCAAATTTTAGTTCAGTTAAGATGACCCGCTATAAATTAAATGGGACTTTTAAAATAACGTATTGATTTTTTCAAAGTATATATTCGGACGTTTTTTCAATGTTACAGAACATGTTTCTGTTCTGATAGAGGAAAGAGTGTAATTTTGGATGAAATTGACTGTTCTTATTTAGAATGTGTCGTGTAGGTTTAATGTTTCTGTTTGGTTTCTCTCGATGGAGTTTTTTATGCTCACAAATTTGAGCAGTGGCTCAAATAAGAGGATGTGGAAATAATTGGATTTGACCAGTTGAGGAGCTGGCGCGACGTACAGTGTTATAATGATTGAAAAAAGAACGAGTCTTGATTTCAGGCTGCGAAGGGACAGTCCGCGCCTAAAGAGAAAAAAGTGAAGATGAAGGACGTGGAGAAGCGAACGATCCCGAGGCTAAAGAAATAAAAGAGCCAAAGAAAGCGCCTCCCATAACCGTGAGCCACTCGGGCGAGCGAGCCCCGAGGACTGGTCCTTCATTCAGCTATCGTTTGTTTTCTCAATTCCTCCACTGCTCCTTTTGCTCCTTTCGCCGTCTTTTTTTTTTTTTTTTTGCTTATTATTCAGTTGTGTCATTCTTTTTCGTTCAACTTATTAACCATAAACATTTCGAATATTGATTTTTTATCATTAAAAAAATTCAAATTATAATATCGAATATGAAAACTTTGTGATCCCCTGAATACCAAATTATCACACAAATTCTTCATGCTCAAATGACCTCCATTGAAAATAAATTTAAAATAATTCGTTTCAATTAATTAACATTACGGAGAAATTTTTGTTGTATTTGCGAAATTAAAATTGTGCATGAATTCAAGCGAAGGTAAATGTCCAGGTTATTGACATTTTAAGTATTACAGTTGATTGCAAATGATACTGCTTTAATATACTGCGAAAATGAATCATTCTTTGACAAATTTTGGGTATATCTTTGATTCATCTTGTGTCAATGATAGAGCGCAAGTATGTGTGCCAACGCAACCCCTCAATTAATCGGCGTAAATCATGACACGAAAATAAAATCTATCTGCGTATAAAAACGTAATCATAAATTGAAACATAAATACAAATTAATATTCAAAACCGGGAATTATCTGCCTCTTAAATAAAAGAAATATATCTTCTCGAATAAAGAGCTTCGGGATGGAACACGTCGAAGTGATCGTATTAAAATAACAATTACGCAGTCGAGTTCCCTTTGATCTGTAAAGTACATTTGCAATACAAAGTGCGGAAAACGAATTGGCGAATCAACCGGGACTGAGGAGAAGAGATGGAGAAGGGGAAAAAAGAGACAACGTGAAAGTTTTACAACGCGTTGTGTGAAATAAACATCTTTTGACTCGAAACGTTGCTCGTATATTACACATACAAGGTGCTCTAATTTTTAAAGCACAGCTTCTGGATTTTTTCTTTGACCTCGTTCCTCTGACAGTTTTTTTAAGGCGCTGATCTATGAAAAGGCGTGACCCTTCAAACCAGTTTAAGCGACTTTCCAAGAACAATGGAATTGTGCTTTTTTTTGGGCTCTCTTGTTTATTCAGAAGAAACTCGATTTTTTATAAACTTCCACACAGAAATACTCGAGAAAGTTAGAAGGGGAAAAAATCCTTAAATAACGTTCAAACGCCTGACTTAAGTTGAAAAGACTTCTAAAGATATGTGCATGTCTACATATGAATTCGTAGGATGTAAAATTTAAGAAATTTTTCTGCAAGTATAATTTGTGAATAAGTCAGAAGGAAAGAAAACAAAATAGCGGACCATAGCCACGGGAGAATACGAGATAAATTTAATCCGGCTGTCTTTGCCGAACTAATGAACATTTTAATGAACAATGCACGTTCGCACATCATGACCGCGTATCATATCCGAGCATTTATGTGAATGCTCGTTCAACTGTATCCAGGTCCCGTTTTTTCTTGTGTTGGTAATTCCATCAGAGGGACGTCACAAAAGCAGCGTGCAAAGTCACGTGAAAGTAAACGCTCAGCTCTTTTAATACGACACGCGAGAAAAATGAAAAACGCGCGCACATATACTCGCGTACCAGAAAAAAAAAAGCGAAAAAGAGGATGAAAAAGAAAAATTCTGTTCCAGTCCAGGTCGTTTGCTGATTACTATATCGAGTTGGGCGCTTTGCATAAATCGTTCCCCTTGGAACTAATCAAGCTCTCTCTCTCAATTTTGCTAATTGTTGATTCGATAATTTCCTCCAATTAAACAATTTCTAATTCAATGATCGCAGTGCTAATCAATGGATCTCATAGAAGAAATTTGACGTGGATGCCCTTACTGATCTCTCCATTATCAGGATAAGCTTCTGAAAATCGATTGGAATTATTGTAGTTTCAAAGATCACTTTCCAAATAAAAGTTCAATAAAGGCCCTAAAGAGGTACCCTGGCCAGGCGCTGATTGTGCATATAACGCTTTGACTTTATGTGATTCTGATAAGGAAAACAAATTGGCTAATTTTTATTTTGATCGAAATTTCTATTAAATGTTGAATCAACTCGGTGAGAAAAGCCATTTGTTTTTTACTCTTAATATAACAACTCGAAAGTTCGTTGTGCATGTTAACGATGTTGTATCAACTGCGCTTGGTTTACACGTGGTCGGTGGTCGCACTTCAAAGGAGCTGTTATCACGTCTAGCAGAAAGAAAGCTCGGGGTGAATTAAAAATTAATGTTGATGTCATACGAATGGAATTAATTATCGTTATGTCGTTGCCAACGTCCACAAAAAGAATACACAAAAGTGTATCGGAGCTCTGCAAACTCTTTTAGCGACGGAACTTGGCGAGCCCAAATGTTAATGCAAATTATGTTTCATGCGAACGTGCAAATGAAGTATTTATTACAAAATACACTCGTTGCCGCGGCTTATTTTGCTATTTTTGACGCGAAAAATCCGTTCGGTTGAAACAATTATATTTACGTTTGTTTGTGTATTCCTGCCGCGATCTATACTTTACACTGCGGCATTTTATCTGAATTAACTCTCGCAGGACTCTCGTTACTTGGACGTGGAAATTTTTGATCGCGTATACCCTTTGGACTGTTTCTTGCGAGATGACCGCGCCTCGATAAAATCCAGCCGAGCACATCTGTTGCACTTTTTGCCGTGCGCACGTTGACATTACATGAGGAGCTCCACGTGCTAGACGACAATGTTGTTCTGAATTTTAATGCCTCCCGATTCGTGACGGCAAGACTAAAAAGATCGCAAAAAGGTAGCGCCCTCGTCGCGCGGCATACATTACGCATTTTTTTGAACGACTCTTTTTCACACCAGCTGTGAATCGTAATCGTCGTTTTAAGGAAAACCATACTCAGACTGGGCTTCGAATTTTAAGCGCGATTAATTAAAATTTCAAAAAAGTATCGGACCAAAGTTCGAAGGGAGTATGAAAAAATTTTTAAAACAACTTCTGGGCTTGAAAAGTTTGACTTATGTGTGACAAAAGAATTATCGAAAAATTAATTTTCAAATTACGAATGGAAATTCGTAATTTAACTAAATGGGTTAGACGAGAGTTCAAATTTGTTCTGTGGTTTTGAAATTCAAAGCAGGTATTTTTAGGTATGGATATAGATACATTAAACGGTGGTGTATTTTAAAAGCCGTGTTATTAAAGTTTGAGAATAAATTGGGCGTGTTTGTCTCGTGGTTGGTACAGTATTAAAGGTATGCACAAAAGAAGATAAAATGTTTCGCATCTGTCTGCGAACGAGGTCAAATTTTCACGCAAACTCGCTGCCCGGGACACGACTTCGCGCTTCGGATGATAACGGAATTGCATTGTACTAGGTTATAGGAGAGTTGTACTCTGATACACCATCGTCGTCAACAAAATGCAAACACTGCTGCAAATTATTTTGCGAAATTAACACGCTCTACGCTCTGTGAAAGTTTCTCAAAAGACTTTTGTCAAAAAGTTTCGTCTCTCCGAAAGAACAAAAAAGAAAAGTGTTGAACATTGAAATAAGAAGAAAGAAACACTCATTTCACTTGGAAATAAATAAAAGAAAATATATAAGAGGAAGAGAAAAATGTTCCTCTCAACTTGATGCACAGAAAAGCTAATTAAATACGCCGCGCATCCTGAAAACGTTTCTCTTTAAATCGAGTCATTTCCGACGTGATATTGTTTTGCATGCCGCGAGGGACAATCTAAACGCACTTGCTGGGCGATGACTTAGAAATGAGACGAGGACAGTGCTAATAAAGAAAATTAATGGGGAAAAAGTGAAGCGCGAATAATCTACATTAGAATTAAAGCCTGCTAAATACAGCGCGCTGTTTTCGTTGTGGTTCGCTAAGTTTCTCATTACGCGGTGAGATTAATCGTTGTTCCTTTAATAGGGTATTTACACCAGACGGGCATTAATGTTGAATGAAAGGGCAGACAAGCCCGCACATCACATCATTTACAGACGAAAATTCCACGATGATGAACATTCTTTGACAATTTATACCCTCGACAAAACAAATCTATTTCAAAAATCTTCAAATTCTTTGTCAAACATTACACAAAAAGTCAAAATCGCGACAATTACTCATTTTATTTTTCAACTGCGAAAAACGTGTGTTTTTCTTTGAAATTATACATTTTTTGAATTTCTGACAATTAAATGGTCCGTTTTATAATCATTATTTTTGTCTGCAGTAAGTACCAATTTGTCACACAACAGGCGATCGAGGGCAAAAAAAAACGAGAAACTGGTTTATTTCCGCGGAGCTTCCTTGGGCCGATGACGGTTGAGAGTAGACAGCCCTTAATTTGGCCCGGGCGCACCGTTATTAAATTAACCCCTCGGCACGAAAAATGACGGGTGTAGTCGCGTAAACAGTAAGTGAAAAATTATAAGCTTCCGACGAAAATTTGGAATCGGTCGTTATTTATGAATAGGATTGTGTTTGCTCAAAACGAGATCCGGGCAAATTTTTTGTCCGCTGACCACGCTCGCACTTCTACGTCTATAAATTTTGATATACCGAAGAGGAATGTGGTCGATCGAGTGAAAGGTTGTAATAAGGATGATGTCTTTGAATTATAGTAAATTGGCGGATCGAAGGCGTCTCGTTCTCGCTAAGATTTATGTTAAAAGAAACGTGTTTTCGGTTTAGCCGGGATCACTCTTTTTGTCGAGACAATTCTCTTGTTTAGCTTGAATTGGGGTCTGCGATTTATGTGAACAAGTGTTAAAAGTATTAAAAACCTATAAATAATGTCAAAATATTTTTGATCCAACAATCAAAAGTTGATGTCGACTTTTTTATTTTACGTTTACTTTTGTGAATCTAGTTCTGTTTTAATTTTGCTCGATCAACATTTTTTGAAATACCTCTCAAACATCATCCGACAAAACTCAATTAATTTTATCGGCGCTGTTATAAAGTACAATTTCGTTACGCCAAAGAAATTCGTGTTAATTTTGTAATAAAGTCCATCTGACACACCCGGGCCTTTATAATCACCCATTTGATCTACGTCAAAAATAAAACAACACCAAAAACATTGTCCCTTCAGGCCTACCCTTATCTCAAACACATTTGCTATTATATCATACTTTGGACTCCGGTTTGTTCCCCGAAATATGAACAATCCCCATTTTTCACATTCTCATTGTTCTCTAATTAATTGTATGCGGTATCTTTATTTAGTTAATTAACATGCACAAAGATGAATGTATGTCAACTCATTTCGCTTCGTCCGAAATCCAATAAACCGGCTCCTTTAAAATGTACACGCATATCGAGATATATATCTCGATAGTTTAGTCGACCGATGCTCGCATCATTGTTATCAACAATTTATTTTTTCTCACATTAATGTATTCCACGCGTAACTATATAAACTTTATACAACATTTTTCAACTTGATTACATTTTCATTTTTTATCAGTCTTGTCATTATAAACAATGAAATTGTATAGACTAGGTGATTTTTTTGTCATTCCTTATATTCTCTTATTGTTTCGAGGCAAAATTTATCGTTATAGTGTTGTAAATCTATTAATGAACCACCTATTTCTTCAAGTAGTTCATTAACAATTTCGTTACACTGGATAGTAAAATCAAAATAGACTATCCATAAATTTCAGTAAGAAGAATTGTAGATATTATAAAATTATTATTTAATAATTGCACTATTCATGCCTTTAATGACCTTAACGAGTTAACACCGCAAATTCAATACCAAAATACATTTTGTGAAAACGATTTTAGATTGGCATTTTCAACAATATATATATCGTTCAAGATGACATGATATAATTGTATTCTGAAACGACGAATAATTAATTATATACTGAAATGTGGCAATGTAATATTACGCCCTTTTTTTAGGTTTGGTATCGAATTAATGGCACCAGACCAACCATTTAACGCTAGACCATTAAACACCTCCAGACAAACTATTTAACACTATAAAAAATGCTAATTAATTCACTAAAGACATATTATATTATCATTTAAATTATAAGAAAAACTGATATTTTAACAAAATGGCGGACTTTGGAAAAGAAATCAAATGCAAAAGATTTATGAGATCTATGAATTTTTCGTTATTAAATAAATAACTAACAACAGATTTAATAAAAGTTGTTTTCAAAAATTTGTTTTGAAAGTAATTCTTTCATTCCAGGTAACCTTTTAACATGAGTTCTTTTTGCATATGAGAATCTACTCTACTTTGTTTTATGAATAAAAAAAAACATTTGCCTTACGAAATTACGACTTACGTGGTAAACATAAAATAACGAATTGCATTACTTTGAAACCATTTGTTTACTAGCATGGAATATTAATGCCATAGTTTTTACATATATTTTATGTAAATTATTTTGAAGATATTCTTGTCATTCTACTGTCGAGCATAATCTTTGCTTTGCATGCTTATTTATTTATTTAATAACTTTAATCGTTTGTCTCGGTGTTATTAATGATGAATAAAATCAAGTTACGTTGCAAATCGCAATAAACATTTGTTTCAGTATGAATTTCAATTGATATGCCGGGATCGTTAGCGCGTATAATTTGACACAAAAAGGATTCTTATTATTTGACGGCACGTTTGTGTTATCTTAATGTTAACGCCTTGTTATTATAGTATGGTTGCATTATGCAGGCACAATCTACTGCGCATAATGACCGCTTCGATCCATTTACCATGGTTCATAGAATCCCGGGGGCGTGTGCATCAGTCTGCACTGCGTAGACACCGTTATTCCGGCGTGTTTTGATAATGGAGCAAGTTTGGCCTGCGGGCAATAAAGTTGTTTTCTCGTTAGCATTCGAGAGATTCTTTCATCGTAAAACAGCGAGGTGGTGCACGTATCGTTAATGGATAGAAATGTTTCATAGATGCGCGCGCCTCAAAAAACTTTGATTCCCTCTTTGGCCTCGATCGCTTTGACTCACAAAATGTTTTCGGTCAAAGAACAACCTAAGCGCACTTAAAAATCGTACACGACTTTGCAGCAGAAAAAAGGACGACGAAACAAAAACTAACTTGAAAAAGATTCATTTTTAAGAAAACACATGAATATGATCAAAGTATCGCAATTTTTTCCCCTGGCGATGAATTGGGATTTCCATTCCGCAGATTTTATCAGACTAAACTTTCATGGGTTTCAGAATCGATTAATCAGGTGAAGGGGTCAACCGAAAAACATTTGCGTGCATCAATTTTTTTTGTATTTCGTTAGGACAATGATTTATCGTGGGTTGAAATTTAAGATTCGTATAAAAGACACCCGAAATCATCTAGCTTCTTTAATAAGCGTAAATTTAATTTTGATCGCAATACAATAATGCTAACAATGCTAATGAATTTGATCGACGCTTATTTGGGTTATAAAATTTCACGATCCAGAATCGTAAGACTTAATGGTAGCAATTGCGAGGTGTAACTTTTCATTTCAATAATCAATATCGACAAAAAATAGCTGATCCCAATTGCCTTATTGGTTCAATTGTAATTACACTGACACAATCGTATTGTAAAATCAATTACAAAGTTTTTTTCCCCTTTCTTTATTTCACGAATTTTTGCGGCAGTTGTAATTGATAAACGAATAAAAGCTTATTGCCGGATAATTTAATAAATTACAGTAATTGCGTTCTTTTTTTTTAATATATTATTTTATTTTTACGACAATTGAAAATATTTGTTTTGTTCAATTCCAAAAATTGGTATCGTTGATAAATAATTCATCACCTTATTACGCTTCACTATTTTTAGAATTTTCGCTGAACTTTGCAAAATCAATGGACTAGGGTAAAACAATATTTGTGCAAATTCTACGATTTTTATGTTGATTTTTGAGAGCGCGGTAAGAACGCTGCTTCAATATAGATAAAAGCTAACTTGTCAGAAGCAGTTTATGTTGTTGGGCGCTTTTTCGTTCCCGCGTAAGAATGGAAACTCGCGATAAAGCATGTATGCGCATTTAGCCAATGCGGAGATTGAAAATTATTCTTCGCAGTCAATTATCATGTTTACGATTTTGTTTACTCGAAATCACCTCAGCAGGGATTACTGCATTTACATTCATCATTTATTCCCTGTATTTTCAGACGTCAAAAAAAAAAAACGAATGTATGAAGAACTTTTTTGAAGTCGATAAAAAATATACCAAATATTTTACCGGAGCAACGAAAAAAGTTGTTTCACGAAAAAAGTGTACTTTATAAATCAAGGCTAACTATACTTCTGCTTACTGCAAACACATCTATCAAACTAAAAAATTGTTGATATTATTCCAACAAAAAAAAACTTTCAAATGACAGAATAATTAATGCCGATTAAACGACCTAATTAAAACTTGATCAATAAACATGCATAACCCATTACCCATTATCGAGCTGTAAAAACTCGTTATCTTAGCGAGGAACAGAAAAGCAAACGTCCTCGGTGCCGCGGTCACAAAGTGTGTATGCGTTTGAATGAAAAGCGATCAGAGGGGAGATGTACGGGAGAACGGCGTATGTTTGCGCGGTCGGTTGATATTAGTGATTGATGTAAGTGCGCAAATGCGGTGAATGAAAAGAAGTGCGAAAATGAGAGGGCGTTGATTGAGCCAGGCACTGTTGACAGTGCGAACAAATGGAACTAAACATTGTTGCGGAAAGCGGGAAGTGGACAGGTTTGCGGACACGGGGCAGCAGACAGTGGAATAGAGCGCCCTTACGCCACTCAGAAACTTTGTTGAATTTCACGTCATTTGAGTAAATGCCCGTTCAGATCAAATAGCCAGATATATACATGTCGTCCATGCACGTGTACAACCACAAAGCGACACAGGAAAGCCGACGCCACTAGATGCCGTCATAATTACGCTTTTCTCAAACGCTATTCCTAGTATATTCTACAATCAACACCTCCAAGTCAAATAGTTGCATTTGCTCTTTTTATCATTATTACTGTTTTTTTTGTCATATCTAAATCGTCTAACTCTATTTTGCATGCTACTCGACAACTATTAATTAACTCGCTCGGACGCTTCAACTTATTCGACAATATCTGCAGTCGTGTGCTTTATGCTACGCCGCTTTCCAAAATCGCCCGCTCTCGCAGATTGTTCGACTTCTGACTCTCCCCCAACTTTGCGACAACACCGACAAGAACATTCTTTGTTCGTGTCATCGTTCATTAAATTTGCAGTTTTTGCGACGTCATAAAAAATCGTGTGCTTTTACTTACGTTTTATTCCGCAGCCAAGTCTTTAATCATCTTAGTGTAAAAGGACCACACAGCCGGATGCGTGCCAGAAAGTTTTGTATGCCTCGCCTTTTTTTCGACTTCTTTTTATCTGAAACATTTTGGACAAGTATAAAATTGCTATCTATTTTTGTTTTGATTTAATTAGTAAGTTAGTTGAATTGGAAACTCGTCCGGGCGACAATTTAACCGAACTCGCGCTCGCGAGATATCTAACTTGACAATCCATAGTTACACGTTTTATAGTGACGCAGAGTCTCTGAAATTCATCTCTTCCGCTTTTCCTGAGATTGTTGCCTTTACGCATCACAACTTTGTTAAACATTATCAAGTGCAGTCGCTCAGAAAATATGTTACAAACTCTTTGGATACACCTTTGTATAATATTCAGTTTCTATATATTATTATCGATCGAAGAGAACATACGGAAGTTTTCTTTTTCGTTTTGAATTTAATATCATGATATGACAAAAAAAAACATCTACTATGATGATTAAAAACATAGGTGAATCAAAAACTTGTTGGATTTTGTAAATGAGATACACTCTACCAATTTTTCAGAATTTGTGTTATTTTATATTTTATAACTAGAACTTTAATTGATGTTCGTTGCAATTTTCATTCAAAGAAAAACTGGAACGCACTTTTTATTAATTCAAGTTTTTTTCTTAATTTCAACTTCTTTTAGCTGACAAAAAAAACCTTTCCTCATCATCAATGTAATAATTTCTCCAATGATCACGCTTTCGACTTTATTACACACACGAATTCGGATCTTAATCAAGGTTTTGATTAAACAAGGGTCATTCTGGGCGGGGCAATCACTCCTAAGGTAGAATGAAAAGCAAAACGTGGAGAGTGACCGAAGGACATACCAATGTGACTCATCGATTCTAACATAAGTGCGTTCACGAGGTAAACATACACTTAAGAAAGAGAGATAATCCGTTTTCTCGGTATCGCACATGTGCCGTAACTCATGAGATTCCCATCGAGATCGGAACAGTTTCTCTTTCAATCATTTTTTAGTCCTTATTTCCTCTCATTTCGGAAGGTAAAACAGTTGAACGAGTATTAAAGGTTGTTTTCCTTGCTCCTCTTGCGATGTAAACACACTTGTTTTATCATATAGCTGTTCCACCAGACGCGTTATAATTCTACAATAGCGATTAAATTTGTTATGTAAACAATTTACAATTCGTTTATCCAGTTAAGTTTGTTTATTTTTAGTCACTTTGTTCATAATTTTCTGATATTTTCATCTAATTTTATTTTATTAATTTTGCTTCGAAAACAACAAAATAAATAAAATTAAAAGTCAAATATTTTATTCTACTGAAGTTCAAGCATTTTTTATAGACATGTTCCAGTTTAGATAACTATCAAACATCGCAGAAATTATATTGGATTCCCGAAGAATCATAAAAATTCGGCCTCGATTTCGGCATTTCTGTTCAATGTAAACAATATAAGAACATTATTTAAAGAACATAGATTGGACATCGTATAACCAATTTTTATTTATTACCGCGACATTAAATGTGTGTTTAATATGGTTTTAGGAACTTGAGATCATCCTATTTTTCGGTGTTTTATGTTTTATTATCTTCATAAAATCTATTTTCACAAGCCCAAGCAATAAACTTATTGTGGTACGTTCGAAGACACAATTTTTATGAAAAAGAATAACATCGTTTCATTAGATATTAACGATAAGAAAGATGGTCAAGTGAATTTTATCTACGTTTTATCAATTTTAAGTGGGATTCAATTCAAAAACAAAGCTCACGAAGGAACATGTTTAATCATTCTGTCTGATCCGTCCATTTGATTAATAATAATGAAGAGTTAAGTATTTGATTTGAAAATTGAAATAAAAAAAACTTGTGGAAGCTAATTTTGCTGAAACGTATTCATCTTGAGGCCGAACACGGTGGTCTCTCTCTGCTGGCCTATCATTACGCGTGACGTTAAAACATGCAAAAAAAAGCGCACTATTAATAGGCTCGGTTAACGAGTATCATCAATTAAAAGATGCTTAATCATCGAGAGAAATGCGCGCCGTGCGAATCTGTAATCAGTCGGACATTTGAAATTCGCGTCGATTATCCGCGCGAATGAATAAATCAATTTTCACCTTTTAAACTCACTGCCGACCGAGTTCCTTTTGATTTTATGATTCTGTCGATTGGCCCCGGGTCTCTTTCAGTATTTTCGATATACTGTGGGGATTGGATAAATCAAAATTATCAGCGTTCGGCATCGAATTACAATATGCACCAGTTATATTTATAAATTTTGCCTTTTTGCTATAAATTTTACGGAGCTCAAATTTGTAGCGATTTGCGTTTGGCTCAGTGACGATCCAAGTATAATGCCTTGTGGTTCAGAAATAAATTTTCGGTATGAAAAGTAGCATCTAGATAACCACCAGACATATCATGTAATTTTTAATTTTTTTTTGTTTCATGAACAAACGACGTTTTTTTTTTTTTTTTTTAAATCACGGCGTGATTTTAAACTACGTATAACTTTTTGTAACCATATTTGAATTTCTTTCGACAATTCGCGTTCAGAATTAAACTTAAAATAATGATTTGAAATTATCATTATTATAGTAAGTCATTTTAATTGCTCAAAATTCAATGTCGAAATACTGCATATATTATATCACAGATGTTGACACGTATATGTCGTACTATACATGATATACCGTAATTGAGAATATTAAGTTCAACAGTAATATGTTAGATTTCACATACACACGGAATCTTTCACCCTTCATAAGCCTCTGGAATATTTCAGAGATTCGAGCCTTTAATTTATATTTCAATTCATATTTCTATTGTAAATTGTCACTTGAAAATATACAGAATCTCATATTTCACATTCAAACTATTTTTTATTGAAGTCCTCACTTCTATTGAATCCTCACTGTAATATTATAATCATCGAATTGATGTAAAGTATTTTTTAGACGTTTTGAAAACAATATACAATTTTTAATTGTATCCTATAAAGGATTAAGAAGGACAACAAATTTCAGCGATGCGATTTTTGTTTTTATCTTTCATGTATAAATGAGAAATAATTTGGTATCAGTAAAAACGCCAAATACATATATTTTATTTTGGTACAATAAAAGAGCGGGCGTTTCTTCATTCCGTTAAAATAAGCTGCATAATTCACCGTGAGTATAAAGTATAGAAATTTGCTTTTAAAACTTGACCAAGTGTTGCATTTTACGTGACTGCGCCGCATGCACCGGAGATCGCTTTTTTTAACATTGGGAATTCACACTTTTCTTGTTTCCGTTCAAGTTTTGTTTTCGGAATTCCAGACTTTTTCGAAGCTCCAGGAAAAAATCGATGACAAACCACTTTCTGAATGAAAAGCTTTTCAAAAACATTTTTCGTCTACAATCAATCAACAATCATAGAACCATTTCAAAAATCTCCTTCCCTTTTGCTGTTCGACCTCACGTTTCTCTATTTACAGGTGAATCATCCATCAATCACATGAGCGGCCCAAAAAATTTCCCGGAACAATGTCGGGGGACCAAGGATGTAAAAAAAAAGGAGACAAAAAACGATGGTAGAAAACAAAGACCAACTGTGAGAGCGTGCCGGGCGTATCACGTTCGCAGCCGAAACACAATCAGTGCGACGAGTGCGGTCTCAAAGAATAAGTTGTGAAACGCGGATTTTGATGGCGCCTGTTTGGGATCCACGAGTGATTACATTTCTTGGTCTTTATTATATTGAGCGATTCGTTGCAGCCGTGGGGGATCATATTTTTACGGTAAATAAATCTGGCTTGGGTGTGGAGACAATTTTATTGGACGATCGGTATTCGAAAGCCGGTAATGGGCTTTTTGCGGACGGATTTCAATGGAGCCGCAGGAGAAATGGCACCCCCGGCCTTGGCGAATGACGGCCAATCAAGCGAGAGAACAAGCCAAAACGAACGCTTGGTTCTGCTCGACGACTCCTGAATTATACGATCGGCCACTTTCGTGCCTTTCCGAGCAGATCGTCGATTTGATACAGAGGGACCAGGGACTTTAGTAATGTAGCTGTCAAGTCGTTTAATTAAGGAATCTTAAAGCGTCTTTGTCTCCGTCTCTGTTTTACGATCGACTGTTTCAATCCCGCCCGCCTTGTTGCCGAGGGTTTCTGTCGGCAAACGACGGAATGACACAAAGCAGAGTGTTACGTACGTTATTACCAATTCAGAGATAAATGGTACCCTTTCGAATTTTGATGTCGGGCGATCAGTGTCGTGGGGAATTATTTTTCAAGAGTCCGTTGGGCGGGGCTTTTGGTTACTGTTATGTCATTGTTATATTCAAACATCGCCCAGGACTCTATTTTGAATGGAGAAACGCGCAGATTGCTTTTTGCGATATACTTTGGATAAAAAAGGGAAGCATTTCTGAAGGATTGATGAATTTTTTTTGAAACTATTTGAATAGTTGAATTCAAGAAGATTCATTAAATTTAATTCAAAAGCCAAATTGATAAAATTAATATATAACTGCATGAATATTCATCACTTTGAGCATATTTAATTCTTTTTTGGCAATTAAATTTTCATCAATTTATTTTCAATCAAGTAATAAAATATGAGATGTCATATTTCTTGATTGCACAAGATAACAAATGTCAGTCTTGCGCTGAAACAAAGTTAGAGAAAATGTTGAATTCTTAATCTGCGGTTACCCGAACGCAGAATCCAGTTTTATCACCAAGATGTGTTATCTCATATAACATTACCAGATGACATTACCACCGAGAAAGGAACACTAATTCACTTTGTTCGGATGGTCCGTCTTTCCTGGACCGTATGTACAGGCACTTATATACCCACACACGCTCGAATATATATATACATATATATATGTTTTGGTTATATATATATATATTCTCGTTTAATTATTATAACTAATTCTGCGCTGGTCTTTTTGCAAGGACGATTCATCAAAACGAAACATTAAACGTGTTGGAAGGCTCGGCGTCTACGGAATTTTAATTGAGCTGGACTACCCTCCAAATTCAAATTCCACATCTTCGTTTACACTTTATAATATTTGATAACGTTGTTAATTACACTTTTTTTATTTCTTGAAAAAAAAAAAAAAAAAAACATTTTTTCATTCGTATGAAAAATGTTTCCGTGCAACATTTAGCAGGGTTAATGGAAACTCGTTTTCTACGTTGTGTAATGTCACAGTGTCATAGCGGTACATTACCCATGGCGTGTCCGTCACACGAGTGGTTAATAGTATTACGAGAATTAATATTACATTTTGATTGGCACAATTGTCGTGTGGCCATTTCAGAAATTGGATGATTACCGAAATGCGGATTGCCACGTTAATTATGCACTCGTTTTAATAAATCAGTTTCGCGTGTTTCGACGACTTTAAGAGAACAGGCTTGAGTTCACTGTACATTGTAAACAATCGAAATATATAAGTTCTGTCAAATAAACAAAACGAAAGCAAACATATTGAAAACAGATAATCATATTTTGGAAAAATATTGGAAACAGATTATCATATTTTGCAATTTTAGTTCTTCGGCGCATTTTATAGCAAAATTATCTGCGTAGCTTGATATTTTGTCCATTGTTTTACCTTCATAACATCAAAGGAAGCAACGTTGACAAAATGGAAGAAAACATGCATGGTTTTATTATCATTTTAATTGAGTGACGTACGCGCATAGTGATTGATCATTTCCTGGTCGTTGTAAAGTACCTCGCGGAAGTCTAATTAAGACTTTTTCCACATAACGAGGGGTTTGTCACTCAGATTTTTAAAGAATCAAATTTTAATTAAAATCTCATAAACGGGACTTTGATATTAAAGGTTTTCAAAATTAGATTAAGACATGCAATCTTTGACGAGGAGACCGTACGAAATAAGAACATCGCTTGAGCGTTCAACTGACGTCTCGTTTGCCGTCAACTTTTTCATTTTTCGCTTCAACTTTCTTTTTTCACATTGGAAAATTTATTTAAATTAGTTTTAAATTTTTTTGACACGATTCTCAGCTTCTTATGATTTTTCAATCGGTAAATTAACCGAGTCAAACTTTTAATACTTCCAACAGGCAATAAAACAAATTTTAACTATGCAAGAAACGACACATATTTACAAATGTTTCTGAGTCCTAATTGATCGTGCCGCCAATTTGTTTTCACTTGCTGATCTATCAGAACTATTAATTTTACGACCGCATACATAATGCCTCGTAAAATGACACAATGTAAGCCTAAATGACGTCTTGTCATCTTTTACGAGATTTCCATTCGGATCGGTTATTGTTCATATTTCAATATTTTGGATGTTTATACCTGGGTAATTAAGAGAAATAAACGTCTTTTTAAAAGATCTCCCACAGACATAAAATTCGTTTATAAATGACATTTGAGCAGAAAAATCAGATTATGGTTTAACAAAATAAATATATGAATGAATACATCGAAATATTTTCGTGCAAAAAGTGCCTTTGATCATTAGCCATTTCCTCTTTAATCTGAATGAGAAATGAGGATTTTTCCTCGATGGGATGAAAAGTGCAGGAAATAGCGTGCAAAATTGCACGCGCTTCATTACTCGACGCAGAGATAAACAACGCGATACGGTTTACAGGAAATAATACTTTATGAGCGCGAAAAGAGATTTGGCGCGGTTTTTTTAATATATTTTATTTCACCCGGACAGCGCGTCTTGTAATAAATTTTGTCCGTCCGCATGGTAAGAAGGGAATTATTTGACGCCCGGCGATGCAAACGATAGGTGCAAAGTTTTATGTGCATCGTGGGATCGACGTCGCATTTGTATCGTCGGTGGTTATGTGACACGAAGCATAAAAAAAGAAAAGAAACCGAAAGCGAGAAAAACAGCGGCAAGGACAAAAGGCAGAGTCGAAGAAAAAGAAAAGTGGAAACGATCGGCAAAATTTAATAATGCGTCGACGATATAAATGTGGAATTACGGAAAATGTTTATCGGCTATTGCGTACCCTTCGAGTTTCATTTCATATTCTAATAAAAGTTTATGAAATATCAAACGCGACTTTAGATAAATATTGTTGCGACGTGACCGAGCGTGTTATTGACTGTAAAAATGAAAGATTTTTTGAGGGCTTTTATTGGCACAGCTACTTTACGTTTTTTAGACGACATTATTTTATTTCTTCTTATCTCTTGGGATATAAGATATCCCCATGATAAATAATCAAACACGCCCTATGAACAAATTAAATCACTTTTTTTTACTCACTTTTTAGTCCCAAAGTTTTAATTACTTTTGCGAAACCTGACCTAAATATTAGTTGGCACTTTTTGAGTGTTCTTCTTATTCTTGTGGAGATTTATTCTGAAATGTCAGATTATATGCTTAACGGGAATTTTTTTCTCATCCTTGCAATAGTCAAATTGCTTTGAGTGAGCAAAGCATTGTAAATTAGGAGGACAATAAAAGCGAAGTTATGATAGAAACGTAAACACAATTTGATATTCAAGTAGTGGAGGCCTTTCTTTGCGGAGTCTCGAAGAGTAGATTTGCCGTTGTAAGCGCATTCTGCGCGACGTTAGTTATACTGAGATTCTGCGGTCACGATACTCTTGCACCTGCTCTTTCTTTCCATTCTCTTTCGTTGGTTCGTCCTGCCTTGTTAGCTATCGGGTATAACAAGCGAATATCGTTCGTTGCAAGTTTTGCGTGGATTCTGATTTATTAGCAAAAGTCCAACAGACGTCGCGTCGCAGCGCGCATCTTCGTCGGCATACTCAACGAGGACGTTGATCTTTACTTCTTTAACAACGGCGAAAGTCAGTTTTATTATTTTTAACTGCCTCGGTCGCGAATAAAAAGTTGCACTTTTATTAAGACGCTTGTCACGGCGTTTGGCAGCGGCCCAATCGCTCGCCGAATATTGTATATTTCGGCCGGAGAAAAAAGCCGCTCCGTTAGACATAAGGCGGCGAGTATAAGATGTTTGAATGTTACACGTGTTTCATATGCTTGAGAGATATTTATTGAATGTTAGTGAAATTCACAGATAAATTGTCAAGGGATCATAAAAATTGGCCGGATGTGCTAGCAAGCCAATATCCTTTTATTTCGTAATAAATATCTACTGAGGAGTTTTTAGTCCTTTTTTTGTATCATATAATGAACATTTTTGTTACTTTTTTGTTCGTACTGTTGTTCCATTTTTAAACCATTTTCATTCGACACGTGTACGTTGAAAATTGCAATACTTTTTTTTAACCGGTTGTTCAATTTTTATGAACCTTGGCCAAGCGTTTTTAGAGAATTTTATCCAATAGATGTCTCCGTGACTGTGATGATTTTATGATTCGTCTGATGAAACTTTCAACAGTATTAAAGAAATATCTACCAATCCAATTAACTTATGAAATATGACTGAACAATTTTGTTTTAAGTTTTTTTTGTACAACAGCAATTATGTAAATCATGTTATATGAACAGCTTATATTATAAATATAAACAAACAACATTTTCTCTTGTAATATGAAATATTTAGGAGTTATTCGTAAACAAAATTAATACAAATAAATATAAATGTAACAAATAAATTTTTTAATCATCGAGTTAATAACGGAGTTCTTGTGAAAGAAGCTTTGACTTCATCATTGGATGGTGAATCGCATGAAAAATTTTTTATCGACGCACTAACATAATCCAGTACCAGCAAAAGTGGATTCTTTTTACAGTGATCATTGAAAAAGAGTTTCATGTTTCAAGTTGATTTCCCACTATGGTTGCAAAGTAGATGTTCCGGTAAAGAGTTGCTTAAAAAAATGTATTCCACATCTTTTTACTGTGCGATTCATAAGCAAACACGAGCATATTTTATTTTCAACTTGCACCTTTTAATAAGCGAAACTGAACCGCCACGTTTACTACTCAATTCGCAAAATCCTGTCATTAATCAGCAAACAAATAAATAAATAATTCAACTTGTATAATTGGTGAAACAGCAAATGCCTAGAGTAGGAATTGATGTATAAGAGAGGGAATGAGAGTAATCTTCCACTCGAGAACATTCATCATCGAGTCTCATGTAATAAACAGAATAGTATATTTTTGTATTAAAAAGACACTCGAGAGAGCACCCCGCGTCGGAGCACTTAACCGCACGTTGGATATCGCACCCAAGTGAATTTATCTTAGCCGCCAGAGAAACTTTATCGAGACAAACTTAATCATACTTGGAGTGCAGTCATATTGGAAGCAACGGTGGTTTAAACACGCAGCCGATAACAATTTGTTTTATCATTAGCCGTGTGTTTGTTTCGCCGCTTTCAACTCGATTCTGTCAATTATGCTGATAAGTTGGCATCGACTTTTAATCATCAACTAAAATCGTTCCATTCCCTCTCCTCCGCCCCGCTGAACCTTGACGAACACCCATGAGAATTTTTATCCAACGATCTCTCAATTACATTATCGTATTTATCAGTTTGAATGAATCCCAACTGGGATGTCAAAACCGCAACCTCCTCTCAGGCGTGTTTCACTCGTGTAAATCTGATGTGGCAGCGTTCGTTCCTTTGATATGTATCAGGTGTGACGAATCGCCTTTATTCAATGTCGTGTGTCATAATTACAAGGCTCGGGATTTATGAGAGATTGCGTCCCAAGGAATAGAGCAACGCACACAAATTTGCATTTGTATCGTCCCTAGAGAAAGTCGCTACACGAAACAATTTTAATCGATCTGTTATCGAGAACCGAACGATGAGAGTTTTTTTTTCTTTTTCCACCCAGTCTCCAGATTGTGTGCTGGCGAACAAAATCTCTGCAACCGAAAATTAAATTTCTTGATTATTTATTTTCGATCGACTTTCACTTATCATTTTTCATGAATTTAATCGGTCGCGGTATAAAGTGCACTTCGATTTCAGGATTACATATAAGTACCTCCGACCGCTTCGATAAAAGCCGAGAAATTAAAGCACTTTGTCATATTCTTCCGTCTTTGTCGGGTCTCATCCTGCGATTTCGCCTTACACAGTTGGCGCCACTTATTGACGTTACTACACCGCGCGATACATAAATTACCACCACATTCAGGACGCGCCAGTAATTCGCAGAATTTATCAAATTTACATTTTGCGTCGAACGAAATTTCGGCTTTTGAATTATGTCACGCGTGTGGAGAGCAGCTCCTGCACCAAAACCCGAAGGCAAGCGATATATCGTTCGCTGCACATTTTGTTGTATGCGAGATTGAATTTTTTCGGAGACGAATTGACCACAGTTACATCTCGTCGGTCCGGATGAATTTTTAAGCAGAAGATAGGTTTATTTTTTTGCTACCGACAGAAATCTTAGCGACGGCAATGCGCGCTCGGCAAAACGTCCTCCCAGGGATATATTTTATTTGACGCACGAATAATATGCGCGATAACAATTTTCGATCAGCAAACGTGAGAGAGGGTTTTCTTCTTTTCAGAAATGCGTTCCACGTATGGGCGATATGTTTTGTTATCGGATTAAAAATCAGTGTGACGACAAATTCGGGTCCATAAATTTTGTTAATCAAATTAACAAAAATAATTTTCGCGCGTGTAATACCATTGTGTCTCAATGAAATGCATCAATGGCCAGCATCCATATTCAGAGAGCGACGAATGGCGAAAAAGGTAAATGAAAAGTATCTCATAATTCAATTTCTATAATCGAATAAACAACCGCCGCGCGGATCGTCCGCACATAATTAAATACACAAAAACATCAGGAGTCAAATCGAATTAGCAATTCCAATTTAAAATTCCATTTATCACTCGCGCGGCTGTTTTCATTATTTTGCCGCCTAATTTCGCATGCGCGGCGCGCATCTTTTTTCTTTTTTTTCTTCGCGTTCTTTTTATTTTCATTTTTGCATCTTCTCTGTTGCCAAGCATCTCTTGAAACCGAATTTACATCGAAAACAAGATTCGTTCGCGGTTACGTCTGAGAAATATCAGGTGCGTTGACATGTCGTTAAGTGTTCGCTCGCCTTGAGCTATACGTAAGTGAAAATGATATAATTTGTAACAAACATAAGACAATTCCTTAATTGATATAAATAATCAAAATGCAAATTCCCACCTCTCAAGAAAATAATGAATTTAATCTGTGCGCAATTTTGAAATTGATCGATCAATTGAATGTATTACAAAATTAAACATTGCAAAAAATGTTTGAACAAATAATCTCTTTTCTTTGGAGATTATTTCATAGCTTGTTTATTTGCACGCTAACGTCTTGGGAGAGATTGTAGGGAAACATAAGACGTGAATGAATGAGCGCAGAATTCGGAACAAAAATTGGAAGGGAAAGAAAATATACGCACCAAGTTACGGTAAATAAGCAAGGAATTTCGTGAAAAGAAAAAGCGTGAAGAAGCGCCGATAGTTGGACACGCGATGGCCGGAGGGAGGGAAAGAGACTTACAGATATGTGTATGACTTCCTCGAATAATTTTATATGCGACGGCGTGTTGTTTTAAGGCTTCAGTGCGGCTTTTGTGGCAAAGAAGAGCGCGTATACAAACGTCATAGGAAACAAATGGCGGAAACTGGGAATAAACAGCCAGGCGTCGTTGAACATTTGCATGCAGTTTGTCGAGGAAACAGTTTTGAAATACAGATTAGCAAAATAGGAGAAAAAAAAATTAACAGTTTGAGCACTTTGGAAATTTAAAAACTCGATCTCCTGCATGACGATACGGATGAAAAAAGTTGTTGTTTTTTTTCTAATTCATTTAGTTCGACGATGAAAAATTGTTTATTTTTATTGAAGAAATCAAATCATACTTTCATGATCAATCAATATCACAGTATAATAGAAAACTGATTAACTTCTCACACGTTTTCGCGTCCTATGAAACTGAAAAGAAGAGTTTTCAGTGAGAAAACTTTTTTATTACTCATGTCAAAATTATTTAGTGCGGAACAAAAAATATACTTTTATATCTCTGTCTAATATAGAGGAACAACGTGACTTGGATGCTTCATACGAGACTATTAATTTACTCAATCAGTTACAGAATTGGGCATCAGAAGTTTTATCGTCCTTTTTAATATTTAATACGTTGCCCCAATCGTCCATGCAAAAAACGTTTCACAAATATCCCAAATATCCTATAAGTTTCTCGATAATGGATATAAATAGATTTGTTGTTCAACCAACATTTCCCTTGTCTATAATTAGGAAATAAAAAAACTGTGAATTTTTCCGATCGGATGATTAACATTTCATCTTTACCAAACTCACGCATTTCATTGTAAAAACGAACTCCACTATGAAGCAAGAGCGTGAAAAATACGAATCAATAAAATTGAGTTATAAAACTGAAGTGCGCATTCACTTCTAGCTAGTAAAGATATATACACTGCTTCTTTCTGGTCGTAACATAATTCTAATTTTTTATTTCATATAGTACGGCTTTCAAATTAAGGATGCATTTCGCATGAATACGTATGCACACTTTATGCTGCATCCTGCCGCGCTTCTCTTTATCGCGTCGGGTAGCTTTTACAGTACTAAGTGTAACCGTATATTTTTATAATGCTTTAAGCATATTAAATGTGTATTTCATGTTACCGGACACATGATTGTTAAAACGCGCAATTTAAATTGATGTACGATGTTTCGGAGTGTACCTAACCATCCAGTTTCTCGCCGTTAGCAAAATGTCGTGCGAAAAATCGATGGGAATCTATCAAGCGTCATTTTCAATTCCAGTCAAAATGTTTTTTACATCCCCGCCAGCCCCTCTTTTTCTCTGTCACCCCCTTTTTTCTGCACCGACGAAAAGAAAAGTTGAAGCAAAAATGAAAATAGACATCGCGCAGGCAAAAAAGGAAATGGTCGATCAAACAAAAAGCAACTTTATATTGACCGTAAACTTGTTTCGACGGACCGATTCAATTCGTACATCCGGAAGAGACGACGCGGAGAATGGCATTGTGAAATCGACGACTGTCCTACGTTTCCGCTTGCCTACACAAAAAAATTTGGCCGACATTTTTGTTCGATAAGAATAACCCGTTTGCGACCACAGCGCCGTCGTTTCGCGCCGGGATGCAAAATTTTTTGAAGGAAGTTGTAAAGTTTCGAGCGAGCACCTTAAGTGTCTTCTTCGGGGAGAATCCTTAGTTATCCGCACATCCTTATGACAACAGCACGGTATTCATATATCTTCGAGTGTGTTTTTCTTCACACTTTTGAATATGTATTAGAAATAAAGTTTCAAGTTCTTTCGAATATGAAACAAGTTTTTTGTAAAGATAAAAAGGATAACAAATTATACAAAAGTGATGAAACAAAAATCATAATAGGATCGTAATTCTTCACTAAAAAACATCGTGACATTTATTAAGTAATCTCACTCTATCGATAACTATAATATCAAAATCTAATAACAAAATTGAATCTCCTTACGTGGAAATTTAGCTTGCTTCACATTTTTTTCATAAATTACGCTAGTTAGAACAAGCTGTTACAACAATGCAGCATCTCATGAAATTAACAAATTGGAATTTTAACTGAAAATGTTCTATTAAGTCACTTACTATCGTAAGTTCAATTTAAAATATTGAAGGCAATTTTTATTCTTTTTTTTTGTAATCATCCAGTTATAAGTATATTATGCCATTAAACCCATCAGAGACAAAAAGTGGTCTATTAGTTCTTTGAAGATTGGTTTATTACATTTTCTGCAAAATTTTGATCATTATACTTTAGCCATTTACACATAGTCAGTGTCCGATCACAATTATTAGTAAATAATGTAATTTGAACAACAAAGCAGCTCCTATAAAATTTAGAAATTGAAAATATTCTAGTCCATCAAACTTACTCAAAAATTTTAACCCATGATACTTTTATTTACTGATAATTGTGATCGGACACTAACTATGCGGACTAAATGGCTAATGTATAATGATTGAAATTATCCTTGAATATCATAAAGTGATTGTCATCAAAGGACATCAAAAATCCAAATTGTCTTCAATATTCTAAAATCCTTTATAAAGTAAATTTTAACATCAGAAAAAGAAAATTGATTTGATTTTGTATATGCTTGTATTTTATAAAACATACAAATCAATTCTCTATTTAATTTTTTGCATTTTTTCCTTTCAATTTCATTACAAATTATTGTTTTTCATTTTAGCTATTGTCAGCCAATAATGGAGTAAACTATAGCGCTATTAATAAAAAATTTAACGTTTAAGAAAAAAGTAATTTCGATTGAACCCTAATTGAATAGTTATTTTTATACGTATATTGTTCTCGGTATAAAAATGTTTTATTTTGATCCTGTTGATGAAATGACCTTGTTCACATAGGTATTGTGCAGTGTGCCACGGCACATTGAGAGAGTTGCATCACTCGATGCATGAGAAAATCTTTATTGTGGAACTGCACACGTTATGGTCACAGAGACTGAGGAAGTAAAGAAACAATTTCAGACTGGATTGTACCGTTGGTACTTCCAATTTCAAGGAATTCCGTCGTCCCTGACAGAAGAATGTAGGAAGTCGTCCAAAAAAGAAGAAACTTATGTGCCCAGCTAGAAGACCGCAAGAACCGATGGCATTCTACGACGCCAAATTTGAAATGCGAAACGTTTGGCGACGGATTTCGCGTATTGATCTTTAAGCTTTAGTCGCTTTTATGAAAGACCGTATTATGTTTATAGTGGTCGCTTTTGTTCCGAATCTTGTTCACCGGCCTAGTGTTTTATTTCCACCGGGATATTGGATTAGCAGGCGATGCAAGATATAAATATTACGTTACATCTGTTTCGTATACCAAAAAGCATGATAATTTCTAATATTACCTCTGCCAGAAGCGGGTGCCAACTTGTCCACACGATTGCTAATAAATTTGCTTGACCCTTCGTAAGGAAGATCTGCAAAACATAAATAATAAAGATAATTGTATTAAATCGAAATTAAAAGATTTCAAAGGAAAAAAATTACTTCAGGTTAAGATTAAAAAAGAACGTTAAAGAGAAGAGAGAAGAGACGGATGGGAAGCCGATTAAAGCAGGGACTTTTAATATTTTCTTGGCCAATCATAAGTGAGATTGAACGGAAATGATTGACAAGAAAATAATTACGGGCAGCATTTTCATTCCTGACGAGGCACGAGATTGAATCCCTGGAAGTACATTCCGCATGAACAGGGAGACAGTAATGGAGGGGTATTGGCTTGGATCTATTGGAATTCACGAATAATCTCACATTACCGACACTCGGATGTTCATTCGGAATGCGATTATATAAACCACCTGGTTCACTTTAATACATTGTATGTTGTAAACTGAGATGTGGATAAGTATATTTTCTTTGGTTAATTCACACTAATTCCTCAAAATAAAAACTAATTTTAATACTTAAAAAAATGTACGAGTTGTTATAAATTTGACATAAGAACTTTATAACGTATGTCTGATGCAACATTAGTATAACTAAAGCGGCCATAAATAAAGGAAAAAAAAAAACAAATATTTTTGTTTCGGTTATTGTTTTACGATGGAACTTCAATAGCCTTACAAGATTCAAGAATGTGTTTTCTTGAAAGTATTTTTAAAACGCGCAACTTTCCTTCTATCAATGGAAAGATGCGGCAAAGTTTTGAAAACAAGTTTTACAAAAGTCAGCGCAAGGACTAACTCATTTTGGAGTTCAACCTGGTATAGGCTGAAAGGTAATCTTTCGTTTTTTTATACCACTGTAAAAAATGAAATGTCTTCTTAACCTTGAATTTTTTTAACAAATTTAACCTTTTATCGTTGATTTTAATAAAGTTATTTCAGAGATGAAATGTTAAACACTTTTCTAATTTTAATAAATGCGACTTTTAATTGATATTTTTTTAAATTTATTTTGTTTCTAAAATCTTTTTTTAATGAAGAATTTTATTTACTATTCATAAACTTGATTGGTTGTTTACGTAAAGACCAAAGAAAGTATGCAAAAAATAAGAAAAATTAATTTCATTTAATTTGAACTAATTTGAATGACCACGTAGATAAAAAACGAAAAATTTTGCGAGACACGCTTATTTTCTAGAGATATTTTTGTAGCAATCAGATACATTTCAGAGCTATTGCGAGAGATAAATTTGCATCATCAAGCAACTTCAAAAGTTGGAATGTATTAAAAATGTTCGCACTCGAGGTGCACACAGCAAAGTTTGAGATTTGACACCAAGCATTTTTAGCACGCCGTGTATCCCAGGTAGCTCATCTGAAGTGGAACAAACTCACGTACTCGTATCATAAATCTCTAATTTATCATGAATATCGTTGGGAATAAGTTTGCGAAGCACAGCGGAAGACAAGGGCAGCAATGTATCCCATGTAGAAATCGTTAACCGGGGCGTTGCCAGCCCAACACTGGCTGACAAAACCCAATCATTGGTCGCCTGTATTGGGACACTGCTGCTATGTAACACTGATTGATATTAGCCCAGTACTGGTAGTCAAATAGATATAATTTTACAGAGAGATTTTCCATTAGAGGCATAAAGTTGTTTATTAGACCTTTGAAGATTGGATTTTGAATTTCTGCGAAATTTTATGACTAAATATTGACCATTTACGCATCGCTAGCGTTTGATCACAATTATTAGCAAATAACATTAACAACGAAAATTTGTTGGGTTAATGAAAATGTTGTTTCTGGATCAATGTTGGGCGACGACTTTTGTCAGCCAATATTGGAGCAAACTATATAGTGCCATTTATCAAAAATGGGAAGCGAGCTAAATTTTCACGTGGATATCGGGACGCGCACACCGCAGAGTCACGTTTTCTTTACACTCGCGGGGGCGTCGCTGCTAACCATTGATATTATTTTAGACGCGGTGCATACAAATGCGCGCGGAAACTTGCCATTTTTGCGCAAAAGGTCATATCTCATTTTTGTTGTGACAATTTATCGCACTGCACTCACGCTGATTAGAGTCACTGCCGACTCTTTTTCGGACGCTGCGTAGAATTTGTTTTTGTGACAAGTATTACAAACTGACGTTGAATAAATTGCGCGCGCCCAGCGAAAATTTAATTTCAAACCCTTCGCGATATTATCACGTCGAAGGATCCCATTATTCACACACTCTGTATCGGAATAAGTTTCTCCGCTACAAATTGTTTTGCCCTCATCATAAGGGATTATTCATGACGATTTATGCCACATATAAAATACCAAAAAATTATTCAAACTTCGATTTGATAAAAATAACTAAAAATTGTTGAGAAATTGTTTCGACTTCTCTTTTAACGAAAGTGTAAATCTGAGAAAATTAAGTTATACTTTTTTACAGTTTAAGTGCGAATTTACATTTCCGTACAAGTTATACGTTTGTTATTAAAATTAAGGCAATTTGATTTTGTTAGGTTTGAGAATAAGACACGTTGTTAAACGTCCAAACTTTTAACAATACCGAAACTTAGCGAAATGTAAGTCTTTAAAGTTCTGAACAGTCAACGAGATTTGTGCACTGCATTACATAGAGATATTCATCTGAAATAAGAAAACGAATAAATTTTCAGATATATTCTATGTTTACAAAATTTACGTAACATTTACTTATGCTCAGTTTTCTTTGTGCATTTTAAAAGCGGACCATTCTATGCATCCGACATGTAAAACTTTTTCAATGTTTCGTATGAAATATATATAAATTGATAATCCAGAAAAAAAGACATATACACTGCATATACGTGGTATATATGTTTGAAATTAAATGTATTCATTTTATTTACAAACTAACTTAAAATATTACTTTGATCCAATAGTGTTAAAAAAATCTGATTTCAAGATTGACTCTACCAATGAACTAAAGTGAAATCATTGCAGCAAACCATATCGCCACCACATTTCTCTTGGGGTATAATACTCGAATAACTCTGCATACTCAATAAAACAAAACCACGCGTGATACTTTCGGGGTGTATTAATTGAAAACCATCGAAATTGAAGCCCACCAAAAAACTGATCGCCTATCCGAAAATGAGCAAAAAGCTCTCTTAAGCGCGCGCACTTTAGCACGCTCGCTCTCCCGACATCGAAATATCGTAGGGTCGCTGCAGAGATTTCCTATCGAGTAATATTGCGATATAGAGTGATGTATTCTAACAGGAAGAAAAGGTTTTGAAAGCAACATTTTTTCCCCAACGTTATTAATCTACGATAAAACCGTGTTTGGTTTTCAAAATTTGTATTAACTGAATTCTAAATAAATCGATTTTTAAGTTGAATTGAATAGAGTATTCAAGATTAAAAAAGTTATTTCATTGTATCTATTTTGTTGATAAAAAAAAACTTTTTTTGTCGTAAACATTAATTTGAATGAAAAAAAAAAATTGAAATGCATCATGATTGATTGCACAACATTTTTGACTGATTATTTTCTTGTAGCAATCAAAGTGCCAAGAGATAGCCGGCCATTATAGTCAGCCATCAAGTTCCGATATGCAACGAAGATGCATGTACTACCTGACAACGCGTGATGGTTATCACGCTTCTATTACCATTATAGTATTTCGATGAAAGCAACGAATATGCAGACTCGACGGGCTCAGTGAAAATTCGACACGGCCTATTTTGCATGAAATTGACGTTTGGGCATTTACGTCACGTTATGCGCCCATGTGTCGTCGTAACAAATGTAATGTAAGTATTAACAGGTACTCACGAAAAAGCGTCGCGATTTTTCACATCTCCGAAGTGCGGGTTGACATTTTCAAAAAACCTTTTCAACTTTGCAGGCGTAGTTCATATCAGTGATATATATATTTTTGGCTCGCAAGAGGATGATAAAGTTTGATTTGTATTTTTTTCTATTTACAGTTTCACGACAGGTCAAAATTTTCGGTCTCAATTTCGACGATGACGTGTGTTTCTTTACTTCTTCACTTGTTTTATTTTTCGATGAGAGATCTCGTATAAAGCTTGCTACCGCAAGTTCGCGCTGAACAGTTGACTTTTATCGAGGCGATACTCGCAGGTGTTTTCTAGTGTGTCGTTTATCTTGATTTCTCACCTTGAGTTAGTTTTGCCTCGAGACACAGTTTAACGTAATGCGACACTCAAATTTCCTGTTTCCCATGATTAATTGCGATGGCACCAGCAATTTAAATGCTGAGCGCATTTTTTTTGCGCATATAAATACGTATAATTAACGTTATTGATATGTTAAAAGTCTTGCCACTTTCGCAACCATTACGTCAAATGCATCATAAATTTCTTGCAAAGTAAGACGTAGTCATTTTCTCGAACTAACTTATAAAGTACTACTCGTTATAACGAACTAACGTATAACACATTTTTTAACTCATTCTTTTCTCAACTGATTTCGATTTTCAAAAGTCTTTTTTTTTTCAGTAGACAAATATTTTCTTTGATGAAATTCTCGGATGAATGTATCCCGGTTACATTGATTTGGATAGAAAGCAACATATTTTAAAATAACAATTTAGTCGCACTTAATCCAAGTCTGTTTTCAATCAGATAAGTCGATTGAAATCCGAAAAGAAGGTAATTTGATCGAAGTTGCATCCACCGTAAAAAAGTTGTGCTTTCACCATTGAAATCGCGAATTCAAAATATTTACAGTTATCTATAGTTTTTCAAATGTTATTTATATTTATTGACTTTTGAAATATTTATAAAATACAATAGAAAATTCTTTTGTTGGAATATACGATTTCATTTGTCGTTGGAATGTTTTTCAAAAAATCTCTTTGTTGATCTCTTTATTGATCTCCAGTTGGTCTGCAATTTTTATACTGAAACCTTATCCTGAAACCTTTTAGTTGGACAGCAACTATTTTAAATGAATTCATCGATTGGACTTTTTTCGATGCAAATGACTGTAACCTCGGGCTATTTTTTTGCAATAGACAATTATACGCCGAGTGTATACAATTGAAAGTGGAGCGATTCCCGTGGACGGCCAGTTGAAAGCCATTCAACATTTTCGAGGAGGATTCATTTCCTCGGGGTCAGTAAATCTCCGAAATCCAGGGCTAAGCAAGTTAATCACGAATCGTATCTCCGATACAACGAAAATTTTTCTTTCTTTGCCTGTCTCTTTGTCAGTGCTTATCAGTCTAGCACGGATAATCCAGCGTCGCAATGCGATCCTCCGATACCTTGGTCTTGGTGCTCGATATGTCAAGGATATATTCTTTAAGTCAATACGCTTAGAATCGCTTGTGCGCATCATTTATACGAGTTTCATTCATCTTTGAGTAAATAAAACTGGTATGTCAAAGGAGGATCACTTGTTTTCTCGTTTCGTCGGTGGAGAAAACGTTTTTCAGTTCCAAGTGAAATTTAAACTTGAACTTTTTTGAAAAGATTTGGAATTTGCAAAAATTTTTCGAATGACAGATCATTGTTTTTGAGATCCAATTTTATTTTTAAAGTAAATGCAATTCCTCCGTCGATCTCGGCTACCTTTTGTTCGAATCACTATTGACTTTTAAGGTTAACGGGTGAAGAAAGTAATGATGCTTATCACCGGTCGTTGTGCAAGGAAGTTTCGTCTTATCAATAATAAGTTCAATGACATTCTGCTGCTGAACATCAAGTTAACCCCCTCCCCCTCCCCCACGCTGATGAGATCCAGCGTTTATCGTTGATTCGCGATCTTTTTCACTTCGGACTCGGTTGCAGAAAACCAAGTAGTTTCGCACGACATTGATATTGTTCTTTTCGCAATGATTTTTTTTTCCTTTCCAACACATCCGCAGTAAATCGATACTTTTATTTTCCAGTGATATCAAAGTTTTTGGAAAAAATTATATTTAAGGTTTTTGATTGTTCGATCAATTAGCCGAAGTATTCTTTAAGCAACATAAAAGTTTGCTTATGTTCGGTTGCGATATAATGTCTATTCATGCGGCTATATGTAGATTCAGGTATGAGTATACATATTTATGTTTGTTTATGTACGTAACAGTGGTTTACATGCACAACTGTTTACGTATATATAATTATGTTTATCTTTGTATCGATGCAATCCCATGGATATTTGGTTTTTGTATAGATTTTTGTTCGGAACTCGGAAATTTATAATTATTACAATTTGTGATTAAAAAAGAGAATAATTTTGTGCAAGCTTCAGCAAATAGATTTTATTTATTCGTACGGAATTTGAAATCATCGACAAACAAAATGCAACAGCGTTTTTATTCAAACGGGTCAAACGTTGGCAAAAGGAATTATGAGAAGACAAAAAGTTCAAGTGTCTTTTTGGCGCTCAAATTTTTGCTGTACGTTGTGCATTTCATGATTTTATTTTTTGTATGAGCTTTAATATTTATTTGTTAGCTAGCATTTATGAAACTGATTATTAATGTATGATTTTTGGGCTGACGTTAATGAATGATTGATTCATGAAAGGAACTAAATCGTCATGATTGATTCAATTGATTCATACCGGTGTGAATGGCGATATGATTTTTGATATATTGACATTGGTCTGAGTTCAATATTCATAGGGATTTCATACAGATGTAATTTTTTTGTACGTTTTATACACTTATAACGTTTTTTCACGCTTCATCGTTTTTCCATCTTTCGATTGAATTACTCGTAAAGCGTTTGTTTTTTAAACTTATAGAAAAAAATACAGAACTCGGCGCTTTTCATTGTTATTGTTTTCAGTTCAAGTTTGTTTGAAATGTGAAATTTGCAATCAAATTTGTAATTTAATATCGACTTAGATGATTACAGGATTACAGTTTACAATGACAGATGCTAACGAATAATTAATTGGCTCGGCATTAAGAGTATCAACGTGACAGATCATGTATCTAATATGACCACAATGGCCATAAATTCAATTTATGATGTATTAACTGATGTTGTCAAAAAATGAAAACAAACTTGCACAACAATAATGACAATGCTTTTACAATGAATTTGAGCTTGTAAAACAGACGTTAACAGGACAATCGGGGTTTCACAGTTGCCAAAGAAGTGAGCCCAAAAACAGCCATGACAGGATTAGAGGGAAGCATGTTTCGTTCATTACGATATGCATCTATTTTGAATCTACAGCGTTTACACGGACACGAATTTCAAGCCGACATAATAATTCAGCGCTGCATTATTAATTAGAATAATACCACTTGCTGGATTCTCTCGTTATGGTCTGTCAGTTTATCTCCCGTTTTGGTAGATTTTTTTATAAACGAGATGAAATGATTCGAACAAATGGAAAGCTCGGACGCTGTTTTTTTTTTAAGCACAAGCAAATTACTTGCGGGCTTAACAAATGTGTGCCAGAAAGTGGCAAATTTCGTTGCAGAGACGTTGTAAATAAGGTTGTTTGTATGCTGTTCGTTGTCGTTGTTACAAACAGCAGGAGTTGGAAAACACAAGAGAAAAAACTTTTTCCCCCCTTTTAAACATGAGAATGAATATTTTGCTTTTGATTTTGTTTTCTGAAAAGAGTTGAACTCAAAACAAGGTGAGTCAGTTGTTTTCTAATCTGAAACCGCACACCGGACTATTTGAAATTTCCTTACAACACCGAACACAAAGTGGCAGACTTATTTCTCAGCTTTTCAGAGCACTCTCGGTGAATGGAATTACTTAATAATTTTTCTACGGAATTAAATGACAGCATTTTTGATTGACAAGCCTGACGGATGAAATTATTTGTGTTTTCATATTTTATTGTACGGGAAATTAACTTCTCATCATAAATCACATAAAATCTAATAGTCAAGGTACGATGAATAGTTTGAGGAAAAAAAGATTCATTTTAACTTCTGAAACAGTTTTTTTTTTTTTTTTCTAATATCGATATGAATTGGAATGTCATTCAAAAATCACTGTGGCGTTCATTCAGTTTCGTATGATTTTATTTTTATTATTCCGAAAGAAAAGATTCTGCCCGCAGCAGAATTGCATGTGATAATGAAAATTTAATTGATGAACGTGTTGCGATTAACAAGATAATATGGACGAGATAACGACTGATTGCAAGCAAGGTTGACTGCCATTTGATTATGCCAACGATTTCCTCCCAGGTGCACAGCCTTTCATCGGAATCGTCAATTTATTTATTATTAACTGGTCGATCGAACCCCAGTTGCATTCTCAAGATGCACAGCGTTGATTTCAACTGGCGCATTTTTCTTGTTCACTTTTATCATTCGAATCGTGCCGTTGGTGAGCCATGTGGGAAACGGACGCTACTTGTTTGCCTCGTATTTGCACCTACTTGGGTTAATAAATTGTTTCAACGTTACAAAAGGAAGGCCAGAGAAAACGTCGAGCAAAAAGAAAGAAAGGGATTAAGACAGAGGGACGTCCTGGAGTGTAAGCTGATACCGAGCGGACGACTTAACTCGCAGACGTCATGGGGAGCCGGCTCCACCACGGTAGCTCGATGATCATCTATTTTTTCATCAATGAAATTTGTGACGAAGTACATATTTTTTTCTTATTCGTTTGCCCCAACAAAATGTAATTTGTGGCTCTGGTTGTTGGCCAAATTTTTGAAACTCTCGGCCAAATAAAATGTCATTGAAATATTTCCTCGCTGTGCTGCCCTCCGGGAGTTAATTTCGCGCAGCGGTGCTACGTCTTGAATTCGAAGTCTTATAATTTCGTGAGGTATTTATTTCGTACGTCTGGTTTAATTCAATTAACCTATTAACAAACTTTTGGATTCGTGTTGCATCAACGTGTAAATAAAATAAACTGCGATCAATTTAAACAAACTTTGAATTCAATTATCAAAATTTAAATTGTTTTTTAATGCAAATTCATGTAAATGTTAATTTTGAGCACAATGGAAATTAGTATTGTAACATTGAAGCTTTCGATGACGCAAACAAAATATTAGCATTTTTTAGTGTTAAAAAGCTTGGATTTTATGATTCTATTATTTTTCAAAGAAAAATTGTGTTTGTAACATGTTAAAAAAAATAATCAATCTAGAAGTGGTATGTTACACTTTTGCGAGAAATGTATAAATATACAAATTGTACCTCCGGTGTTCACTTTGTACATTGACGAAATGGGTCAATGAATAATTTTGCATATTTATCACATTTGACGGAATTTGTGTTACCCTTTTTTCTCATTTTTATTTTATCTTCGACTTGTTTATTTAGCGTTTTGAGTAGATGGTTTTTTTAACATCAGTTTTCTAGTTCCAAATATGCAGGGTATCCAAAAAGTTTTGAACACCCAAAACTTTCATTATACTGAGAGAAAAACAGCAATAATCAATATTCCTATATTTTAGAGTTTACAAGCCTGACAAAACGTTTGCAATTAATAAAATTATTACATCGTCACAGAAGCAAAATATAACATTATAGGTGCATTAACAATATACAGGATATTATTAAATTATATTGAAGGATATTATTACATTTTATTGAAATATTCTTCGCAGGCTACTACCGAATAACTCATTATAATTGTTTTGTTAGAACCTTATTATTCTATTTATATTTTTTAATGAATTGATTCACATTTATAGTTCAGATCACTATTCAGAAATATTCGCATCAATCAACTTGAAAGACAATAACTAAATGCAAAAACTGTCAGTACGTTTGCAAATAACTTTTAAAGCTGAAATTATTGTTCCTTAAATTGAATGCGCTTTGACACCCAGAATTATTTTGAATAAATGAATTAGAACTAACAATTTTAATCAGGACAAAGTCGACGATGTAATTTTTGGGGATATGTAACAGTATTAATTTATTAAATTGAATAAATTATGCAACAATTCAGATTTTAACGGCTGAATAATTTCAAAGGTTGTTATTAATTCTGCATATCGTCAATCCATTAATGTTAACGTTTTTTGATCATCCTTTCTCGATCCTTGGTATTAGAATTTCACATATCAAAATTATTAATTGATCAACCGGTCGCAATTTTCGTGATGATTTATTAATTGCTTTAGCACGATGGCACAGATTTATTCGATAGAACACAGAGATTAAGTAAAATAGTAATAATTTACTCCGATTGGATTTTTTTTCTTGACGGCGGAAAATAGCTTTTATTCGAATCTAAAAGAAAACGGACTCTTTTCTCAGGACCCAATTTTTTACGAAATTTTTTATACACAATTTTCATTGTTCACGGTGTATCTACCAATGAAACATTTTCAGCATGGCAAAATAAGTCGCTTAAACTTTTTATTCAGAAAAACCTATCCGATCGAGAGCTGGGGCATCTTTTTCATAACCAAAAAAGAAACGACGATACAAGTTGGCGAAGTTTCACGAACTCCCTATGTATTTATAAAGGTGCAACAAAGAAACATGAATTTTTCAGAAGCATGAATGCTCGTCGAGTTTTTGACCTTTTTCTTTGCAAGTAGGCAACCGAAAAAATTCGAATAAAGAGGAGACGCGGTCATTGAAAATGTTTCAGAAAACTTCGCACTCGGATTCGCCTTCTTGTTTGTTTCACTCTTTCTCATTTCAATCTGCAAAACTCACCATTTTAATATACAATCTATTTTCATGAGATGTACGTGCCATAAAACAAAAAAACAAAAATAGAAAACAATTCGTAAATGTAATTTAAACGTCTTGGTTAAAGTTCAACGCGTTTTTTTTAATTTGCGTATTTTTTGGTCTTCAAACGATTTTGAATGTGACATTTGAGTCTCTCTTGCACAATTTAGTTAATTCCTGATTTTATTTGTCAAAAATACTAAATCATGAAATCACTAAATTGTGCTAGAGTTATATACAAAATGGCATAATAAGGTGGCATTTCACCTTAATCTAAAATAATTTAAATAATTGATTTAAACATCAAAATATTCCTTTTTCTTTATCGATTCAGAAAAATGACCACGCGGTTCTGCGTACACTTAATAAATGAACTGTGAAAGAGCTTGTTCAGAATTGTGACACCAATGCATGGCAGAGAACCGGAATTTTTCTTTCGCATAATATATATTGTCCCATCAGGGATACCTTCGATTTTTTTTCATCGAATAATAACTTCGTCACATTGGGATTATTGATTGTTATAAACTTATTTTACTCCGATAATTTCATAGGCGGATAGATTTGATCGTAATGTAAACTGCAGATTCTAGAATATACAAACTATGCAAACATCTAATTTTCATTGCTAATTAAATCAGTGAAAGAAAAAATCCTTTGTTGGTAATGAAATTACTACGATTTGTATTTCGCTTTCTGTTAGCACGGTAAATTCGTATGAACTCCGGTAATGTATTAACGTTTATTATCAGACTACCTTCGTAATCATTCTATAATTACTTTGTGAAATTCTTCTCATAACATAACAATGAATAATTGTACTGTACATTTTTTTGGAATCGCTATATTTAGTCTTAGACTATGATTAGTCAATTTAATCAAAAAAAATTTTTATTGGTTAAAATATTAGAATTTGACTGTTCAGAGTGCTATCTGAAATGAAGATTGAACTATTTTTAATATAGCGATTTCACAATACAAGTTTACAAATTGAAATTGGAGATATAAAATTTTGTCTATCGTATGAAAAAACATTATCACACTTTCATTCCTGAAAGCCACACTTTTAGGACCGTCGGTATAAAAAATATTTTTTCAAGAGAATTGAAGAGAGTCAAATTCAATATTTTTCGATGTTTGTATCCAGTTAAATGAATGTTCCTTTTAGAATTAACCATATAATGTCAGATCTTAACTATTATTATAAATACTGTAACTACTATAATTATTATAACTACTGAGTTAATTTCAATTATACACAGGTGCTTTTAATAACATGATTATATATTCCAATAATATTAATTAATTTAATATTGCGTATGGGAAAAAGCGAATATAATTCAACTTTGTCCGCGCGTACATATTCTCTCGTTTTTCCGAAACGTATCGCATTCCATACGCGCATTCCCATCCGTTCCTTCACTTTAACGAAACAAATAAGCCATTTTTCACATCGATGCGACGATATTCACTTATTTCGACAGAATTTTTCACACATATTTTCTTTATCCTATAAGAGTTTCTCGTACCGCGACAACTTGATCAAAAAGTAGTCAGAAACGGATTTCACATAAACGTATTCATTTGTTTCCTTTCAATAAGTTTGAATTTTGTTTTTTGTAATTTTTTCATTCCACTCAGATTAGCACAAGCTTTCTGTAAAATTTAATTTGAATTTTTTATCAAATCACATCTTTTAAAATTGATTTTCACATTTTGCATTTTTTAATCAATGGTTTTTTCAGTTAACAATTTCTTTAGAGTAATAATTAAATAAAAGAAATTGATGTTTGATTTTGGCAGCGATTATTATAGTGAATTGCACTGACGTTTTGCAGCCATAAGTTAAGGAGATTCTCACGAATCCAATTACTCTCCTATGGTCATGGCTTCGATGGTCCGTCGTAAGCCAGGTGTTAAACACAGGATCCCTCAATCATACATGATTACAGGCCAGTCAATGCTGCCTCGTCCAAGCCTTTTTAGATCATCTAGGTTACTAAACGACAATGCGATTAGCAATTCTTAATCATTCCGTACGCTAAATGAAATCTCGTTAGCTCCAATCAGATTAGCATCTTATATACTTCCTTCAGTTCAGCTGTAGTCGTCTTGTCATTTTCAGCAAATTCAGTTACCCATGATAATATTCTTCTTCCACAATTCTACAATCGTTTCAAATGATCTCAAAAAACAGGCATTTGATTCACTTTAATAAAAAATAATTCACTTTTAAATCGAGCTTTAACATTCAAGTCTCTTGCAATTTGGCAAAAAACTTGTTTATTATCCAATTTTTTATCTTACATCAAAAATGTTGAATCCAAAACGATAAATTTTCTCTCATCTCAATTTTTTTCTACTTTTGAAGAAACTTCTCGGTCGAAGAAATTATATTAAAATCCAAACGAAAAATGATTGGAATGAAATAGATTCTTATTTTTGCATCAATCAGATCTGTTTGAAAGTTTCAGAAATATTGAAATCGTCAATAAAACTTACTTTAAATAAAATTAATGATTTTAAAACTCTGCCTAAGTATGAAAGTCGTATAAACGACTCTTTTTTTTTTTTTTTTTTTTCAAGGTAATATTTTATTAAATAAAAATACCTATCAGTTTGAAATCTCGAATCGTTTTTTCTGTTATGAAGAGAAATCCGATAATCTCAGTGGAAAACAATCGGGATCACTGAATCTTATATCTCCGATTCGATTCTATAACGCGAGGGCATGCAAATCCCTGATATCTTTTGAAAGAAGAACCGCAAGCAACAATCGTCTATCAAAGCAACCATTTGATCTGGCTCGGTCGGGCCGGAACGCGTTATTGAATTTGCGATCGTTTTTTATCTTGCGTAGCTGGCGGCGTTGCGGCTGATGAGAATCGGTTAGAGGTCGTCGTCTGCCAAGACGTGATAATCCCGGCCGATCGGAAGGCAAGATTCACGCGCCGGTCCGGAGATATGGTTAACAGTCGCGGTTGGACGGGGGGAGCGAAGAACGAAGAGCGCTGAGTAGACAAGGACGGGCCACCGGGAGCCGGCAGCTCCTGTTCGGCAGCCATCGGCATCCCTCGGGCCCGATCGGACGCGTTCCGGCGCGCGCGCGACCCGTGGCTCCGCTGGACCACTAAGCGTCAGTGGTTACCGTGCTACAATCGCGCGAGTACGCGCCGTCCTCTTGCCGCAAGAGGAAGGGAAACGAGCTAAGTGGGGATTGCGAAAGATCCCGAGCAACCCTCCGAAAAGTTTGCTCAGTGTCGTTTTACCGTACGCAACCGCGCGCGTCAAAAAAGAGCCGAGCCGCGTGAGTGCGCGACTATACACACAATTTGCAAGGATTTTTTGATGCAGATTAATCGTAGGTATTCGCCAAAAATTGGATACCATTGAAATATCGGATTGCTTTTAAATTTTGTTTGTTGTGTGTTTTGTTTTTTTTAAAGTTTTTTTTTTTTTTTTTTTTTCTTTTTTTTTTTTTTTTTTTTTTTTTTTTTTTTTCAAATTCTTCATTGTGATTGAGTTTTGTGAATGTCAGTGTTGGAGGTTTTTTTTCTGTGTTCTCGAAAAGGTTTGGATTAAGTGAAAAAAAAAGAAGGAAAGAAAAAGTAATGAAATCGAGCAAGATAAAAAAGTTTGCTTTACAGTACAATAGAATTTATTTTACACGCAAAAGTTAGAGGTGGATGACGTTTTCACAACGACCGGAGTTTGCAGTTGATCTGCATTTCCGCGTTGGTGACGCGAAGTTGGTACGACTTCGTAACAATTTTTCGACGCTTTTTATACGAGTTGCCAGAGCTTTCTTGAATGGAATAACGAAAAATTGCGAACTTTAAGACCCGCAACGATTTCGCCGGCGGATTTCAGCGAGGCCGCAATGTTGCATAAACGATCGGCTTTATTGGCCGCTAAAAAGCGCCTCTGCAAGTTATATGTATCGGGGAAGGTTTATTAGACTAAGTTTAAGGTCATTGAAAGTTATTCGCATTAGGGTAATAAAAGGTTTGATTGTGGGACGTTTGTCCGGGAAGATCGGTGGATTAACGATAATGGCCTGACAGGTGGCTGAACATCGATTATTTCGTCGATGTCACGCCAACGAGATCGCACTCAATTACGCTCGGCATTCACGCCGACCTGATTAAGATTTGACGCAGCCCGAAAGTGTCTGCTTTGATAGTCAATTAGATGGTTCCTTTTACTTTGTTTGGTAATCCCGCTTTTCGCGCCCTAATTGAAATTGGTCCGCCAAGTCGTGCGACCCTCATGGTATTTTCATGTAATTCGACTTTATGGTAGTTGAGTGAAATTATACGCATAGCTGCAAATTAATGGAGTACGTGTACGTTCTGGGACTCTGGCATGCGATATCGGCCAGAAATATTATTATACGATTTAAATATTCAAGGGTTTATGTACATAATCCACCCTGCGCGTACTTAATTGCTTCGCAGTCATTCTTTTGATCTTTAATTAGATCTAAACGCGTGAGTTTCAATATTTTGTTCCATCTTTTAAGCACAACTATTAAAGTAAATCAACTTTCATCGCTCACTTGCCAAACTACAAAATTAACAGTCACACCTACCGTGCTTATCAAACTTTGCTCTAATTATTCATCTCACTTCGATTTATATCTATATAGCATAAGCTTGAAATCCTCGAAAGTTCATATAACAGTTTCAACATTGAGAATATCTTCAGATACCGTGTTTTTTGAACTATATTTGATACGAGAGAGCTTTCTCGGAGGATGTTCTGGGGAATAAAAGTAAGCTTGAAAATATAATTGCGCATGTTTGACATCTCAATTGCAATCTTATATGGGTTGACTTTACTGTTGTAAGGTGCCCGCGCGAGTGGAGGTAGAATTCGTTGTAAAGCTGAATTTACGAGGGTAATAAAAACATCGGCCGGTTTAATTAGCTTATCTGACAAATCATAAATTGCGCAGGACGATATATTAACGAAATACAAGACATTGGCAAAGGCTCAAGAGCGGTGCTGCGGATCGGTTTGTGACAGCGGGTTGCGGCGCGCGTGATTAATATTTTGATTGGTGACCGGGTAAAAAGTGAAAAGCAATAAAGACATTACGCTCGGTTCAGCAGGCGCGGTGGCGCTAATAAAAATAAATCATATTTTCGTACGATCGAATCGCGCGCACGGACGTTTGTTGAAATTCGTTTCACGCTCGTCAATCTGGTAAATACAATGTACGTGCTTGACGATCCCAGCGAACACACAATGACAGCTTTCACGGTGGATCTTGTTTGTTTGTACCATGTCTTTAGAGCTGATAACTCCGCTGATTACGTCTTAATTCAGCGCGCCGTTAAGGAAACATGATCAATTTGCAAATTATTAAGATATATGAGCCTGCGGCACAAAGCATTGTTTCAATGCGCCTGCGACATCGTTTCTAGTCTTGCCAGCTTTTATTATGCGTCGCGCAGATTTCCATTAGAGTTTATGAGAACTTCGGAGCCGAATAATAAAAGGCCAACGCGAACAACTAACGCCCCGAAACATACCGAAATCACAATTGGGACACTCAATTTTATTACTTTTGCCGTTTTCACCATGTCAATAACAAAAAACGTTTCGACATTTCATTTGCGAAATGTTAATATATAAAGTAAACTTTGTAAAATTATTTTATTACAAACTTAAACTAAAAAAAATAATATATTACGTATCAAGGGAGGAAAACAAAAGATCATCCCCAAGCCCGAGGTGTAGTCGTGTGCTGGTCACTTTACCCGTGTTAAAATAATCTTTTGTTAACAAGTATTTAATAATCTTATAATATTATTTAATAATTTAATCGTGAGAGAAAAATATAACTTGTAAATCACAGGATAATAAAGAGCGATTGACGAGACTTCGATTGCAGCTTAAAGTTCTGATGTCGTCTTTGATTGTTTGTTAAACAAAACCATTTCTCGCCTTCAACAAAACATAGCTCGCGTTTTATTATCTTTTAGCGCTTGTTCGTTCCTTTCAAGAAAATTACAGCTCAGATATAATCCTCGTGACACTAAGGTAAAAAAAGTATACTTCTTTGTTGAAATCTTTTAATTAGCACGAAGAAGATGTAAACTTTTCTAATTGCCTCCTCATTTGGATTCGAAAACACTTGGCTGAACGGTAAGAAGATATTTTTGCAGAAAAAAAAAAGAAAATGCTTATCTTTTACTGAGGATAAAACATTTCGAAATTCTGTCAAGACGTTGGAAAAAGATCTATACAAAAGTATTACAAGACGTTCTAAAAAAGAATTTGTTGTCAATGTTAATTTGACTGAATTTTTTAAATTAAATTGATTCAAATGCCGAAGTAGAGGCACACTTTATCGTGTGTTCGTTCATTTGAATTGTCAAAACGCTGCAAATCAATTGACCTTAAACGAACGAGCTTTTTGTATTGGAAATATCGACGCGGATCGGAAGTAATTATTGGAATGACTCCTGAAATCATTATTTTATATTCAGCTTTTAATAAAAAAAATAATGACTTACCAATTCGATTGAGCAAAAACCATTCGAACGATGAGTCAGCTTGGACTTCGTGGAAATTTGAGATTTGAATCGATTTGGTGAAACCCATTCCCAGCTTGATTTGGCTTAATCCGCTGAAAAAACACAGGTATGGTACATGTCAGACATAATCTTTTTGATTTCGATGATAACGAATTGATTTTTCTGGAGACGCACGTAGCGTGTTCATTTGTCAGCAGTTTGCATTGAAAAAATTAATTTTCTATTCCACACCGACAATGGCCTATATTTGCATCGACATCGAACGTACTTCCCTCGTTCGCTTGGATACTTTCTTTGCCCCGCCGTGACAAAAGTCATCGATTCCTGCCCCCGAGATACAATTATGATACCAAAAGATGAATCGGCCCGTAGTTTTTTTTTAGTTGCGCGGACGGAATCCGAAAACTCGAATTACCATAAATAAATGTTGTCATGCGTCTGACAACGAACGAAAACTTTTCGTTCTTATTAATGGCCATCCAATTTAAACTTACAAAAGAGTTTAAGTTGACATTTTGTTGCAAACGCCTGAAACAATTTATTTTCCCCACTGACGCTATTTCGAGTTATCGTTGCATCGAACAATGCAGAATGATTTGTTACCTCGAAATCAATAGTTTTATGCAAATTAAATCTAGATTTGCAGTAAGTTTATCAAAGGCCATTTTTATCAAGTTTTTAGATATCGATTGTCGAGGTTCATTAGAATTTACTAAAGTAAACAGTTTTATATGATCAATTTCGGTCTATAAATTTTGTCATGCATAATAATAAATGTGCCTGATCAATGTTGTCGTATGTGCATATATGTGGCCATTAATTTTAAACAAATTTCAAAAATAAAAATAATGTATAATGCATATATTTCTTGTTGAACCGACATTAGTCGGTGCTTTTCAAAATGAAATATCTTCAATTTTATTTTTAGAAATACAACTATTCGAATGTGTCACGTGCAACTGATGACAGATTAGACCCGTTGCTGCTTGATGAAATATTGAATTTCACTTGGGAAGGTGAACGTGATTGTTTACAAGATTTCATTCTGTTGAAGAGACACTACGAGCAAAGGCAGGTGTCAACTATTAAACTGACTCTAGGAAATCCGAGAATTGCTATTTATCGTTAAGTTGTTTGTTCGATATAATGAAGGCACTTGAGAGCCGCTTGTGTATCGCACAAACGTACCAGCGCATTTAGCAAATTATCGATCAAACAACGTTTTATATATAAATTTGTTTGTACACGCAGATTAATTTAAATTTTACAGTAAATACACCTTTTTTACATCATCGCTATTCGCTTTTTTATACACGCACAAAGCAATTGGTTTATAATTATGATATTTATAATATCTGATTGCAGTTTTTTTTTTTTTTTCAATTATTTGTTTTACATTTTTTTACCAGTTCTATTATCGATGAAATTATGTCTCATTACAATGTGACTTTTTTTAGCTCTGGCAAATAAAAGGAGTGTATGGAAATTGATGCTAAAATATGTTGCACAATAAAAATCGTTTACTTTCTGATAAGCGTTAATTAAAGCTGAGAAAAACTTGCCACAAGAATATCCACCAAAATTATTTGCCCCGGATGTTGTCGGACTAGGTTAAAGAAACAATGACCACGAATTTTTGTTTTCTGTTAATGGCACAAGTGCTTGAAGCTACGTGTGGTGTTACCAGATGGTGCCTTTAGGTGCACGCGATGTTAAAACCAGTTCCCTTAAACAATCTAAATGCTGCCAGGGGAATTTGTCTTATAAGTGGCTTAAGGTGACGTCGTGTAAGTAGTCAATTCGATTACCCATGCATGTATTAGCATAAGTGCAATCTGTACAAATCAGATCCAATGCCTATGTTCATATAAATGTCTGATAGAAAATGCGTATTCATTGTTTTATATTTATTAAAAACTGAAAAATACTCCACCAGTAATGATAATTGAGCGGGAAGTTCAAATAAATGATTTTTAAGTTGCAACATTAATTACGATAAGTATATGACGTTATCATAACATAGCATTTTATCATATCATTTTGAATTAATAAAATAAAAACAAACAAATTTCTTTTAGGATGATAAATCTTCCCACATTGCACAAATTTTGAATGACAGTAACAAAAGTTGGAAACGAGGATAATAAACTGATCGCATATGACGTATCTGTGTATAATTTAGCACGGGAAAAGGCACGATAAATAACGCGATGCAAAAGTGTTCTCAAAGTGATACGTCTTTTTCACGCGCGCCGTGTGTTTTGGTAGAAAGTGGGAGGGTGTTGGCCGGGGGATGAGAGTAATGTATTCGGGTGAGAAAATGCGTACGAGACGTGCGGTGAAGAATGTACGAATTAAACGCTGATTTCAGTTCGCTGCGAGACAGAAAACCAGTCCCAGGTTAACGGATTTGTTTATTTCGACGATGAAATGCCACCGGAAATAGGGACGCTTCAATTCAGCACGATTGGACATTTGTTTCAACAGCAAGTACGGTGTTTTAAGTAAACTCTATTGTTGTCGAGTTATCTTGGTTTGTATGTGAAAGTGTAGCCATAAAGTTGTGACATTGTCAATGTCCCGTACGTATGTTTTATGTCACACTGCGAACAAAGGACTCTAATATGAAACACGATGTTGTAGAAAACAAAAAAGGAAAAAAAAATCGAAACATGAAATAAAACAGGCTCAAACCAAATTCATTAGATTTCATGCTAAAACAGTTGTTGCGTTGATTTTTTTTAATTGAATAGTTTTGTTTTGAAAAACAAAATGTTATTTGACAGTTGAGCAAATCCAAAATTTCTGTTATAATTCAACTATTGCAAATATTTGTTATAATTTTAGATGTTATAATTACACGATAAAATTTGGATGTTTAGATCATAATTTGTAATTTCATATTAGTTTGATGATTGTACAGTTACAGTTCGAATTATCTTCGATGTAATGAAAACCATTTATCGTGTAATTACATGGACTGTCGAAAAAATAGAAGGAAAAAAAAGTTGATTATATGAGTGAGTGAATTACCACCCTTTCAGCCGTCTGGAAGAGTACAGCCGTACAATATAACAATATTTCATTTACACGTTCATAAAGTGTGTAGTTTTCCCTGAACAATCCTCCATTTGAAGATAAAAAATTCATACGAACAAATAACTAGATCACTTTCAAATTGCAACTTGAATATTGTGTAGCAATCAAACTTTTCGCATGCAAACTGTGAAAGTTTTCCTAAAACTTTTCAAATAATTGGTTTTCAATTAGTTGTTTAATTCGAACATAATTTATGGTGATTTCTCAAGTTGGGAAGAAACAAAAGTGTGGCTTGAACGTTAGCTGGCTTGACCCGATCAGCTCTATTGGATTTTAGACGACAATTATATATTTGTCCGCATGTGTGTACTGGGATCTCATTTCAGAACAAGAGAAATAATTTGTGAAAGTTGGGCCAAACATTATCAAACTAGTTGATTATTCTGGAATAAATTTATTGAAACAATTATCGTGTAGTTTAATCCAGCAGAGCTTTTGATAATTAATGAATTCATAATTTATCAAAGAATTGAGAACCAAATAGCTTTTATACAAATTTTCATCTTTTCTCAGTGCAATCTATTGATCTTCCAAATCTAATTCGAATTTTCATTTATTTTTCATCCACCATTTTCTACGTTTTTTCTACTACCATATTGCATGCGATTTAGCACTTGAAATAGAATTTAAAATGATTTAGATTTTTTAATTTTATCCATATTTAAAAGAAAAAATTTTCTTTTAATTATTAAAATAGAAATTCAAAAATGTTTGATTAAAAAATTGTATATCTTATTCGAACTAAGTGGGTTAATCCAATTACTTTAGATTATAACATTTTTTCCTAGCCAACGAGAATTGTATGTATTCTACCTGACTTAAGCAGAAATTTAAATCCGAGTGAACATTCTTATACATATTAAGCTTGTAACCTCGGCTTGCCACTTAAGATGAAAACCCTGGAATAAAATGATCGCTAGAATGTACATTGTGGATATCTACAATTCAATATCGAAGAACGCGCAGTCACGAGCTCAGAATTCTCCTCTCGGTTATATTGTTTCTTCCCGACAGCACGATTTTTCAAATTTCAGCCCACATTAGTCGTAATTTGCAAAGATGTATATCTTTACTCCGAATATCGTCAGACTGGATGTAGTTTATAAATGCGACCCACATGCATTTTTTAACTCTTCCCACCCCCTCGACTTCTGATATGCGATTTGTATTCTTTATCTTTCATTTTGCAGCGAGATGGATTTTGATTAATTTTTTGATGTCTGACGAAGACAAAGCGATGTTTTAAACAATCATTCTCATTCAATCCGAATATTAAAATTTTTGCTATTCGTTTTTTTTTCTTCTATCTTATGCATTTTTCAGATAACTTTCCAAGTTGCGTGATATGTTTAAAATTTATTGCTTACAAGCGTGTTCTAATTGTGATGTATTACAGGCTCGCGTACACACAAAAACATAATAACTTTTTTTCGACTTTGGGTCATTATTGCGAAAATTTCATTTATGAAAGTAAAATTTGGATTTCGTAGTCAGCCACGAGAGTTATCCTCTCGTCGTTACAATGTAACCATTACCATAATTGTTCGACATCATTCATGTGACTGTCACACACACCATTCAATTTATAGCCGATAGGAAAATTTCTCGTCTCTGCTATTTTCGTTCAATGGCTGTCAAAAATAATTATAGTAAAATCTAACTATCGAAGAGAACTGCAAAAAAATTTCACTCGTCGTTAAAACTTGACATGAAAATTTTTCTCAATTTTTCGTGCTTTTATGTTTTTTTCATTTGTTGATTCAATACAGGTCTTTGTTTCACGAAACAAAATTATATTATTCCCAACAAAATTCACAGATGTTAAAAATTCAAATTATTTTTTATTGTTTCTTTTAATGGAAAAAAGAGTATTATTTCAGTAATAAAATTGTTCATATTTAGAGTAAAAATTTGTATTTGCAAAATTAATGTCCAAAATTTGTAATAACGTTGGAATCACGTTGAATTTTAATAGTTTTTGTACGAGATGTCACTCGCAAAAATAATAAGCAGCAGTGCTTGGAATTCTTCATCAATTTGTGAAAAACAAACGTAATTATAAAACGTTAGTAATAAAAATTCTTTCCCTGCAGAGAAGAACGTGAAGACCAATAGAATGTTCTTTCGGGATTTGCTATGTTAGACGTAATAAATTGCGAAGCAATGTTTTCTAGTTGGGTTGAAGCTTTTAAGGAAAAGACTTGAGTTATTTCTTAATTAAGCTGATTTTCTTCAATGACAAAAATGAATGAAAATCTAGAACTACTAAAGAATTTTCCACAATGTTAAAAGGAACGATGATAAAATAAAATAAATAGTATATATTACAATTGTTATCGGACTGAAATAAAAGTTTCAAATTAAAATTATTCATCGGAATACTGTAAAAAGTGACTACAGAAACTTGCTTTTCTGAAACATTTTCTTATTGCTGTGGATATTCAATCGAAATACCATCTAACAAAAATATTTCTGGCGTTCGGGTATTAATACTAAAAATTAACATCATGTCTATTTTATAACGTATGTAAGAAAACATTAAAAATTTATTTTTCTAAAAACAAAAGGATCATTTTTATTTTCACGATTAAACGTACATTGATTGAAAAGCATTATGATTAGTAATTTGACCCTTTTGAATATCATATCGGAATTTTGCATAAATAAATCAATTCAATGAGCGTCATAGCAAATAAATGTACAAAATGAATGAATTTGAATAAAGCATCCTTCCAAAATTTAGATGGACGGAAACCAAACAGCTGGACAGCACAGCATAATTATTCTATTATTCGAAACTGATAATGCGCACAGCTATAACTGGGCGAGTAACCACGGCATTTTAAACAATATTTTCCACTTTTTTGTTTTACTTTTGATGATCATTCGAATCGATGAAATGTCAATTGCTATTTATTGGCTCCAAAATAGTTTTCAGCCGCGCAAACATCGACGACTGCAAATAGAAAATTAAATCGCAGGTATTTACGATCAAAATCACAGTGATAGCTATTCGAATCGTACGATACGGATCGCCGAAAGTTCAACCATTGTGATTGGCTATTAAGATAAGTTGCAGCGTTTTGTGGTTAGCTGTTAGGATTTATGATTGTGGTTCTTGAGTTCTTCCAATCCGAATTACCAATACTGCATTCTAGTTTGGCGCTTGCATTGCAGCATACGCGTTACTAAATATATAACGTTGCTTTAAACGATTATTTATAGTTATTGTATAACGCCTAATTGTACGGCCAAGTTGAAATTTATTCTCACTTTTTATCCATATCCTATCCAATTTTTTTCATATGAGAAACCGGTTAAAAACGCTTCTGACAAAACAATCACTTTTTTAAATATTTTTTCCAAAACTTGAATTTCATTTTCTCAGCTTTTTTTAAGAAGTTTTATAAATGCTGAACAATCGAAATAAAATCGAATTGAGCTTCCGTAATATAAGAAAGACGATTAATACGTCTGTTTAATCATGCCACCCATTCCAACAAATGTTATACAGTTTTTTATAGTCTACATAGTATCTTGTTATATTATAACGTTTAAATTTTTCACAACGCCACGTATTTACAAAATTCCCATGGCGAACAATGTAAATACGAACGTGTGCATGTATATAACTTTTGCGTTACAAAAAATGAAATTGCATGACAAAAGTTGGGAATGGAGAGTTTAACGAATTGCAACTTGAAAATAAAGAAATTTTTCATTTAACTTTTAACGGTTTGTACACCGACAGATTCGCATTTAAAAATTACAATGGCAAACACATCACGGCGAAATACAAAGTTGAATAACACGCGAGCGCTTTAAATTATTGTGACGTTTTGCGTGGTAATCAGAATCGTGCAAAATTTTATTTCGTTAAAAAATAACATCCTAGCACGCGACATACAAAATTATCTTTCCGTCTCTCGCATTAAAACCGCCAACGACAATACATTTATATTTATAATTCCAGCTTGTCGCAACAAATTTGCGTATCATAATTACGTCGTTTTAACTGAACCCAAACCATATTTTTGCGACCTGTATAAAATATTGATACCATTGATACGATTGATACCAAGAATTGCATTTCACGAAATCGTTTCTGCAGAGTATCTATTTTATATTTAACATTAAAAAGGTGGGCTTCAATTGTGTCGTTAAACGCACATAACTATAACCTGAATCTATATACTTTTATGACGTAAATAATAAAAATAATATATGCTAAATTGCACATCACATTTTCACTGCGTTACTTTTGATATCACGTTTCTGTAAAAAAGGAAGCAATGAAACACACAACAAAGAAAAATATTACAATAGTAAAACCATTCTAACAAGCTCGTACCCATTAAGCTCTCAATATTAGCGTTATTACGTGACGCAATATTTTTTCCGCAATGCTCTGACACAATTTATCCTTGCTTTTTTCTTTTTGCCTATTTTTATTCCCATGTTCCTCAAATAACATGTACCACTCTGCGTTGTTATGAATTGTATGTGCAAAGACGCGCGGGTCGCGATATCTGCGTTCTCCATCGCGTTCCCGAATTCGGATCTGCTCTGCGATTATGAATATGAAACGCTCGAGATGCAATTCCGTGTCGAGCAGAGCGCAATGTTTGCAAAAAGTTGAACAAGAATTTGCGAATGTTTAACAAGAAATGACAGATGGAAATTGTATTCTCGTAAAAATTGTAAACAAAAATATAACGTCGTGGAGAGAACGCGAGAAAGCGGGCTTTAAAATTCAACCGTATGTTTTTCGGCAAGACTTTTTTTTCGCAGCCACTAAATTGACCGAATTTTTTTTTAACGCCGCAAGAAGATTAAGAGAGAAAAAAAAATAAAAGAAAACTCGTCATAAGCGCGTGGAAATTGTGAGCTATTCTCCATTCTGCGAATTTTTCATCGAATTGCTTACGACGGAAATGTTTAAAGAAAGACGAGCGTGCGACAGCTCGAGTCTTTTTTAACGGCACACAATATTACTCCGTCGAATGCAAACGTTTTGTTTTTGCATCTCGGTTAATCCCGTTTGCGGTATGAATGCACGATGCGCTCTTATGTTCACGTTACTCCCTTTTCGTTTGGGCATTTATCAACTTGATGTTTCTTTTCGTTCGCAAGCCGCCAGTCAAATTTATTGCGTTCTCAACACTGTACACCAGGTGGTAATTAATGAGCTGTTGTTTTGTTTTTCCAACGCTCAGAAGATAATCCGTCTTTCAGATTAGACACAATCCGAAAAGTGGTTTTCAAAAGTAAATTAAAAGCAGCGGAAACATTTTGAGTTCATTTTCTATAAATATAGTGTTAATATTTTGAAAGGTGTGAAATTCAAAATTTTGAGGGATCAGATATGAGGCCATCATCATAACTTTTCCTTTTTTTTCTATACAAGATTTAGATTCAACAAAAAATAAATAAATAAATAAATAAATAAACGTAATAAGAGATTGCGTCTCCCGCAGCGAAAATGAGCTTAGATAAGATTTATATTACCATATATTCTGAAACAAATGACCTAGATATTAGTCGATGGCGGATTAGTCGTACGAGTCCATTAAAGGCCGCTATCTGAGCTTACTATCTGCGATCTAAAAGCCATTCTGAAACTGCTTCGTTTTCAAATACGCTGTCAATTTTTTTCCAGTTCCGAAACATCGTTGATTTGTCGTACATCAATTTTCCTCCGTGACATTTCGTGAAAATGGAACAAATAAATACCTTAACTATAGTGAACAATTCTGTTGTGTTTCAAACTACAATTTTGTTTATAAAGAAATTTAAATATTTCATTAATATTTTGACCTGATGTATGTTTTTTAATAATTAAACAAAATATATACAAATAAACCTTGCAACTAATTTTGTTCTATTGAAACAAAATAAATTGGGTTGAAAATAAACTCATACTAAATTTTCAATAAGATTCATATAATTTCAATTGATAATACGATATGCAAAATTAAATTCTATTTAATAAACAAAAGAATAAATTGTTAGTTATGATAGAAATAAAATATGACGGTTAAACGTAAGGAATAATGTTTAATGGAACAGCTGATTATTGTAACAGCAAATGACTGAAAATTAATCTTTGCACAAGGCGAATTCTATTCAGAGTCCATAATATAATGCGAATCTAGAATTGAGAGCGTTGGACAATGGCAGATGTATCAGGAACGGTTTTGTGATATCGCGCGCAAACTATTTCCACAATATTCAGTGGCAGTTTCTATTATCGAAGTGAACGGAGAAAAATCAATGTTATATATATATATATATATTATATATATATATATATATATATATATTCGCGTGCCAATTTCAGTCTCTCGCGCGCCTAAACGCCATTTGGCAGCTTTTGCATCATTAGCGCGGCTTCAAATGTAAATATCACACTACAAAGTTACACGCACTTACATTTCTCGCACGGAAGCAATTTTTTTAAATTTTTTCCATCTATCCGGCAATTCAATGATGATTTTTGTTTTAAATATAATTTATTCCTGTACCCGTTTTTTGTATAAATTTGGATGAACGTGGATAGAAACAGATTGAGTAATTTCTTCATCCTGTAATGTCATCGAATAATCAGTTAATTCGTTATATGATCAGCAAAGCAGAGGGTGTGAAATAACAAGCAAATATTTGTCTGCGAAATACCTGCTCGCCGCTTTTAATCGTGTTTAATTTACATTTAAATGAAAAATCATCAGTCCATGCAAACTGAAAGCGTGGTAATGTACAATCAATTGCAACGCAAAATACACCTGTAAATATTCATTGTTTTGTACTTTGTATAAAAAACAAACAAAAAACTTATTTCCTGTCCTAACATGACATTTCATTATATTGAACAAACTGAGGTAACAGTCAGATGATTAAACTTTGTGTTATATAGTTTATGGACATTATAATTATTGCATGATTGATCTGTTCAATATTTCACTAGTTTTGGCATTTTTGTTTTTTATTGAATTGTGTTAAACTAATATTAGACTCAGTCAAAATGATTCCAACTAATTTGATGAACTTCAAAGTTAGAATATTTGCCATTTATGAATTGAACATATTGAATGTACGAATAAGTGATTGAAATTTCGAAAGATGTGCGCTTTTGAATGATTAATTCTCAATTCAAAGTGTAATTTACAAAAGAGAAGCGCGGAAGGTGAAAATGAAATGGAATGAAGAATATGAAAAACCTTGCGTTAAAGTTCGTTACAATAATAATCTGAAATTGAAGAGCAGCGAAATCTCAGCGAAAAGGTCGAGAAAGAAGAGAAGATGGTTCTCAGGTCGAGAAGAAAAAGCTGTAGGGAAAGAGGTAAAAATGATAGCGAGACATCTCGGGAGAGGATAACCGATTTTAAGATGTTTCTACATTTATCATTAGCCGGAGCGGTGATAACAGTATGGACGTGAAAACTGGGAAAGCGGATAATACGAAAAAAGCTTTCAAAGCTGTGAATGCTATTGATTCCTCTGAAAGCCATCAAGTCAAGAAAGTGGAATATCGATCGGGGATCGCGGGATACGTAGTAATAAAATAGCGCTTTGTAAGGAAAGAAGAAATCGATTCAGCGGAAGTGCTGCGTACGTCGGCTGTGCCATTTTCCACCTTTAAATGTTATTCTGTCGACGCTCGTGATTAAATTTAATTTGACAGTAAAGCTGCCGCAGGATTCGCTTTAAGCGTGCTCCCGGCTCGCTCAAAAATTGAATGTAACAAATTTAGATGACTCATTCTGTTTTGACTTGCGATTTATCTTATATTTTCAGTGCAGTATATTTCTATGCCTCGCAATTGTAAAAAGAAGTTTCGCTACGCGCTACATATATTTTACATTCAATTCTTTATATTATTCTATCCATTCTTTTATAACACAAAAATTGTGTCGCTGAAAAAATGGGACATTTTCAAAAAGATCTGTCAATTATATGGAGAGAATTTTTATTAAAAGAAAAATGCCTTTTCAGCTCAGTATTTCAATCTGATTAGTTAAAATTCAATGAAAAAATTGGTAACGCCTTTTTTTTAAATTTTGTTAGACGTTTTTTTCACGGCTTCAAACAAGAGTACTTGCTAATCACATCACGCAAGTGTATTCGAACCATTATAATATTTCTCAACTCTTTTTACTGCACATGACATCTTATTATTCGATACTAAAAAACACATAAAATACTTAGCAAGCGTTACTTTTTTTATAGTTCTGCTTTCAAACTTGATACACTGATACTGAAATTGCTGTCTAGCTGAGATTTTTTTATGCTGAAAATATGCAAATACCGTGTTTAGAGGATAATAAAATTCTTAATGACAATATAAAAATGTAATTTTATTATTTTTCAATCAATTTCAGCAGGGAAATAAAACAGACGCGACATAAAGCCAACTAAAGGTTCAATATATAGAATTAAAAAAAAGTATTTCGATTGCCTCCCAAAAATAATGAGTTTTTCAACGGATGAAGAATAATGATGAAAAAAAAAATTAGATTTTTTTTTTAATTTACTTTGAATTCTTCATTTTTCAAAAATCGTTCGCATTCACGTACGAAGAATGACTGGACTATTTAATGCTGAATACTATACCTGAAATAAATGTAATGGAAAAAATTTGACAGACGCTGGTCTTAAGATAAATTCGGCGTAAAAGCAGAAGTCCGTTCGCAAATTGAACTGGAAAGCAATGTATCCTAACCGCAGCTTATTCAAAAATTAAATGTAACAAATTTATCTGGGGCTATTTTGTATAAGCAACAGCGCAGCTATATCTTTTCTGACGTTATGCCAAGTTTGGCGCGGTATGAGCTCCGCGCATCATGATGAACAGGCGCTGTAGAGTTAAAACGATGTCCTTTTAGTTTTCGTTTATATAAATTACACCACTCTCTTGCTTGCCTCTAAACTTTTATTATTCCGTACACAGAGCTGTCTGCGCCGCTCTTATATCTTACGCAACAATGCTCGCGCAGCCGCGAGTAATTTTTTTTTTTCCAACTTTTTTTGCTCGGCCTTTTTTCCAACCAAGCCACTCAACGAATTCGCAGCTGAAGTTACGACTGTCGGTAACATTGCGTGTTTTTTTGGTTCTACTTAGCACGAATTACTTATGTCATCGAATTTTCTCGTTGTCTTGTTCTCGCTTTTGGTTATGCAAATTATTTCGTCCTCTCAAAAGTTAGAGAGAGCTTTATTTCAATTTATGCCGCCGCGCTTATTTATGATCGCGAACCTCCAGACGCGTATTTTTACAAACGGCCGAGCGTAACTAATCGCCCGCGGACTTGCCCGTTATGAAACATTGGCGCTAATGATGACGCGATCTTTCTCACTGTTTTTCTGCAGTTAATGGGACGGTTTTCTCAGTGCTGATAAATTTATGCAAAAAAGTTTTTACTAATGATATTCCTGCAAGTTTAAGATCAACAATCGTAGGGATTGCTGTTAAAAAAGTAACTTCGCGTTTGTAACCGTATGCTTGAGACGTTCATTTATTTATTTTTGTTTTGTTTTCAAAATGTCTAGCCATGTGCGAATTTACGTCTAACCGAGGATGGATGTTTTTAAATATTTATTTCCATAAGCCAACGTTAGATTAGAAAAATGATAAAATCCTCAATGTTTCTGAGGAGTCGAACACGCAAATTGACTATTGATTTGTTTGCATTTTATTAAAATATAATACAATTTATGTTTTTATATTGTAATTCCTGATTGTTAAAGCAATTTATTTTCTCTGTAGTATAAATCATGTTTAAAACCAATTTCCATCAGAATTGTCATATTTTATGTTTAATTAAATAAACAAATCCAATAATCAATGTTTTAATTTGGATTAAATCCGACTTATGTGCAACTCTGGCAATTCAACCTGATAAACATTGGCTACTCAACGTTGGATGTCCAACATATTGACTGATAACATTGGTCCAACGCAAAATCAGTTGTTCATTTAGACTTATCTCCTGCAATTTTTACATGAGAAAATAAAACTTAAATCTAAGCCGTCAAAGATATATTTAAAAGCTGACTGTTTCAAACACTTTGTATTGATTTCAATATCAGGGGAAAAACAACTAGACTCTATAATTACAACAGAAAATGTTAAGTGAGGATCGAACACTCTGTGTGTATGGCTGTAAATTTGATCGCTCAAGAATAAGGGGTCCTGTACCCATTTGAAAATTTCCATTGAGTCGCCGGAGGTTTTAATGTGCCAGCACTTCGGGTTACTCGATTCGTACTTAAGTGGTGTGCATCTCGGAAATGGCCGATAAGAGTGGTGCTTGACGGTGAAGCTTTTGTACGTTCGTTCCGATACGAGCAAAATGGTGCCGGGGTGTGAGTCACGTTTAGAACTTGCTTGTACGTAGTTCGGCTCCAGTTAAGATCCCTCGCATAGAACGAGAGGTCAGAGAGAAATGTTTTAGGGAGAGGGGTGCGCAGCCCTGCCAAACGAAGAAAGAGATACTCGTTACAACAGAGACAGAAGTGTGCTATAAAAAGAAAATACTGAAGCTGTTCGTAGAGAAACATTCAATGTTTATTTCCTATTTGTTTGCCTCTACGTTTTTTTTTTTTTTTTTTTTTTTTTTTATAACTTCATAACTTTTTTATTAGTATGCGCAATAAATTATTAATTATTAAGTTATAATAAAACCAATGAGCTATAACTCGTGTTTGATTTTCTTTTTTGTATGTTTTGAAGTATGAGAAACGGTGATAATAGAATGTGTTTCGTGGAATATATGACGTTAATGAAATCTTGGAGTTGACGCAAAAATGCATAATAAGTATATACGAGAATGTACTCCGACTAATTGAATTCCGTTTTATTTACTTGGTGGAGAAAAAAAACATGTACATCGTAGCCGCGAGATTTTTTAAAATTATTATCAGCGTTCACCGGGATAATTTATAACCGTTTAAAGTGCATCGACTTGTTTTATTTATTTGTATAATATTTAAAAAACCGAATATTGAAAAACATATAATAGATTTGTGTAAGTAAAAAGAAATACTTTTTTACTTCACTTACTAGTAAATCCAGTAAGTAAACTAAATGGAAAATTGCTACAATAGTCAAATACTAACAGAAGATTTTGTAATAAACGATGCCAAAGATTAATAATAAATAACATCGATTTTCTGAAATAATATTTCCAGCATTTTTTAAACTTTTACATGAAAAATATTCAAGAAAATGAAATAAATTAAATGAGAATAAATAAATAAGGGATGGAAAAAAAATATAATGCAAAATCATAAAATGAATATAAAAAAAATGTTTTGTAAGACATCCGAGATACGTTATAAAAGGTTAGTGATCATTCTTGCAGGTATAAGAGTATAACGTCGAAGGATCAAAAGTATTATAACGATATCAATAAAAAAGAGACCGCGTGGATTGTTGTTCAAATGTTCATCCATGAAACACAAATCCGGTACACCATCAAGGCGGCTCATGTGCGGATCGTGTTCTATAGGTTTCAACGAGAACAAACGGCTCAAGAGATTGACCTCCTCGTCCAGATACTGCTATTTACTGGTTCGACTCTCGTCAACTCTATCTGCTTTCGGCAAATATAAAATCGAACAACTAAAAATTCTTTTTTGTGCATGAATTTCTCAAACTAAAAAGAATTGCTTTTTTTTCCATGATTCAATATTTCGCATGACCATCAAGGAATAAACATTGATAAAACCATGTTTATTCTATCGACAGACGACTTTTTGTTATACACATTTTCGGTCTTCAATAAATAAGCGATGATAGAGCTTTTTGAATGGTAAAAATACGTCTCGTCATTATAAATTGATGTGTGAAACAAAAATATGGTGCACTGTCGAATAATATTTTTACTCTTTTGCATCATGGTAACGAGACATATAGCAAAAAAACAGAAACACATTTTTTTTCAATATATATTTTTTTTGTTTCGTTTATAAAAACTCGATCGATTAAAATGGGAGAATCAAAATGCAAAATTGAGACGAAATTTCAACGATCATATGATTTTTGGCAACAACCCGCGCAAGAGAAAAAAAAATGCAAATGAAATCTGCAAATTACGGTTCAATGAGTTCGACTTTCGGAATGACAATGCAGCAGCGTGCAGGATTATTAATTTTTACGATATTAAATCGGGACAGCAGAACGATCAAACGGAAACATTTCAAAGTAAAAGTTGCACTGGCAACGCATCGGAAAAAGCGTCACAGAAGGGGGCAGGGGGAAATTGAAAAAATGCAACAGGCGCGCGTGTATGAGTACGTAAAGCCCAAAAGTTTTTCATGTTACTTGGTACAATGCCCCAACAGAGCGTGATATGTAGCATCAGCACAAGCAAAGTGCATTGTTTGTTCTCGAAGCTTATCGCCAGTGTAGCGCACAGCATAGCGTAATGCAGCTTAGCGTCACGTGCACTTGGCCAAGCATATAAACTTTGGTTTCACTAAGAGCTTTCGTGTTTACCGTGCTTCGATTAGCTCAATTTGTGTAAGCTAGCATCAGGTTACGTTCTACTTATAGAATTTATTAAGCTCCCTTTTTGCAAACAAACAAGGACCCGGGCTTATGAAATCTGTTACAAAGATCCAAACTTGTGCCTTGCCTCACGAGCCAGGCTCGGCGTCTTAGTGTCCGACGTCTTCAGAGAAACTGAGCCTCTCGATCTTGAACATCTCAAAGGGTCTTTCAACTTCAAAAAAGCTTGCCAACCGAGACCACTTTTTTAACTCACAAATTTTTTCTTAATTCTTTTGCTAGAAATTCTTGATCAATTCAATTGTAAATTTTATTTAAAACTCTTTCATGTCTCACGGCAGATTGCTTTTTTTTTATTTCCTATTTTGTTTCAAATTCAAGCGGAATTTTATTGAAACGGAGTATCTCGAAAAGTTTGCAAACTGAATCGAACGAAAGAACGTTGATGGAATAATTTGAAAAGTTGCTAACATTATTGCTGTTGATGTTTCAATATGAGATGAGATATAGCCGGGAGTTATCATGGTAATTTTAGTTCATTATATGTGACGATTATCAGTTTCGTGGGGATTACGATTGAAAAGTGCATAACTGTGCACAGTTATGGCGCTAGGCCTTGAACCTTCAGAAGTATAGCAATGCAGATAATTTATTACGACGTGTGTTGGGATTGTTTGCGATGATAAGGTAATATTAATTTTGCAGGATAAAGTGTTGTTGGGAAAGTCTTAGAGATAGGAATTAATCTTTAGGACGCTATGTACTGAATGCAACGGTTGCTTGCGTTGTTTAGCTTACCCCGGCTATTAGATGCATAATTTGTGATTTGTTGTTGTTTAGTTATGTATTAATTTAGGGGATAAATGGAGAAGCTAACAGTCACTTTGGAAACCGACACGACCTCTTTTTTTTACAAACATATCAAATGATTAAGTCACTGAAAATAAACATCTGGGTTAAGTGCAATGGTTGAACTTTTTCATTCAAATTGTTTGCCAGAATCTTTTTAATCCTTTCAATTAACGTCGGACTATCACAAAGTGTTATTCCTTAAAAAAAGCCTCCTTTAGAACTCTTTCATTTTTTTTCCTTTTCGTAAAATTTTAATTATTACATGTTCCTACGTGACACTTTGGCAGTTAAATCACCACTCAAGCTGGCTAAAACATGCTTTAATTTGACGAATAAATACTCCTGATAAATGTTCGACTAAAGATTTTTCATGCGTTACTACAGGGTTCTTTAAATTACAATAATGGAACGTAATTTTTATGTTACACAAACGACGTGTTTTCTCTTTGCAACACCAATCACCAAACGAATGATTATTCCTGCGTATTATTTTTAAACGAGAACATATCTATTAAATTGATCAAAGCGAAATTACGAGTTTTCAATAGTACTCGCAGAACTTGATAAATTTTAATGCATAATTAGATTCGGATGAAAATGCACATCGTTGGTCATTAATTATAAAATCGAACGGATTCAATTGCAGTGAACAAAAATTCTATATGAAGTAGTGCGTAAGGTTTCATTTCGTTTATGATTTATCCAAATCTGATACTGAGAAATAAATATCGCGATATTCCTCGAGCGTGTTGCCCAAGCTGAGCAAGGCGCCGCCTCCTTGGCGTTCGATCTTATCACAGGTGTAAAACTCTAATCTGAAATCGCTTGTAATAGTTTCCGCGTATGCTCGTATCTGTTATGCTCGTAAGGAAAGTCGGGAGCGCTTCCGAAGAGATTTAGATCCGCGTTGACGATACCAGAGGTACGAAAATTATGCACAATCACGTCATCCATGCAATTTTTTTTTTTTTACTTCCGTCCAAGCTTCGATAAATTGAATGTACATGTTTTACAATTCGTTCATTTCGTTAAACAAAATTGATTCGTTGAAATAAAAGTTGATATTTTTGATAAGCTCGAATTTAGGATGACTTTTCGGGAAAAAAGATTATACGTTAAGATTTTGACAAATCGATATTTTACGAGATATGAAGTTTCCAGAAGAAATAAAATGTCGGTTTTCAACGCTTTCTCAAGTGAAGTATGAAAGATAGACTGGAACAAAGCTCGGTCTTTTTGCTGCTCTCTATATATTTTATACTATGAACAATTTTGAAGAAAACTCTAAAAATGGTTAAAACAACATTTTATTCAATCATTTTTGTTTAAAAATACGTTCTTTTCTTTTTTCCTTGTACTCAACTTACATTCATTATTGAATTTCCAAACATTTTACCATAGAATTAATGTCTGTGGAAATATTTATTTATTTCCGGGAGAACGGAAAAAAACACTCCAAGTTTCGAGTACGGTGAAGTTGTTTACGTTGAAGGAAATTCAATGTGTCGTTCATGACTTAATTATTCTTTAATAACTTGTTGTAGGTGTTTGTGAAAAAGGAGCAGCAACGTTTAGCGGGAAGCAAATTTCGCCAGCGGTCATTATAGCGAGCCGCAGGGGACACGCAGCCACGGCATATCTGCGGAGATCGTGAGACACGAACAGGCCTACAACCGTGCCAAAGCGTGTCGCGTGACACCCCAAAAGGTACGTCGAACAAAAAAAAATCAGCAAAATCGAGAGAGCCCGGGAGGTTGAAATTCGTGCACCGGTGCACGCTAAACTGCGGAAACGACGTTCCGCTTTAACACTGCAAATTGTTTGTCGCTGATCCCGTGATTTGATGTCTTGCGTTAACGATTTGTTTGCTCGTGTAAAAAAAAAAGAACTTCCTCGACACAATGCGAGATCCGCGCAGTTATGTAGAATAAATCAATCTTTTGAATAAACTTGTTGATTTTGCCGGAAGAAAATTTTATGTAGGGCAATTTTCCTGCCGTTTTTTTTCTGCTTGATTTAATTCTGATTGATGAACGAGATTTTTGAATGTTTTACAACTGTTTGTCCCACGTGATTTTCCAGTTCTTTAGATACCAAATAGTTATTACCTACAGATGCCTATAGTTTTCATTAATAGCCACTAATACGTTTTCTCTCAATCAGTGACATTGCCTCCTGCATCATGCAGAGCTGCGCTTGATTACTGTATTACGTACTTGCATAATGTTCGTATTAAAAACCTGTTTGCACCGCATTGGTTCAAAAATAATGTTCATGTCGAATTGTGAACGACGTGGCTAAAATACAATTGATTATGTTCAACAGTCGTTGAAGTAACTTTATTTTAACGTTTGAAATTGCGTGAGAGAAACTGATTATACTATCGTGAATTTGTTTGACCAGCGGAGTTTAAATCGATTAATTAAATTCGCCAGTTTGATATACGTTAATGTATATAAGCTGATAGGAAAACCTGAATGACAAAATGAAATTAATTTTATTTCGAAAAATTTGAAAAGAAGGTTGTTTGTAAATTTTGGATTCCAGAAATTAGGAAAAAAAATTGTCATGTAAATGAATTTTAATTTCAATTGATTTGAATTCAGTTAAAGAGAAAGATGGTTTCAATTGTGCCTCATTTATGTGAGTGAAGTGTAATAAGGATGGTTGGAGAAATAAATTTATTTGTCAAAGTAACAAAAATTGTATTCCCCCAAAGTAACCGTCATCGTTTTCTGATACGATGAACTCAATAGTTGAAGAATGTACCGAAGAATGACAAAGCTCAAGATTTAATTACATCTTTCAAAGAACGTCGAGCTTGAGACGTTCGTAATAAGGGAAATTCTGGGCGGACTTTTATTAATTTTTTTTCAAGTTTAATTAAAAAATATGGTGTTTCGCTGCTCCTTGCCTGATTGGAGCAATTGGATAAATATTGTTTTTGCATTTACATCAAGGTGGGGGGAAAAATTGATCGTGTACATGATCTGACGTTAACTTATTTCATTATCGGCTTTAACTTTTCGCAAAATTCCTGCAGCAGGCAATTAATCGAAGCTAGGATATCTTGTCGGGTCTTGGGTATACATATTATTAAACTTTCGAGGAATTTATTTTTGCCGCAGAGAGGAGAAAAGTGACGTGTACACGCGACTGTGAAGTGTCGTGCGCGTGAAGAGTCGCGAGATGGAATATTGCGCAGTTGATATTTTGAATAGTCGGAGCAAAAAGTTTCGTTCGCGAGAGTTTGGCGGTGAAACCAAAGTTCCGTGAAATCGAGTTGAATGATCAACTTTGCGCCGGAACTTTATGTCCATGACACACTTAAACTTTCATTTTCCGTTATTAATGATAAGAATTCGCTGAAGAAAACTTCTTTCCACACGGCGTTTCCGCTGTTTCATCTGCGACCGAAAAAAATTGTCTATTGTCATCGTCCCCAGGCTTCATCAATGAAGTTTCGCACAGATTCATGAGCCGTGACCTGATTGCGCTAGCCATTCAGTTTTGCAAATTTCGTTCATCGCGGCCATCTCGTAGGGGAGTTTCAAACCAAATGTATGCACTTACGACTGCTTCTTTTGTCGAATCGAGGTAAGGTGTTACAAAACTATATATGCGTATCATAATCTCTCCTAGCTGAGATAGGGAGTGCACCGTTCCGCACTGTATCCGAGATCATTGCATTTTCAATGAACATATAAGTTTAAATAAGTCAAGTTAAATCATGCCATGTTATCCACATAAATTATACATGTACACTAAAAGGGGAGATTATATATTTTTGTCCGAAATGTATACTGGAAAATGCGTAGAGAGGATTTACAAAGCAAAGAGGGCAGATTTATTTGAATTAATTTTGGAAATTCGAATTGGCATTTTGAGTTAATATGTCAATGAGCATTTATTGCAAATGTGCAAGTGAATTGTCATCGAATACAATTAATAGTTATTATTCATTATTGATAGATAATTAACAATATATTATGCCGCGTTGTCGATTGCCAAATCCACGGTTATTTTACTAAACTTTGAATTAAAAAAAAATTAATCCCTCAAAAAAGAAACTTCAATTCGACTTACTTTCCAAACTGGAAATTTAATTGAAAAATATTACTTAACGTTGTAGCTTAATTACCTCAAAAGATTTGTATGGAACTTTGACAAAATGAATGGATTGAACTGGATTTTCTTTCAAATAGCGAATGAAACTTTGAATACATTTTAGAATATTTGATTAATTAAGTCACAAATAATCCAGCTATTATCACAAAGTCTATTATTCAAAGATAAAATGTGAAGGGGCTATTTGATATCACTTACATTTGCTACGAACTTTGCCTGTTTTTCGTTTGACTTTGAAAATCAAATCAATTCTTTCAATTTCAATCGAAATATATTGTTCAAACATGAAGATCATTTTCTTCAACGAGTATTTTAACTCAGAAGAAGTCACGTCCCGAAGATTTACTTTGAACGAAATTCCGCGCGTACAATATTTAATGTTTGAACAGGAGTTTTGTCACAGAACAAAAATTTCTTTATTATGTAAATTAAATTTTTCGATAGCTCTCCGTGGAGTCTGTGAGCTCTAGAACCTTCCAAGTTTTATGCTCCCATAAAGCATGTTGACATCTTCTCTAAAAAAAGTTTTATCGGGTTGAATTGTTGATCTGACTAGAGCAATAATACCTAACAAAGCCAGATTCTGATCAGTGGGCCTGCTCAAAAGCTGTTACAACATGCCAATTTCAAATTCGATAAGATTCTGATTAGAAATTTATACTAGGGTTGTTTAATCCAAATTAAATTAATTGACTCTTCCATGGATTATCTTATTTCAAATTATTGTTGGAAACTGTCTCGTTTCAAAATATCGCTGAAAATTATCACAACAATTTTACCGCACAGAAAAAACTTAATTTCACCATATACACCGATTTTTCATTTTAACTTTGAGAGTATACTTTAAATTTTTAATATTTGTTTTCTACAGATATACACAGTTTGTTTTTGATTAAACTTTATTTTTTCAACTTTTTATCATGTGTACTCAATGAATAAATAAACATTATTTTTAAAGCTTTGGCAAATTTTCAGTTTTTATCATTATAAGTTTATAATACTCAGAGCTGATTTTTAATTTTGAAAACCATATTAAACGATTCTTTCATTATCACAGAATCGTCTAAAGAATTTATTTGATAAAAAAAATCCAAATATCAGCTTAGAAACTGGAATCAGTTAGCAGAAATGACACCTTCAAATGTCATAGTTCATTAATTCAATCGAGCATTTGAATGTAACACTCAATTAGAGCGTTTGAAATAATGATCAAGTTGAAATTAACGCTCAAGGCGATAAATGACAGTCGGTGTTTATAAAAACGCGATTAGGTCCTGTGCATAAAAAAACAATTTAAATATTAAACAAAATATTTCTAACGATTCTTTGCAATTATATAAATAAAATAATATAAAAGCCGACCTTCATTTTAATTTACAGAGATATTTTAAAACGATATAGTTTTGAACGATAATTTGAAACAAGACAATATCCGTAAGAAACTTTGATTTTGTATTTATTCCGAACTTGTTTGTCCATGTCCTGTTTGTCTTTGTTGAGACATTTTTTATTGCCGCATTGAAATATTGGACGTATCCGTATAAGAAAAAGAAATATATTATTTAGCAATTGATTTCAAAGACCTTTTCGCGGATAAATGTTAAAATAAACAAGGGATCACGAAAATATAATAGAAAAACGCTCTTGAGTAAGCAGCCACCAAAGCCACTTCGAAAAATTTTCAAAAGTGATTGAACAGGACTGTAGAAAAAAATAAGATGGTGTGTTTCTGACTTGGCAAAAGAGTGCGTTTGTTTGTCGAAGAACGATTAAAAGTAACTATTTGAACAAAAAAAAGTGTCGTTTTACATTCGTCTTTGTAACACGATGAAATGACTTTTATTGGACCTCAATTAGTTCTCTCACAGCAATTAAACTTTATAAACAATAAAGTAAATTGTCTTCCGACTGAAAAATAAAATCAATCGAATTCCAAAATTTAATACCGTGTCGTTGAAACCTTTAAATTAATTTTGATGTTTGTGTATTTCACGCTGTCAATTTTATAAAGTGAATAATTAAATCAGTTGATTATGAATAACAGATCACGTTGATGTACGACACCAATTTTGACTTTCCAGCAGTGCGAAAAAAGAAACCAAGAAATAATTTTTTCCCAACGTCAATTTTTTACTCTCTCGTTTACACCCGTCAATTTAAAGATTACATTCATCAAATAGGGCGTGATAAAGTGAGAAGCCTTTCACAAAAAATAGAATCGACCGACCATGCGATAGGGTAAAAAAAAAAAAAAGTTGCGTTTGAGGCGTAAGAGAAAGATTTGAAGTGCGTTATCAAGTATATCCACGTTGTAAGTAGCTCCTCGTAGTCAAAATCTGTGTACACAATAAGTTGCTTTTCCCCTTGGCCGGGGATCAAGCTTTCAAAGATTTTATTCAAATATATCGTGCGATTTTACAGAGTCGTACGAGCAGTGCACTTGACAGTTCACGTCGTGACAAAAAAGTGGATCTAGGAAGCTGCTGGGGACGCCGTCTCGAGACGTCAAAAAAAGTACAGACGATTGACGTAGACGGGTGCGCGCGGGGCTGACAGAGTCGAGAGCGGGAACATAAAGGAAATATCGGGGATGACGTTGGGCCAGCAACTGCAGAGGGATCATGTCGAGAGATAGAAAGCAAGTAGATCCACTGGGACTCCAAAGCTGCAGCCAGAGGCACAATCTCACGCGCTGAGGGTGCAAGAAATACGAGCACCGGTTCGCCTGCTGTGACTTATGCTCGCGTTCAAACTATGGTAATTTTTATCACTGCACTTTCGTGCATTTCAAAACCGCGAGCCAACGTGAAATCAAAAATAAATGTGTTCGACATGGTTTTTTTTTTGTTTTCAAAGATTTTTCTGCTGTTGTTTCAGTGGCTTGGAGAAAAATAGAAGTAACTCCAATTTTTCACAAGTTTTAGGAAACCAAATTATGAAAATTTGAAGTCGAACATACAATCAAGTTTTTTCCCTTTCAATTACAGATTGAATAATAAAATGTCAAAAGTTAATTTGCAAAAATATTATTCTTTATAATACTTTGGTCATTGTTTTTTGTTACTACTTTTGAATTTGCACGGATTTATTCAGTTAACGAAGCACGTTCAATTGTCCCATAAAATTATTCGATTCGTAATCGTATACAACTTGGTCGATCAATAAGCCATAAAAAATATACTTTGTTTTTACTGGTTCCATAAAACTTGGGTTAAATACCCTCGGAAATTATTCGCGTAAACACCCTTCTTTTCTTTTAATCGTAAACAAAGTTTACATGAAAACATTTTCGTACTAATATTACCGACTTTACATTTGGGATATTTCCTTTTGTTCCCTCTCTCTAACATGATAGATGAAATGTTCTTCGCTTTAGTAATAATACCAAGAGATTGGATGTTATTAGGAAATGCAATTTCGGTAGCAAACATTCATTCAAATTAATAATATTGTCTCGATATCGAAACCAAATCTTGACTTCGATGCAAGCCTATAATAATTAATTTTGATATTGATATTGTGTCAGACTTTTGGTTAATGATTAGTTTAATAAACTGATTTTTTTAGCTATTTTCACATTTCCAGTTATTATTTTGTATGATTTAATTTGTTTCAGGTACTCTAAGTGACTCGGGTGACTATTTTCGTGGTGGGGGTCGGCTGAAGTAAATAAGGGCCTCCGCGAAGAGGAAAAAATTCTATAGAGGAATAAAGACTGGGGTACAGTGAACAAGAGCTGTGACGTGACGTGAAGTGACGTGTCGGGGCGTCAGGACGCCGTCAAGTCGAGATGTTACGGCGTTGCGAAAACGTCATCGCGGACGTCGCGTCGCGTCAACACCGCTCCTACAACATGGCAACTTGGTTTTTTGGATTCACAGTAGTCATCCTAGCTTTAGTTCATCCTAGTCGAGCGATCATCACCAACGAGGAAATAGGTGAGTTTTAAATGCAACATTCTATCCAGCTACAAAACTGCCAGTTGAAAACTTTTTCAAAAAGTCTTAAAACTGTCAACATTCTAGTCTCCAATAATCCTAAATCCAGACACTGATGTCTTAAGAAACGACCCAATTTTAAAAAATCCATTTTCAAAAAAATTATCCGAACATAAAACACTTGTTTTACAATGTGCAAATTTAGTTTCAGCTAGAAAGAAAAAGAATTTTTTTGCCGCTGCAGGATATAAATGTTCAAACCGGTTTATAAATTGGTAAATGAGTTAGAGAGAAACTAAAAATTCGACATATAAATTGGTGATGATAAAAATCAAGCGAGGAATTGAAAGGTGATGAACAAAAAAAAATTTTAATCATAATAGAAGAGAAACGTGCAAAGATGGTATGAGAGAATGATGGAGATGCATAACATATCAGATTTTTCAAATATTCTCGCGTTACGCGGAGGGTTCGGCAGTAAAAGACTCTAGGCGATTCGTTATTTGTGCTCAGCGTCGCTGTATATTCTCATTTCTTAAGACATCCCCAGCAACGTTAATGCTGACAATGACGCAGTCTATTGCTTTTTCTAAATTTCTGATCGCAATGGGTCGCGTTGCTCGCTCACGGGGTTTCCTGAAAATGAGCCCGGCCATACACATTACTTATACTTTCGCGTTCCACTTACATAATCCACGTCAATATATTATTCCACCAACGTTGTCTCTCTTGTTTTCCCATTTCCGCATTCTCTCTTTCCGTTCATTTCTGTTCTTTTTATTACGCGAAATTGAAACGTATTTGATGATCACTCGCAGTCAAATGAAATTACAATAGAAAAAAAAAATAAATAAAAACTCTCATTAGAAATGTGATATTGTTTCATTAGCCGTAAGAAGCATTCATTATGCGATTTCTATCAACAATTAGAATCGGGTGTAGGATAGTATACCTTGTGTACTTGATAATTATTGAGATAAAGCAGCTATTCATTATTATAATAACATATATTTCATTGATATGAAATTACATATGAGAATGTAATTTAGTTGCTAACAAGAGACTTGAATATCGCCAATGATATTAAACGAATGAATCCATTTGAAAATTATCAACCATTCGTCACAGAGCTTTCCTGCTAATGTTATTTATATAATGTGCTAGTTTTGCAACAAAAAAATTACAGATTTAATTTACAAAATTATGGCTTATTACAAAGTTATGGCTTGTGTAAAATAACCAAATTTCTTCTAATAAAGTACTTTGACTTGGTGCGTTATATATTTATTTATTCTTTCAACTAAATAAATTATATTGTTCAAAGTCGTCGAGTATACTTTCGTATACGAAACACTGTTTTGCGCTTGAGAAATAATAGTCGAAGCAGTGGATAACAATCAAGTTCCGGAAGAAATTGTTGCACGTGACGTAGTGTGAGTTACAGTTGCTTTTAACAAGTAATCAAACGTAATGACCCAACTTTTATTAAAATGAAACAATAAAGCGCGGTCATGAGTGGCGCGACAGCGGTGGAAATGCAGGGGTTAACTAAGCTCAGACAGAAAAAGTATTAAATAGACGTCTTTGGCAAAAAAAAAAAAAAAAAAAGAAAAACATTTGAGAAATATGTATAAGATTGTACAGCAAGTAAAACAGATATCGAGCGAAAGATGTGCGATTTCCGCGTTCGTGGGGCTAAAAAAAACGACCGGGTACTTTATATTTCGTTCCGCTCGCTCTCCCCCTCGAAGAATCGTGCTCTCAATTCGCGAGAGTGTATCAACTTGGCGCTGCTCGATAAAAAGGTATTCCAAGGGAATGCGCAAACGATGACGGGCTAACGACGATGAAAACATTTTATTTTGCCCAAGTTGAACGTATTGTGTAATCAATAATTTTATATTTTTGAACGTCGCGAAAAGTGATTGATGTCGATCGCATTGATTATAGGAGACGTTAGCAATGAAAATTTCATGAAATTTCCCACGCGATCGTGTTGAGCAAATTATTTACAAGGTACAATTGACTTGAATACACTTAAGCTATGTTCGCGCGTGTATCGCTCCCCATTGCATCTTCATCGGCAATTTCTTATTTAGCATTTTATGCGAAACTCGATCGAGTCCGTAGCTTATAGACCCATTTTCTATCGATTACGAGAGTCAATGGTACTTTCAGGAAAAATGCGGCGTGTGCCAGAATAAGCCAGCGAAAGAACGTTGGCAACTTGGAAAATTTATTTCTGTTGGGGCATTATTTCCGGGAAGAGTGAACGCAGTCGAAGAGAACGGCGCATCATTAAGCTGATCATTAAGCAATTTCTTGCTGACGAAAGCATGAGAGTGCGGCATCGACTGCGCATAATTCGATCCAGTTTATCAGTTTCATCCAAAACCAAACGAGACGAAGGGAGTGTTTTTTGGACAGTTTCGCTCAATTATCAGACGCAGTAGATACGCAATTCATTTACGGTTCCAGATGCGTAAAGGGTCATGTGAAAAGATGAACATTTTTGTCGTATCGGTTATTATGATCGTGATTGGATGACGATGAATATACCGCAGTCCGAGCAAAGTAATTGCATCTCGTAAAAAAGCGAATGAAAGTTTTTTTCAGTTTAAAATTGTTTTATGATTGAATGAAACTTAACGATTACATTCCTTTCTAAAAAAAATCGGCATCAGTTTATACTATACAGGGATCTATATATTTCGTGTTCATTGTATATTTTTCTAGCTATGAAACAGTAAAAAAAAGTATATAAGTATATAAGTATAACTCGATTTACCTGGATATTGAATTATTTGACCAAACAATGAGGACGATGTTTCATATTTTTATGATATGAAGTACATAATTGCATTCATGTATGTTGCAAATAGGAAAAAAATAAAGAAACATAAAAAACTCAATTATTAAAATAAATTTAATTCGGAGAATTAAATTCTGATTTTTATATGGAAATCTATAATAACGTTGTTTTCGCTGAATTGCATTTCAACATAGATGCTTAACATTTATTTACGAGGTTGAATTGAAATTGATTTTATTCACAGAATACTTTCAGCCTTTGACATATTATTCGGTAATTGATACAACAACAAAAAATCTCCAAATTTGTATCCTAACAAATGAAAACTGATATTTTTTTGAAATTTCGTTATCAACATGAAAAAAAAATTGAACTTACAAAGAAGATATACGATCTAAAATCATTTTGCTCACATATTTTCACGAGATATTAAAATTTTATATCATCTGCGTCGGCTTTTTCATAACTCAATTGTTCCCAATCTATCATTCAAGTTGAGTTCAAGTGTTTTATACGAGTTGAAGTGTGAATTTCGTTTGTTATTTATTCACAGAATTTGTTTGCTCTTTTCGTATATACTATCGACAAGTGAGAGCGTGCAATTTTTACGATGCCGATTTCAAGAGAAACAAAGAAAGAGAACTGTTTCAGCAGGGGGAGAGGGAGAACAAAATTGTACGAGCAATCAGTATTTTAATTACGGCTGTAAATTTTTACTCTTGTGATTAAGAGCCATAACTTGAAAAAACTTTTTTCCTGTAAATTTTGCTGAAGAATTATCATGTACCGCTAAATCGATGCTTTCGAGTAATTTACATTGTAAATGATTCTTTATTGACAGTACCTTATATAAAAATAGCATGCTTTTTGCAAAACAATTAAATTATTTTTAATCGTTCGTTATTTGTTAAATTAATAGCAATTTGATATTATTTATTCCTTAAAATGACTTTATATCTCAACATTTTAATTATTAAGTATAGGAAATTGTTTTGGTGTTTTCATTCTATTTTGCAGTAAATTTATCAATTTATGAGTTCATGAATGTTAAATTATATAATTAAAAAATAATGTATTATTCTGTACATTTAGTTTAAATTTAACCGCAATACAAGATTCAAAAATGTTTTCATGATAGTAAGCATGACAATCAAAGACCGAAAATGTAGTTTACTTTTCTAATCCACAATAATATGATGTTGGATTAAATGCTTTAATTATTGATGAAAACATGATATGAAAACATGATTTTGATCATTATGATTAGAATTGTACGTAATGTATAATTTATTTAATTGATGGACTGATGAATATTCATTCAACTTACGATTTGTAATAAAAAAAAAAACTTATTCGCCATGTGTAATTGAAAATTGTTACGTTATAAAAGAACAATATAGTGATGGGAAAAAATGATTCATTTGCATGGAAAATTAATTCAATCACGAAGCGATGCAAAGGTTTTCTAACTTTTTCAAACCGTTATTTTACAAAGAGTGATTGATCATATTTATATTCCAATATATGCGAATATTTTCTGTTAAATATCTGTTGGATATTAATTCCGCGGAATTAATTTTCAAACAATGCATCACGCGACAAATTGATTCTAACTGACCGAACCCTAAAAAAATCCACCTCAATATTTATAACTAAAAATAAAAGTTTCTCATTTAACTAAAAAAAAAAAAAAAATTAGTGGCCCTACAGTTTTTTTTATTGTTAAATTAACAATAAAAGTATATTTTTCATCAATACCTAAAAACATATATTTCAACATTTGTAAACACTTTGATAAAATATAGGAAAACTTTGCGCGGGTAAATATTGATTCATGGATAATTCATCCATAACTTGCATGCCCACACATTCATTAGATGTTTATTCGTGAATCGTAATCTCTCATAAAGCCAAAGGTTGTCGATTCCCGCGTTCAACATCGTGCACCAATGTCGTCCGACTTTGCACGTCGAATTAAATGAGCCACAAATCGAACGTCAATTAATTCTTGTGATAAAATAAATATCTCTTTCGCGTGCGCCGATAAAGTATTAATCGATCATTTTAGCATTTATATTGCACTGTAACGTACAAATGATTGGATTTTATACGAGTCGAAGAGGTTTCTTCTCCCACTTCTGCAAAGGAGAGGTTATTATTCACACGCGATATATGAAAGCATTTTTGAATGCGGTATACACAAAAGCTCGCGTTTTTTTTTCATCCCTTCTATTCTGTCGTAATACGCCATGAAATACAACGAGATTACGCGAGTCATCTATTTTTTCTTAGGTGGATTTTGCATATTTTTCGTTGCGCCTCTTGCGCGTCTTTTGTGTTCAAGAGACCATGTGTTGCGGATAACGTAAATGTCTTTAAAAAGGAGGAACAATAAACCACGGTGTGCGAACGACATTAAATAGAGATTAAGAAGTGGAGCCAGGCTCGGTGCTCTTTCGCAAAAATAAATTCCGTGCGAAACGTATGCAACTGCAAATTATTCGAGTAAACTTTTTTCTATGTAAAGGTTTTTTGTTTTATGTTCTTTTTAAACAAATGCAAGTTTTCTGAAAACTGTACTAAAAGTGCATTCTGATTATTAAAAAAGATGTCTAACAAATATCGCAACTTTTTTTTTGGCAACGACCATTTCATTAACTGAAAACGTTCATTTAGGACAAATCACCTCGTTGTTATGATTACTTAAGTATATATGGAACATTCATATAAAGTACAAAAACAGTAAAGTAAAAATACAAAAAAGCAACACCTGAAATTCTGAATGGTGCGAACTCTAGAAATTGATGAAATCATTTTAAAAATGATCGGTCGATTCTTACAAGTTAGAGAATTTTAGCGAGAACCATTAATTCAGGTGGTTGCCAGAAGGAGCTATCTTTTTTCTCTTCCTTAAGATGATAGTTCTCCGGAAAAGTTATCCACGAAGTTTTCAAGCTCGTGTACACCTCAGGATGTATGTGAGTCAAACTTTTTTATCATGACCTATGATCGCAGGGGAAAAAAATTAATTCCGAATGGTCAAAACGCGTTGATAATAGTTTAGCCAACGTTTAAAACTTGGGGCGGAAAAAAACTCATTAAAATCGTATTTCAGCGTCAGTCGACTGAACTTAATCTGCGACTAGGGAGCGAATGTTCGACGCGCAAATGAAATAAACTGCTTGAATGAAAAAAAAAATTTGTTTTCCAGAAGTTGGCGATTGTTTGATTATCAAACTAATGATTTATGTACTTACATGTGCAACGAATGTCGAACGCTCGAAGTCTGTCTATAATTTTTGGTGGATTTATGATCGTTGAAGAGTGCCGGGTAATGGGCTTTCACCACGCGATCGCAAAATGCATCCACAGTTGAAATTTGCAAATGTGAATGGATACATTTCTTCTGTGCACCCCTGAAAATTAATGATCAAAATTAATCACCGGTTCTGGAAAACAAACTGGGACATATTCATCCCTGTATGAATTAATTACAAGAAACTTTATTTTGCTAAGAGAGATTTTTACTCCTTTCGAAGGACTTGCAAAATGTATAATTTTCATAGCGGTAAAATGAGAGCTCAAAAAACTTTTTATTTTGACGCACTTATGAATGGTGGTGAAAAAAAAGTAAACAAAAACGCTGGTGTTTTACGAAGGTTGACGATCTCTTGGCAAGTCAGTGGAAGAAAGTTTCAACGGTCTCATAAAGTCTGTTTACGATGACAACGAGCTTTACATCAGAGGGCTGCTCTCCGGCAACTTTTTAAAGACTTCCAAAAATTAAGTATTTAGAAAACTGTTATGAATACATTTTCAACTCGTTATAACCACCGCGACTGCATTCAATGACGTAACATTGAAAAAACTTGGCTCTGCTCTTTTGCGTAATTAACAAAAGGTTGCGCGAGATGAATTATTATTAACCTCGCTGTTCTTTTATTTGCGCCGTCGAGTATTGTCCATTTCGTCTAATTTTCTCTCGTTGTAACGATCGCGACTTTGTTTCATTAGGTACAAAATTATAAGATGAAAATTGGCCGACATTTTCTCTCGGCAAAATTATATTCCGCGCTCTAATAAGAATGTTTTTCCGGGCCGACAAGTTTAAGCCCGGAGGGAGGGAAAGTAAAAATGAGAGTTGTCAAGATAATGGAAATGCATAAAAAGGTTGTCGTTGGCAATATTTGTGAAACGCGCCCGGGGATCGGTGTATCTGCGACATTGATCACTGTCATCGCGAGCGTGCTTTCTTTATCTCTTCCCGGGCAAAACAGAAGCGAGCCCGTGTATACATCGGCGTTTAGCTTTGCGAGACGTCGCACTAAACGTAATTGCACCTTTGACAAATGAACGCAGCGCCGGCAATCCGCGCCGCGATCCCGCCATTGTCGCAGCTGCGATGATTAACGCCGAGACACTTTTATCCAACGGCTGGACACACCGTGGACTATTAATTCGCAACACGTTTAACTGTCTCATCGTAATTTCGAATTAATTCGCTTGCGTCGCTTTGACGCGCGCGCGCCATTGTGCCCCCGACGTCTGACGATCGCGTCGACTGTCAATTCGCTTGAATAATTGAGGACCCTTTGTTCCGATGAGTGTCCAGTGTTTCGCGCGATCGCATTAATAATAGCCGCGAACGTTTCGCTCAAAAGTTGCGGTCCAGCTTATCGGTACTGCCATCCCATGTGTTTCACGACCGAGCGTCTGTTAAAACTGACTTTTCTTTGATTAATGTACCGAGAAAGGCACTTCATGCTTTTTTGCTTCACTTGTTTTCCTGCCATTATCATAAATCAAAGTATCACACACCACTTCCCTTCTCATTAATTTGCTTAAAAATATTTATTTACGAAAAAGCGTTTTTAATTTTTACAGTATTAATAAACGAACGTAAATGAAAAAGTCCGCACTTCATTAAGCGAGAGCAGGTTATAATCTTTTGGTTTTTTATTCATCTCAACATTGAGCATCAGATAATGAATTACTATTAACGCACTGTCTTGTTAGCAATAAATTATTGTGCTCGCAATTTTATCAATTAACTTAACAAGTTTTTGCTTCTATTGCAGTGAAAAAATTAAAATATCAAATAAAAGATGCTTAATTAATTCCAATCTTGATTTGTTTTCAAGAGTATCTAAACTAATTTTTCGATATTTTTACAAAAATAAATCAAAATAAAAACCCTTTTAGTAAAAAATGTCTATTTTATAATTTCGGCTAATTGATGCTTGAACTTAAAAAGTGAGAAGTTCAGGTGAGTTTGACTAGAGTCCGTAATGACCGTAATCAGATGAGACGCTTTTGCTATTATACCTGCAGCAGTTACTGCATCAATAACATTCTATGCATTAACGTCAAAATAAATGAAAGCTTTCAATAGTTTGGCTCAGAGTATATAAAAGATCGGTTCAAGGCTGCTGCTTATCGAAATGACATCTTCGACATTCTCTCAGTGCATAAATCAGCTTTAAGAGATAAATTCAAAGTGCTTGCGTGTATGAGACAACATGATGACTTCGCGAAAATCACTCTCACAATTCTCCTGGGAAATTGTTTGCGCGCCACGCAATCGTCTTTGCTAACTTTCAAGTCCCTCAGGTAGAAAGCACTGACTACTAAATGACACAACATTCTAGCATCTTATTTTGGCACCCATCTTGCTCTTCTGACTACGGCTCTTCTAGTCTCAAATAACCATCAATCTCAAGCTTAACAAATTTTATTCGGAGTAACATTCTGATTTCTAATTTTTTTAATAGATGGCACGTGCCATCTAGTAGTACTACTTGGAACTTCAAATTTGTACCACCAGATGGCCGTTCATCGTCACCAGTGAAGTTTTATAAATAAAGAAAGAAAGAAAGTTCCTAAGAAGTAATCAAGAAGAAGATTCAGAATAAGTGATAGACGCTTTTAAACGTAATGGGATAACTACTTGAGATACTAGACTTTTTGAATAACTCATTTTGTTTTTACATTGAATGAATATGAGGTTGCGAATCGGCAAGTTGAAAATTGTTTTTGAAAGCTCTGAAGTAAGATTTTGCTCTTCTGCATTTTTAATAACAATTTAAAGGGTTATACCTGATTGAAATGTCAAAGTTACTGCGCTGTGATGGAATTTTAATTTCACTTTACGACCAAAAATAGCATTAATCTTGAATCGGAAATTCTCAGATACCATCAATTTTTTTTACACTTGTATCATTAATACTTATTGAATCAAAGCTTAAATTTTTTTACTGCGATGCTAAGATAACAGATGAAAAATGTTCTTTTCTTTTGCAGATCTTTTTTTTATGTTTGGCTCAAGCACTAAGTATAACAAGGAAAGATCGGAAAATAAATCTCTCCGGATTCAATCGCGTAATTAACAGCAATTTTGATTGGAAATCGTGTTTGGCTTGTGTCTGTATCAGAGCACTTTTCGCGGCAAATGCAATTCGTTTTTCTGTCTTCTAGTAACGCACAAAATAATTAAAAGAGCTTCGTTACTGTTTCAGCAAAACTTTTTCTCGGAGATGCTAATCAGGAATAATTAAGTTACATTGATCTGATAAAGCGAAAATTTTCATGCTATGCGCAAATGCGCTGTTAAAACGCAACGAACACTATACAATGTCTATTGTTTACTTTAGTTTTTGTTTTGTCTTTAATTTTTTTTGGTTGTTATTCTAGGTTCGATATTTTCTTAACATATGCTTTGATTTTGCCCTGATTTAGAGAAGTATTATTCGACAATATATATCTGTTCTGTAAGAAACAGAATCGCAAAAGTCGTAAATTCAGGTAAAAATTACACTCCTTCAAACTAATTAGTACCAAAAAAGAAATAGAAATAAATTGCTGCACTAAATTATTTATTCTTTTCCTTCGAAAAATTCTTAAAGTTAAAGTTTTAGATGCAATTAAAATTTCAGTAAACATTTTTTTTCTGATATTTCAAATACTCTTGTAAGAAGTAAATTTTACAAGAAAGAAGGTCTTTCTTACTACGAAAGACCATTCTTGCTCTAACATTTCACAAATGATGTAACTTGGAAAATATTGTTTTACGCGACAGTAACTAGGTTATTAGGTTACCGTATAATCTATATTATAAATTTTATAATAAATAATCAGTGGCGTATATAATTATAATAAATTTCCTTAAAGTGTATTAAAATTGTACGTTTAATTTCGCGGGTAACATTATAACGCGCATTCTGTTGATTCTGCAGACAAAATTGTTCATAACTGGTGTAGTTAACGCACGACAATACAATGTTCGGCAAGTCAATTAGTTCCGCCTATGATTTTCGTTATGAGCTTAGAATCTGCCGGAGCATAAAGCTTAGGTTTATGAATAGCATCACGATACTGTATTACGTGACATATGAGACGTACGAGCTTACTTATTCATGTCGCATTCTATATGTATAAATTTTATACAATCATTTTTTAAAAAGGACATATTTTCTTTGATCTTCAGAACCATACAGATTCAGAAAAATACATTTTCATCCTTGATTTTCGAATATCTCCAAAAATTGTTGTCATTCCGTTCGTGATAATATTAATTATTCATCCAATTTAGGCTGAAAGCCATCCAGACGAAACGAAAAGCAAGCTTGGTAGAGCGTAATCACCTGTACAATAAATGCACAGATTACCCTAATCCATGATGAAAAATGATGAGGTAAGAAAAGCGTCGCATGCCTTTTTTTTCCCGCTCACTAGCGGCTCTTCTTTGCGGATCCTCAAAAACACTTCTGCTTGGCTCATAGCAAAATGAAAAGGAATGCTTTCAAGGCTAATGGAATGTAGATTAAAAAAAAGGTATAAGATAGTGGCTTGAACAATGGAAACAAGTGAGATGTGGGTAATATAAAATACCCCGACGCAAATGCGAAACACGATTTATAGCTGTGTTTTTCTAATGCAATGAGTTTCATGCTATTTTGATAAGCAGATGTATTTGCAGAAAACAAATATGCCAAATGAATTTCGTTCTTTTCTCTTGCAAAAGAGATTTTTCTCATTAATGCACTCACTGTACACTTATATCGAAATATTTGCCATAAAAGCAGTCTTTATAATTATTTTTGGATTTGTTGAATCAAATGATTAAAGAGATTAAAAATAAGTGGTGAAAAATACGTATTCGTAAACCTAACACGTTCAAAGTTTGTAGAAAAATCCATCCTGTTTTGCAAAAACAATTCAGACTAATTTAAAACCGCAATCGGATCGCGAAACTTTGCTTTTTACCGTGTCTCTAATCTCTGGGATGATGAAAATTTGATACAAACACTTTTTTCCACGGCAGTAAATTTGTTGGCAGAATTTGTTTTGTTCTGGAGAGAAAAAAAAGCCCAATGATAGTAAAGTAATCGGCTGGATAGGAAAAAAAGTGAGGGTTATTTGATGTCAAAGGGCGCTACTAATTGAAACAGATTCACAAAAAGTGACGGCTGAGCTCTCGATACAGGGTGTGTGGACCGGTCAGTAAAATCGATGAGTTTCAATTTTCTTCGGCGTATCTCACAAGCTTCAGAGACGTTTCGCACAAAGGTCAAACTTGCGAAAGCTTTGGCGACACTTAAATCATGAAGAAGATTAGGACGAATGTCAACCCAAAGTTGTTTCCTTAAGTCCTCCCTGGGGCTAATGACCTGATGACGTGGCAACGACATAAAAAAACGTGACATTGAAAAATTATGATGCGCTGACAACTTGATTCAACTTTTCTCAGGAAAAATAACGAGTTTGTGCTTTTATCAGTTACTTTTTTTTCAGCTTAATGTGAAAAATTCGAAGCGAACGAATCGAATCGTATCCATCAAGACTCCACAAAAGCCAAAGTGCCGTTGGAAATTAGAAGCAGAAAAATTGGTCTGAGGAGATTGATTTATGATAAATTTTCTGCATACAAAAATGTGGCCTTACGGAACAAAAAAGAATTATAACTTGAATAAACAAGATATAGAAACAAAAAAAATAAGTTTGTTACAAACTCATTTCCAAGTTCGACACACGATTGACAGGGATCGCTCGGGTAGTTTTAATCCGATCATCGAATCTAATACTCAGTCTCATTAGATTATGCCTAACCCCTCTAACAGTGTTTACTTTGTGCGCTGATAAGAGTAAAATTTAAAAATAAATAAGACCGATACCTTGACGTCATTTTAATATGGTTCTTCTCCGGGCTTTGCGAATCCTGCGAACTTTTTTTTAAATCTAATTCTTCTGCTTTAATTGAATCTTAATTTACATTTTGTAAAAAATATTACGAAATGGCTCGAATCTTGTTTAAAATCATATATAAATAATATTAGAACAATCCTTAAGTCATTGTTGCTTTGGATACAAGAATTTGAATTTGAATTACACGTTATCATGTTAAAGGTAAACATTTACGGAATACTATCGGATTACGCAAGAGGTGAATTCAGTATCAGATAATAACAAACCTCCATATCTCATTTCTTGTTCATAGCCCGCTTGATTCGCAGATAATTCGAGTGGAAATAGCATTGTATTTTTCTTACAAAACACTCATACAGTTTGGTATAAACGCCGCCGTGTTATCATAATACGTTTAAACCAACCAACCGACAGATCATTTAAAAAATATTATATTTGGAAAAATGAAAGCCACTCCGTTAACAAGCATCGAAACCAGAGATTAATTTACAACCAACTCCATTCTAATTGAGGCTATTATAAAAATAAAATGTTGAACTGCACAATTTTAATAAACAAATCAAAAGTGATTATTTGAAATCTTTCAAGGCGAATGCAGTTATCTTCAGTATGAAAATCCAGCGCAGACTGATAAATATAAATGAAGCAATTAAGCCTGGCGCGCAGCGTGACATCGGGTGAAAAATAGAGGCACGAAGTTGATCGAGTTTGAAGTTGACCCGTGACGGGCTAAAGAGCGCGTGAAACGGCAAGTGGTGAAAACGCGCGTACGAAATGTCTTTTGTTTCATTTGGCCAGTTGTGATTAACGGGCTGGCTCGCAACGTCTAATTGCTCCGGATTCTGTCGCCTCCACTCAAAAATAAAAACCGCGCTCGTTCGTTGGCGCACGGCGAACGACTTGTTATTTCCCCATTTGAAGTAATTGCGTGCAATTAAGTGCGATTAAGGGAACGTAAGTTGTGCTAACGCCCCGTTACCACTTGGTCGAATTGTCGTATCCGCTTGTTCTTTGTTTTAAAAAGACACGCCAAATTATGGCCCAACGAAGATCGAGGTGCAAAAACTTATCTTCTACATGGCACTGGCCTTCATCGCTCTCCACTACGCTAACAATACAGTTAATTTTTACTTTTTTTTCGTCTGGTCAAATTATTGGTTTAACATATTTACAGAATTGTTTTATTTAGATATATCATTCAGAGTCTTTTCCAGACGATAATTAAATTAGTCTGGAAAACGTAATCTTGTATTTTCATTTCTGTATTTGATGAAAGATAAAATAATGATGGATTTTAATTTTTTAGTTTTCAGCGAAATTCTTATATTTGGCATCGGGGAAGGATAACATCGTATTGTTTACTCTCCAAGCAGAGCAAATACATTTGATCCGTCATTGAGTGTTGATTACATACGATATTGGTGGAATCATTGCTTCGCGATTGCACATTTTTTGTGCGTGCTGACGCTACGTAAAACGCTGTAATTCAGACTTCACCCTGACAAGTTCAATATTTACCGCCCAATGCCATGCGAAAAATGGTTACGAGTCTTTGAAAAATATTCAGATCAACGATCAAAAATGTCACGAAATGTTGTTAGTCGAAGCGATTTCAGCACCAACACTTGCATGTCGTGCGATTGGCGGGACTGCAGTTTAATTGGCCCTAGTCACTGTGGCTTAATAGCTCGCTACAAAGCAAAAAAGTTAATCGATTTTTTTTTTCTACGCCCAAAACATCAACCGAATTACACAGTTTTTCAAAACTCACAATGAATTTTGTAAAAAAAAAAAAAAAAATATATATATATATACATACATAAAGTAAAAGAAAAAAACTTGTGTAGTAATGTTATCAAAAATATCACGTAAAATATGACAATTTAAAACATTCATCGTGACGAGTTAATTTCACTGAGCGCAAATTTGTTTTCTTTTTGTTCTCTGGTTTTTTAATGGCTCATGATTTTATGCATTGTTTAAAAGTATGCGACAAAAAAATGTAATTTGTCACATGAGTTATTTCAAAGGGGTTATTATTTACAGCCGAAAAAAACGACAATAATAAATAAATGCTAATGTGAACAAGACGCGTAGCTGCAAAACGACATTTTCAGCCGACGCGCAGAAAGTGCCTCTTTTTATAATCATGGCCGGAAAATAATAATATTTCGTTGACGTTGCAATTTTTTAGTTGTCCGGTAACTGCTAAAAAAACTCGTTCAAAAAACCTTCTACAAAAAATTTGACGTAGTTTCCGGGTGGACCGTTCAACGAGCTTTCGTCATACTTTATTATACACTGTTTCTTGCAATTTTAATGCAAATTTCGTTCATTTGGAACAATATAACGTTTAGCAGAACAATTTTTCAGCAATGAAAATTAAAAGTAATTAAAGTTAATTGGTTTTCATTGAAAATTTATCTTTACAATTTTGAACGTTCTGTGAACTTTTGATATTCAAAACTTTGAAAAGTTTGGGAAAGTGCGTCCAACAATGGGCTACTTAATCTTTTGACGCCCAGCAATAACAATTTTTTTTCAAATTTATTCGTCTGAAACGAATTATTGTTACTTCAAATAATTACGATTAAAAATTATTCATTAAACCCTACAGGGTTTACAGCTGTGAGCAATACCTGTTGAACGAAACGAGTAAATTAATAAAAGCTCCGAGTAAATATATTCTTTCTCAAAATCAATTATCCTAGGTAAAGTCCGCGACGGTGGAATTACGGTGCATTCATATACGTAATTACTGCCGACGGGTAAGGAACAAGTTGTAAAATAAGAAAACTTTAGTAATGAGAGCGAACGAATAATGAGTGATGCGAAACACCCCCTCGGCCCGTCTAACATCTGACAGGCGCCGGCAAACTTCGACGATTCTAAGATTCATCTATACAGTTTTACGACGTGATAGAGAAAAAAAAGTATTATCGCGCAATTTTCTTACTTACGAATTCATCATCCAAACACCTGAAAAGTTTCGTCCTATTTATGCGGTAGCTACAATTATAATCACATCATGAACATCACGCAAAAAATAGTTCTGCGAAATTTCCGTGTGACAGTGCTTTATAATGAAGCGGCATATTTGTTACCAAAAAAAAAAAAAAAAAAAACACCTCGTACGAAGACCACAACAGAGTCGGTTGTCTGATGTAATTTTCCATATTGTTTAGGGCTCATGTCTCCCTGATAACTCTAGATGAAACAATTCTGCACGATAGAGCTCTCAGTACCGCTTGACAGTCTATAAATATCCATACGGTACATTCCTCCTACAAATCCTATCTGTGCATTGCAGAATTGCTAGTCTCATAGAGGTGTTGTCTTCGCGTCGAGGTCCACAGAAACCGACCCCGTAACTCCCGTCTTGCAGACGTTCGTAAACCAAATAAGCCTTGGTTCGGCGTTTGTTTTTCCGTTTTTTATAGTTCCTCCTTTAAAGCTACCAGCCTTCCTTTGAAGAGTTGGGAGAGATCACCACTCTATGTCTTCATAAGACCTAAACAGTTAAGTTTATAGGCCGCACTTATTGCTGTGTTCTTGACTTTCAAGGAAAGATGAGGTAGATCCAATAAGGCTCACAGCACCTTTGTAAAAGTGCTCCTTCTCACTACGATAGTAAACATTCTAATATTTCCAAGAAAATCACTGTAATTTGTTCACAATCATTTCTTGTTATAAAAAAAATGTACTAGCTCCGTGAGAGTGGGTTTCACAATAATTTTCAACGTGCTTCAGGGGGAACGAAAATCACGCGCGTTGACCCTCCGCTACAAGCGTAGTTAGATTAATCGTACTTAAATAACGAATAAATATAAAGTTTTGAAGCACCTGATATTGTTAGTAAAAAATTTTTTGCCAATCTAACCTTGACAATTGCTTTTCAAAACTTTATAATTGGCGTACCGTCGAATAAGAAACAGTTGGAGGCAAAAGCTCGGGCTCTTTAATAAATACGTGAATGTTAATGTAAAGAGTGCACTCGGTTCATAAACTTGGAGCGATGACGTCACGTAGAATAAATTTCGCGGCATCTTAATTTCAGGCGCGTTAAAGTTTTTCAAACGACGGAGTAGTTAACGAACGAAGTTATCAAGTGTAAGTAACAACATTACGGGTTAATAAGCGAAAATTTTTATCCAACATAATTCGAGTTGATTGTGCGCGTGTAACTAATCCGTCGACGTGATAAATAAAGTTACGTCTCGGAAATTCAAAATGCGCCGAGAGAGAACTTTTAAACCAAATTTGAGACCATCCTTCGTGCTTGAAATCTGTTTAACAGTTCGAGCCAAATTTAATTGAAACTGACCTGGGCCGTTGTGTCGCGAACTTTCCGCGCGGAATATATAAAGTGTAGAAGAAAAAGTTTTGATTGTCGCGCACTCACGGTTATATAAGGGAGCACGCGTTTTTCGTCAAAACAAGAATTTTGCTAGTGATGTAGTTCTTATCTACCAGGCCCCGGGGCTTTTATTTTAATCAAACTTGCGGAATACTATTTAATGGAGAAGCGCGAACTTTTTTGCCTCGCAGGATGTAACTCAGCTTTTCATCCGATTTAACCCTCCCCTTCTTCTTTAACTTTTTCCTAATCGTCAACGAGAGTTTTTGCCTGTTGCTGATTATGAGATGAGGCTCGCGAAAAATACAACGATCCATCCTCGTTGCGAAATTAGCTAATTCGAAATTTATTACCCGGAGAATTAAATCCTAACCCGAACCTAGAATGATTTATATTTATCCGACTGCGGTACTGTCATCAAAAGCTTTTCAGTTGAACATTACATCAGGATTTTGGAAACAAATTTACAAACGGGAGAGTCAGGAGATTCTAATTAGACTCTACGTAGACTAATGTGAATACCATGTACTGAACCGATGAGATCTCATAACTCCCTTGAGGCTTTGATCAGCGCTAGGGGAATGGGAGACAATTTTTTCTCGTTTAGTTACTAACATCTCTAGGGAAACTATCATCGATACGAGCATTCCGTTGTTTTGTTTCCAAATTACGAAATATTGTACAATCAGTTCTTTAAAAACTTTTTTTTCATGGTTGAATTACCATGAAAACGGTAAAAGATTTTCAGAAATCGTTAGTTAAACGTTATAAATTAGAGGGTGAAAATGAAACGTTCAAAATTCAAATTAACAGAGAATTACTCGATTGGAAGAATTAGCACTTTGCTAACACGTCTATAAAGATGTCAGATGTGGTGGCGGAGCGAGCAAATTTCTAGAGGAGCGACCTCTGCATTCAAACACAATTACAGCAGGTTGAGAGAGCGGAGTTCAAAGGCGGCAGACACAATTGCGCGGCGTAAATACGCGCAGTCGTCATAAATCATGGCGCATTTAGTTCGTAATATAGATAACGCGGCGTGAATTAAAAAAGGCGCAAAAACTGCCGAGTACGTTGTCTTCCGCGACTATCGCGGCCGATTCTTTTCGAAATGATGGACGGTCCTTTTGGGTTGTCGTGCCCTGCGAAACGCCCATAAATATCACATCTTCACATTCCACCCCGAGGGCCGCTCTGGCAACAATACGCCCGCTTTGCCATTCAATGGAGTGGTAGTCGATTCTCTTTTTTAAGTTCCCTTTTTTTTCCTTCTGTACGTACTGTCCTTTTTTTGTATTCCGTGCTGTGAGAGCACTCCGGTACACGTATGGCACATGACATACATATATATTTTGGCGACCATTTCCAGGAAGATTTTTGTTTTTGCTATTCGTTTTATTTTTGGCTTTTTTTATCAACAAAAAATTGTTAACCGAATTCAACATTAAAATGTCTTACCTTTTAGTTGACCAGCAGAAAAATGCAGTCGAGTAAAAACATTTCCGTTCCTGAACAAAAAAAGCAGATGTTTGAAATCTTTGTTTAAAAAGAAAAATAAAACGGTGGGTGTAATATTAATATAAAAATATATACAGAGAAGTATCAAATCTTATATGTATTTATGGATAAAAAATTTTTAGTTTGTTCCGAATGATATTTTTCATTCAGTACGCTACCTGTTGAAAAAAAATTTTTGCCTAAGGCATGGTTTCTCGTAAATAGAGCACCAGCATATATATACTATCAATCCCAACGGAAATGTTGCTCGACCAGTTCGAGGGTGCGACTGATGGTGGAAATGGAGAGACCACGTTTCGGCGAGAGATCAACCACGCCCAAGTGTTATCGCTTGGACGAGAAAAAAAACGCTGCACTTTGTGCAGGAATTTTAACCAGGGCCTTTAATTCCGGCGCGAATATTTCAGAATGCAGGACAAAGTTCGACACCACGATGAAGGATAATGGCGAGGATTAAGCTTCGTAAAAAAAAAACTTTGAATTATTCGTCGTCTTTGGTTTTCACACCGTTTACTTATCGGGGTTAAAAGGAAAACTGAACGATAGTCTCGAGTGAAGATAGCAAAGTGGTGATTTTAATGAAAGAAGATTATTTTATCTATTTTAAGTTTAAATTTACATGGAATTCGATGAACTTATAAATGCTTTAAGATAGGAAATTGTTTTTTATTTGGTTCAATCTCTGCTTTTGAACGATGGGAAGTTGGCGACAAAGTTTGTGTTTGACTTGCGATTAGGAATGACCGTTGATAAGCCAAGGTGCGGTTTAATTTGAATGACAAATCGTAAACCAAAGATCCATACAGAGACAGCTTCTCGGTTTTGATGTTAAACAGACTGCTACAGTGTCTGAGGACAAAATGTCCTCGTCGGTAAATTGACAAAACCTGATGTTATCTTTAATCGGATTATACACATTACTAACAAAACACAATGTTAGACCACCATTGAGGACATGCTGTCTTTTTTTAGAATCCTGTCTCACCGTAATGCTATATCTACAATCAGTTAGCTGTCATCCTAACTGTTTTTCCTCTGACATGGCACGTCCTTTTTTGCCACCACTCGCCTCCTTAAAGATATTAATACTTCTGCCTTTTAGACACAAACGTTCTTTCGACTTTTCACTCACGTCTAAATAATTCATTATGAAGTAAAAAAATTTCTTCAATTTGTTTCTATTAGAGAAATGTTTTTAGTTGTCATTTGGCAAAAAATTTCAAAAATGATGATAACGAGTTGTGTTATATCATGTTATATCAATCGATAATATGCCTATATTTTCTGCTAAATGATTATCGAAAAGTACACAATGTTTATTGAAACGCAATCGTCGGGTTGCAACAATTATGATTGCGTCGTAAACAGTTAGCAGTCCAGGTCGGCTAAAGGTAACGCAATCGCACGAATTAAATTTTATCAGGCTGGAAATCTACGCGCAACTCACATTGCGTGTAAATAAGGGTTATTATGCCAGAATAACTACCAACCAAAACTCCGAGCTGATTGGTGTGTATAAATTTGCATCAGATTTTTTTTTTAATTTTTACGTATGCTATCAAAATACCGTGCAGTCAATTTAAGCTTATAATTCTTATGAAAAGAACGAGAATATTTGTTTGAAATTGATCTCTGTTTAACATTTTTTTAATTTTTTTATAATGCAGTACTTTACCTTTACTTTTAATTTTTTTATGTTGTTTATTTTTGGACGATGTGAATTATGTCCTATTGCTAGGGAGCAGACTTGTATTAGGGAGATAAGCGCCAGAGCTTCTGCTCCGTAATAACCGCTTGATGATATTTAAATTTATAAAAATAGCGCGCTTTAAAGGCGACTGCAATCTTTTATCAAAATCATCGCATTTTGATATACAGAAAAACAGGGTCTCGTAAACGCTTGATATACCCGCAGGGAAAAACAGCCACTTCTACTACTGCATGGACGTTCGTACTTAATGCTTCGTAATTCATAATTTAAGGTTGTGCTATGAAGTTGGATAATTTATCACTTTTGCAAGTAAAACCAGTTAGATTTCACATTTCAAAACTTTTCTAATAATGAACAATAATATTGATAAATATTGCGACTGATGATATCTTGCGACTTTTCCATCGTCGGATCATCCAGACAAATCACGAATTCGAGATATTATTCTCTGCAACAGAAAATATTACTTTTTACCAATCTCACGAAATTTCATGACATTTGTTTGAAACTCATCCTCATCAGTTTCAGAGTTGCATTTCAACTCGTGAGGCTTTTCATAAAATGAGTATTTTTTGCCTCCGCAAAAGTTATATATGTTGAAAATTGTTGTCGTCGACTTTTTTTGATACCATTCATTAAGCCACTTTGCGAGAGACGTGCGAGACAACTGCTCCTCGCATTTAATTGAAAAAAAAATACTGTCAGAAGCAGTGTCTTTGGACATCACTCCGAGACAGTTCTTGCGATTTTTTTTCTTCGCCCCGCGTCGAGCACCGCTCTTCAGTGCTCGCTTTCATTTTTCCATTACAGACGTGGGAGGTTCGAGCGCGGGTTTACGTGCGGCGAAAAAGTTAGCTACCAAGCCAAATAAATTTCTCTTTTCGGGTGACTGTTGTTGCCATCGGCGAAAGTCACCGACACTTGTTAAGGCGCGCCGAGGAAAACAGCAGTCATGAATCGCTAATGTGCGGATGAAATATCGTAAGCATCACGCGCCGAAACGCCTATCAATTCGAGCCAAACGTCACCGGAGAACAAAAGGGGAAAAGTGGAGGTAGAGAAAAAGGAAACAGAGAAAGATGGGAGCGGATCACGTCGGATATCGCGATAAAAAGAGTTTCAATTTGCAGCAGAATTGACAGTTTTCCGCCATTGTGTCCTACTTTTTTGTCACCGAGATTGCGTTGTCTTATTTTCACGTTGCTTTTATAATTTTCTTCCAGCGAATTTAGCTGAATGCAATGACAAAAGACGAACTTTTGCCTTGTTTTCTCGTTTCGTTAAACGTACACTGCGATCTCGTAAAACTTTGACACGACTTTGACAATTCGAGAACACACGTTCACTTTGACGCAAATGTCGCATCGTTTTCTTTAAACTTCTATTGAATTTTCAAAAACAAAAAAAGCCTTCTCAGACGAATTCTTCTTGACGGATGAGGAGAAAAAGAGAAAAAAAAAACAATTGAAAAGACAAAAAAAATTAATCTGACCTTTTCGCTCGCACTTTCATTATCGTGAACTAAAAACTACCTGACTTGGACGGTTTAGACTTTATTTGCTGAGTAAATCGATTAAAACGGGTATAAAAGTTCTTGTCCCAGGCTTTTTGTTGATCGAAATGTTCCAAAACGCTCGGCGTATCGTCATATCGGAAAACTGACGACGAGTAAGGCGCGGTATCAAAAGCGATGCGCATTGTTTTGTCGCTTTTTGCGCGGCGAAAAAGTTTCTTGTGAATTAGCTGGGGTCTTATTTCCATTTTGTTTGTTTGTCGCGTGAACTTTGAAGCGACGTTTGTCGATGGATTTTTGATAGGTGCCAGTTTTACAAACTAGAAGATAGATTTGAATTAGCATGAATTCGATCAAAACAAGATGCCTGCTAAAATGTCAAAAACTTTTACATCCGCGAAAAAACTTTTTGGACGCTGGTATTGACGTAAACACTCGGATGAAATTTTAATTTAAAATTGAATTCGGAAGATCGAATTAGAATTCGTAACAGAGTTATGTTGATACATCCCAGTTGATTATAAGCAAAATATAATCGTACAACACAATTATTAGCAGAGTGAATCATTCTGTAAAATTCTGCAAGTCGACGCAACTAGTTGACATAAGAGCGAAGTTGGAAAAGTTACTCTAACTTCGCACAAGTCGCAGTATTAGTGTGTAAAGTTATTGTAATTAACTCCTAATAACACTACCAAATTTCCAACACATTTCATACCAACAACTTGTACCAAAAAAAATCCCTGCGCTCAGAATACAACTCGAATACAACGTTACAAGAAAAGTAAAAGATTTTTTTGAAACGTTATCTTAACCTCATTTCGACTTTTAACATTTGCATATCAGCTAAATCTGTTTCATCTTAAATTAACCTTTTTGCATTAACCTCTGGCGCATTGATAGTGATTTCAAAAAGTTTTTCTTTACTTTGAACAAATGTATTAAAATGAAATTGATCCTGCAAAAAGGTTGTTTGATTGTTTGCAGTTTAAAAATTGATAAAACTTTTTAAATTATAAAAAAAACGTGAATATTTCAACTGCTTTTGATTCAGTGCAAATAATTGAACGCTAATAACGTGTAACACGGTGCAATTGTTATCGTTAGACTAGCGAACGGACCGAAAATGGTTCGGTAACAGCAATATCAGATGCTTTCTTTGCATCTGATGCACCACGTATACATAAGATGATCATGTAGTCGAGTTTCTGCTCGTATACGTCTCAACTAAATTACCCAATGTAAGTCGTGCTCGGCTTTTACCTTCGGGCAAATTCCATTAAGGAACAATGTTCTCATGATTAAATTAAATCTATACGAAGACGAACACTTTCTTTTTTGAACAGAAAAAACATCCCTTTCTTTAAACGCAGCTCTATCGACTCTTTGTTATATTCATAAATGCTCGAACACCGGTGGGATCGATTCATTGTTTTTCGATCATAACGGTATGCGAAATTAAAAATATTAATTTAAATTTGAAATAGAACGAAACGTAAAACTATTTTCAATAGGTGATATCCGATAATACGATAAATTAAATTGTTGTTTTCGTTTTAGGTAAGTGGAACCCAAAGACAAGAAAAAAGGAATTTATATATAAGCGTGGAGCTCCGATTTTATGCGTTCATGTCTTGGAACTCGCACAAGACGTTGGATAATTTCAATAATGGTAGGATGACAGCACAGCTAAAGGTATAGCACGTTATATGCGCTGTGTAGAACACGACTATTACGTTTGTAATTAAAATCTACGTTTGGTGTCTCTGCCTAATATCAAGCTTTTAGAACAATATCATATTAAAATTGAAATGCAATTATTCTTGATAATAACGAAGCTTTATTCATCAAATATGTTAACGATTGTTATTAAAAACTAAGAACAGGTTAATAAGTTATAAAGGAAAAACAAAAAGCGAGTATAAATTTTATACTTGTTATTATAAAGTTATTGTAAAAGTAACTCATTATAATGAAAATGGAACAAGCCGTGAGAAGAAAAACTAAAAAAAAAAATATTTATTCCCAACAACCCATTCAAATTCATTCTCATTTGAGCGTCGGAAAAATACAATAATAATCATAACAATGACGTATTATTTTTTACTCGAATAAATCTGCGTTTTCACTTGAGTGCTAGTCGCGTACTCGTCTGTGCGTAAAATTTGCTACCATACATTTTGCGTACTAACCGACTGTTCCAGTCGTGCCGTGAGGTTAGATCCTGAACTTTACTGTAACTAAAATTCAAGTTACTCATGAGTTGGTTTCCATCGAAAGAGAAATACCGCGTTCATAACTACTGATCCGCCGGTTGAAATTCAAACAACGCTACGGACGTTTTATTTTAGCTTGCTAAACAACGTCGCTGTTTTACTTTTGATTAACCACTAAAACTAGCTAGCTTCTTAATAAAGTACACTATACTCTCGTTATTGTCGCGGTCAGTGGTAGACGAACTCAAAGGACAGCCAAGCTTTATCGAATAATATGACCCATGGACGAATTTTTTCATTATTAACTTGATTCATATCAACACTTCAATAAGTACTTCAACATTTTCAGTTCAAACATTCGATACTTGGAACAAAAATTGTGCCTTTTTTTTATGCGTTCAATGTTATTTTATTATTAATTTCTATTAAAAATATTTTCCACGTTTATTTTTACAGAAGATGAATTAATGCTTTGGCAGTATTTCCACATACAATCGGCTTATGACCTACGAAATAGCATTAATCCATAATGATTCAAATAAAGAACTACAAAAACAAGAGAAATATCGAAAATTGATTATGAAAAAACAAATTGATTGAATGCTTCCATGAACTAAAACGTTATATTTTATGTATGTATGTGTCAATGTAAGATGGTAGTTTTGTTCTCGCTTTGACTTGAATTATTTTCTTTCCATTAAATGCCGGTCTCCTTTTCAATCGGGCATTCCTCGCAAAATGCAATCAATGACCGCAATACAAGTTGTTTTCGTATGCCCCAAGTGATAATAAGGCAAGACTGTGAGAAAATAACAGGTGTACAACTGGCCATCTTTGAAAATGTGAGAAGGATGCAAATGCAGCCTGTCGTATTGCCAGAGCAAACTCTCTGTCCTCGGTTGCGATAATTTTGTTTCAATTACCAACAAATAATCAGAACTTGGTAAAATTTGCCTTTAATTTTGTCGGTTTTATTGTTTATTTTTAACAGCGTGACTATGTACAAGACAATTTTGCACTAAAAGGAAAGATTTGTCAAGTTATAGAAATATTGCTACGTACTGTATCTTATTTTAAAAGAAGTAATTCGAAAAAGAAAGTTAGTTTTAATTGGATAATGTTGTGTTTCTAAAGGGTGTACTGTTCATTATTACACCATTGTCAGACTTCTAATTGAATTTTACTTTTTGTACGCCTCATCTTCATACATATGAAATATTCGATTTCTAAAAATCATCTCATTGTGTAATTATTTTGTGTAATTTTATTCAAATATCAAGGTTACACGATTTAATCAATTTTGCAACGGTGTATGATTACACATGTTTCTGTATATTATCATATTAACTCAAAGTACAGCGCAAGTATATGGCTATAGATCTTTGTATATATATACGGAAATTCCAGTTGGACAACAGTTTCGAAGTCTTAAACTTGACGCTGAGTATTTCAAATAATTTCCAATCAATATTAACTACAAAAAAGGGATATAACGGGAATTATCATATTCTCTGTAACGACTGATTGATGATTAAATGAGATATAAACGGATTTGGAGATAACAATTCTAGTCTGCATTTCAACATGAGGTTTTTTTTTCAAAAATTCCATTAAAAACGGTTTCAAAGGGACTATTTTTGTTTCATTGCGCTGAGTTTTAAAATATGACGAATTTGTCCGATGTGCTGATTGGCAAATCTGTTAAAAGATAATGATTGCTTTGAAAAAGCCAATTTCCGTTAATGAAGATTATTTCGGTGGTTTGGATCTTCAGACTGGTTATGCATATTTTTGATTTTACCCCTCATTGAACCGCCTTTTCACTTCTCATCCACGCAGATTGAAGGAAATTGATGTTTGTAATCAACAGCGGATTATAACTATATATCAGACGCGAGAGGTCTGATCGAGCACTTTGACTATGCGAAATAAACACATGCTTCTCTCATCATTTCCAGTTTGCAGCTACCAGAAGGAACAAGAGAAGGTTAGAAAAAAAAGTTGTTGAAAATTCTCGCGAAATGAACTTACCATTTTACGTTCAAGCTATTTAAAGTGTGCGCGAAAAAAACGCAATATGACACTTTTTGCTGGAGAGTATATATTTGCACAGCGAGAAACGTTTTCGAGCACCGCAGGCAAATAGACAAATTTTCAACTTATTTTTCCTCCTCAATCCTTGAGACAAACTGTTTCGAACTGTTGTTCTTGTATTGCAGGTTACATAAGACAGACGAAATTATTTTTGACACTATAGATAAAATTTTGAAGCAATGACAAAACTACTCGAACTGTTTATTCATTTTATACTTCAAAGTTACTGTTGCGTCGTGCTTTGTGTCATCGCATTGTATTTTGCCAGTGGAGTTGAATTTCTTCCGTAACTTGTAGAATTTTCTTCTTTCAGGAGATCAAAGACACGGCGAATTGTATCGTCAAACTCATCTCTCATGCGCTTCAGAGAACTTCCGCTTTTGATTCAACAATTTCTTTTCGCTGCACTAGCAGAAATAAAACGTCACACTTTTGTTAGTCTGAATATTTCCCTGTATACCGAGAGTCAATTAATAAAACCGAAATAAGTTCTCTCAAATTGTCCAATCATCACACCGAACAATAGCTAACCCGTCATTAAACACCCTTTTTAACTCCGAGACCTACGAAATTTGAGAAAAGTTTCTTTCCTAAAGTTTATCGGCCAGGTGACAAAATTGAACTTTTCACCACAATAAGCTTTCGTGACAATTTTACCAGATGTAAAATGTAATTATGTAATATTTTTTATACATTTTAGTTAAATATTACATTTCAAATGATGTTGAAAATTATGTTGAATTTTTAATTTAATATTAATATTTTTATAATTTATTAATATAATTTTTTCTTTGTTCGGTAAGATTAATAAATGAAATATGGAATTTATTTAAATGTTAAAAATTTTTAATAATAATAATTTTTCTTTTTGTTCACACTATATTGGTATGGCTTTTGGAATTTATTATAAATTCACGCAAACAGAAATATAAAAATTACTTTTTCATTCAATTCATTTTTTGTTGTTGTAAATATCTAAAGGTAATCATATATTGAATTAAACATTTATTTTATCGTGCAAGGTATTGCACTTTTTGGGATCTATATGGCGGTGCTGAATTTTGTATTTTATTTAATCAATAAAACTAAATATATATATATATATATATATATATATATTTCATTTACTTTTCAAATTTTCATTCGAAAATTTTCTGGATAACTTTGTTACATTGCCAACTTTATTTAATAATGAAAAATACAAAAATTATTTAGTACGTTTTTGATTTAATTCTTTGCGATTACATTATGATGATACTCAATAGTTAAATTCGATAGGTTTATTGCCAGTTTAAGGATTGATAGAGCTGATTAAAGTTGACTGCATAATAATCAAGTTACCACCGCAGTATGAAAATGAATTATTTCAATTAATTAAATGTTATGACTCGCTGAAATTAATTTGGAAATTTAAGTGTTGTTCAATGTAATTTCGAATATAGTCCCAAAATAAGTTATGAAAATTGATAAACACCGCCAAGACAACACGAATAAAAATTAAAAAAAACAAAGTATTGAAGTTCAAATGTAAATACATATGATTCGTGTGCACTTTTGTGTGCACAATTAACAATGTAATTTTATAAACGCCCCTTGTACGTCAAGATTTGTGATGCTTCGCACTACACTTTTTCCACGACAAATCTCGATGAGAGTTATTGTTTCCTTAATATGTATAATCTAAATTATAATTAGATCAACATTGTTTGCAAAGTCAATACAGACTTGAAATAATGAATTCTTTAATAACTGATACATTGAATGAAATTAAATGTCGCACGTTTTAATTCAGAACTGAAAACGTTTTTAGATATAAAAAAGGTATAAAAATGTTTTAATTTACTTATGATAAATTTCTAGTATAGAAACTTTTCGTTGCATATTCTTAATTAGTGGGATGCAACATGGTCAATGTACGCAGATTGAATGAGTGGACTTTTAATTTTTCGTTCTTCCAATCCGCGTTGTACTTTGCATATATATTCACGAGTTTTTATCACTATGATGGATTTTTTTTTGGGACCTGTTCGACGCTTTGTTCCGATTCATGCAAATCTCGTTACGAAGCGGCTTGCCGAAATTTGTTTGTTCACTTCCAATTTCAGACGATAAACCCGGTCTGCTCTTTATAATCATTACCTCATCTTTATTCGAAACAATATTTCAATTGTAACAACTTTATTTTTGAAAAGAAATTAGAAATTTTATTTTAGTTAAAAAAAAAGTTAAATTATTTATAAAATGCTATCTATTTGAAAAGGACTTTCGACAAAGTTACTTACAAACAAATAGGCAGTTCGGGATGATTGAAAATAACTATAAGAGACAAAAGTGAATTCGCGAAAAAGTGGACAGACAAAAAGTGAAACAAATGCACACATAAATAACTGATACAACTTGGTCGTATTATCAAATGGATAAAAACATTCAACGTCGTTCATCTCGAAACGTCATAAAGCCATGGTTTTTTGTTTCAGACAAGCACACACATCCATTACCGGACCAACGCCCGTAAAATAAGAATTTTTGAGTTTCACTTAGCGCCCAATGCCTTTTAATCAGAAATCGCGACGTAATTGCGGCATCAATCATGCTCTGAAGTTGCGTTTTTTGTGATTACAAACGTCAACTAAACTGCCTCTAGACAAAAAATAAAGAAGGTGGAGAGGGAGAGGAAGGGGGAGGAACTTCATCAGTGAATGTACATTCTTATATAGTATTGATCAAGCGACAGACTTGCCGAGCGTATCAAAGATTCATCTTGCATGGGCCAGCAATAAACATCGGGAACATGAAAATTCGAACTATGCATCAAACTGTCACATGACGTTGTATCGCATTTCGCTTACATTTCTGTCAGTTCTTGCGTCCCAACCCCCTCCCTTCCTCATCTTTTTTCGCGCACGTCTTTCGCTTCAACAATTTTTCATCACCGCCGTCACACCTCTCTGATTTTTCGCATTCCCTTACTTCCAGTCGACATGCAGAGAGCGCGACAACGAAATATCGAAGGTGATTGCGTCCTCACATTTTTATGCTCGAAAAATTCATACAGATTTGTGATATTGGCTGAGCGTTACGAATTATCGTTTTTGCGGCTTTTTGGGAAACATTGTATTTTCAATTAACAAATTTAATCTTAATTGGAAATAACGAGTTAATTAATTGTCAGAGTCAAATGTACGCCGGTCAGTGTAACAAAACGTGCAAGTTCATTGGGCTAGCAATTTTGCTAGATATGAAACCGCACTGGAGTTTCGTAGAACTCATGGATGCAAATTCAGATAAATGCAAATAGACGAATTGACGAGCAAAAATGGCTTTATTCAAATACGTTTGCGAGGGGAATCAATATCTGGAGAACAAACATTGTAATTGCATCATTAATTAAGTTTTCATCATGAAATAATTATCAATAAACGTGGCGGAGGAGTGAATTGACTTTGCAAACCATCACTGTTTTATTTGCAACACACTGATGCCTTCTCGCTGTCGACTGAGTTCGGAAAGACTTATGCAATAAGACCGGCAAAATTCACGAATTTTGATGTTTGGTAAATATGCAAAAGATCAAATATCGAGGGCGAAACGAGTGAGGTCGTTTCTCGAAATGGAAATAGAAATAAATACCTCTCTCTCTCTCTCTCGTCAATAATTTTCAAAATATCAGATTGTATATTATTTATACGTATCAATATTACAAATCGTAAGAATGATAGTCCGCCCACGAGGCAAATTTTGCATGACAATTTAATTATGCGCAAAATGCGTGCACTCACTTCAATTACGATGGCATTATTTGATCGAAATAAATTACACGGAGCTGTGTATACGAATGAATAATAACGATCGGTGCAAAATCATTGATTTTAAACCATCAAGAGAAATACGGACAAGTAATCTCCACGAGTTCAAATATTTAGATTCATAAAATATGTAGCAATTGCATTTTGAAACACGAAAATAAAAACTGCTTTAATTTATAGATGAAATAAAAAGAGAATAAGTAGAAAAATCAAATTTCAAATTTAGTTCGGGTTCAGTTCCCGATACTTAAAATGTTACGATTAAAGATTTTCTTATTCAACTGAAGATACGAGAAGGCAATTTAATTCAAATTTCAATAATCCTTGCTGCGTTACAAAGTCAGCACTAATCTGCAATCAATTAATTGTGAAAATCACGTTGACTTAATTCTAATTACTTGGCAAATTTTCGACTCCATGTGCTGTTGACTTGTGCAAATAAAATGTTCATATCTTATGATTAAAATACATCTGCACTGCATGTTTTCTTAACCGTCTAGTGGAATTAAATTTTCAATACTGTCATTATTCTTCGTTTTAATTTTACTTTTCTTATGAATAATAATTTTAATCATTCACAGCAAAGAAATGGAAAGATTTGTCTTATTGATCTGAAATTCTAACAAAATACCAGCGGGAAAATTGTCAGAGTATGTCAGATTTTTCTTTTTTTGCTTTCGAAATGTCAAGCACGGCGCCAAAATTTTTGCGAATTTCCTAAATGTAGGTCGTTAATACTTTATTCAGATGCTACGCGTGAATGATTAATTTCCCTCTCGCCTTTTTACGGCGTTCCACATCTGCTTTGTAAAATTTCAGACGAAAAAATAAATCAAAAATATTTCACGAAATCAAGCTTGTAGACAAAGCAAAATTTACACCTTTACAATAAATAATGAATCAACTATTATTTCATAACGATAACATTTTTCACGTATCACGCGCATTTCTCAGTCATAAATCATGACGAATCAGGTGTTGGGGGATGTACGTAAGAAACATATATCTTTCGTCTGTAAAAACGACAATACATACAACATAACGTTATACAAATGGCGCATAAATTTCGAACAAACATATTTAAAGGTTCTTGTAACGATTGCATGAAATATAAATTAAAAATTGATTTATATGACGAGGTGCAAATAGTAGCGACATTTTTTTTCTAGCCAAACTTTTATGTGACAAATTCTAAATGAGTGTGATCTCGAGCGAAAAATATTATCAATTTTATTTTTATCCGCACGATAAATAAAAGTCAACATTACGAGGCGCGTAAATATTTCAGAAAAAAAACAGGTCAATAAATTCATTTTATTCACTTAGTAAATTTTCACTGAAAGGTACACATTCATTGTTAGATCAATTTAGTTAAACAATTTTATACTTCGTAATGTATTTAACATTATGGAATACAATTAATACAATTCTGGACAACGTGATGGATTTAAAATGTAATTGAATATTACAAAAAATTTAATAAACATGAACTTTATTATTTTATTAAACATTTAAATATACGTGTGGCAGATTAAAAAAGCATTCCAGAAGGAAAAATTTTGCATACAAATGGTTGAAAAAAAGCATCGACCAGAGACAAACAAGAGGCAATTAAGTTGAAACAAAATCTTTCCACGTTCCCTCGTTCTATGAGAATCTTTCTACCAAGAAACAAGAAAGAGATTTCGCGTGAATGATTTCATTCGAAGTAATGAGTTTTGACGATTGTCATTTCACAGATGGTCAATCTACATCATTGACTTTCATTGGACGTGTTATCTGCGGCATTCGTTCCGTTTTCACGAGGAGATTTCACGATTTGCAAAACAATGCGATTCTCGATACGCCGGCAAACAAGAAAGACGAATCCGCGACAATGCGGATCGGAGTCTGCGCGCATACTTTGCCGCATGCTTCGTATTTTCGAGCTGTGTAATGCAATATTTTATGCGCCACGTGTCGATCCCTTGTTATCATGTTTCACCTCGATTATCACGCGCGATCTTTTAAGAAAAAATATTTCCATCAAAAAGAGAAAAAAAACTGAAATAAATAAATGGCACAAAAAATATTGTAGATCAGTCAGCTGAAAACAAAAATAAAAGACAAAACAAACAAGACGCCCGAATCTCGTTTATATCGGAAATCCATTCCGTGCTATTTTTTTAATCTCAGCCTGCCATATTTTCTTTGGTCAATGAACATCAGCCAGGCGTTCAAGATTTTCACCGGTTTTACTGATTGAATTCGAAATCCCGAGTTGAGTCGTAAGATTTACGATCTGCGCTGTTAGTTTTGTAACGAAAAACCATAAAGTTCGCATTCGAGATTGTTCGGTTTACGACGCACTTTCGACTGTTGAGTAGTTATTTGTAATACTGTATAGCGTGATTTGTGGAACGTTAATTCAGGTCCTGGTAATTACGAAAGATTCGATCTGTCTTCTCTAATCTCTACTTCGAAATGTCTAACTTGAAAGAATCGTAAAACAAACCCTATCAAAATTGGAACAAAATTTTTTTTTACAAATTTTGTTTCCGTTTTTTTTCCGCGAACAAAAAATCAGTTCCCATTATTTCGTCAAAAATTACAACCACGAGAAATAAACGTTGTCGCGTTTGAATGTTTTATTTTACAGTTACGACAATTTTCCAATAAACTGAAAAGTGTAAAACAGTGGATATTCGTAGCATTGGTACGGTTCGGTCGAGCGATTTGTATAAAATTTATATGATTGTCTCATTGTACCGAATGTGGAAAACAATGTCCGATGGTGTAGAAGCAGTAGGTCACAAACGAGAAATTGTCCCAACACGCTGACCCGAAAAAACCGGAAGAGAAAGAGAGACAGAATGATGAAAAAATTGCAATTTCGTTTTCACGTGTCAAATATAAAGCAAACTCGACATTACATGCTTTGACGTAATTAAATCAGAGTTAAAAGCAGCGTATTTGCATGCATTACACACACCGAATGACCGTATTATATATTTTGCAAGTAAGGACGGTTAAGTTTATACAGGGCTCACAATTTTATACTTTGAATCAGAATTTTCAATGAAATATCGTTTCCGTTGCGAAATTTAAACATCTCTTAGCGAGGAATCGCAAATTCTCCGCCTGAATTCTTGGGGTTACTTGATTGACATAAAGGGATAAAATTTACATACAAATTCCTTATACAAATCTGTGGTATAAATTTTTCGTACGAATTCCGCGGGACGAAATATATAAAACTGGTATACTTTTATTTTCGTGAACTTAATGCGATTGACTGATTCTTTCCATTCAGAATCAACTTCGGGCATTATCGAATGCACGGAAATCATTCAAACTCGTACAAAAGACTGGATAGAATAAGAAATATCGATTCTGTTGTGTAATGTAATAAGATAAAAGAGAGAGAGAGAGAGAGAGTGAGAGAGAGAAGTCAAATGGATTACGTAAATTGATACTTTCAATGAAGTTTCTTTAAACTAATGCTTAAAAACGACATCTAAAAAATACACCCCTGCAACCGATACGGAGAAACTTGAGTCACGCAAGACACAAAGTTTTAATCGAACGATTGGAATTTGGATGTTTACATGATACTTTAACACTTTTGTCGTTCATTTTTCATCATACCTATTTCTGGGTTGCATTATCTCGCTACACCCTTTCACGAGTCGCTGAATTGCTATTCAGATCTTATGTTATACTTACTACTAATTCAAAGGGGATAATTATCGACGTCTATGGAAAAGTTGGCCAAGTTTGTCGAACATTCAAGCAGACAAGTTTAATGCTCTGATTATGCATCTCATAAATTTGTTTGTGACAATTTCATTCACACAAATTTGTCCCATTGTTATATTTTTTTCAATTAATTTTGTTCAAAAATAATACAATTTGATTTTGCATCAATTACATTCCAATATTTACATTTCATTTTTGATATTTTGAAATTAATTCTAATCAATTTATAGATTAATAAAACTATTTAATTACAACGTAAAAGTTGATTGAATCTTTAAATGGCGAACAGGTGAAACATTAGAACCAGAACGATCGATTGAACAAGAATAAAACAACAGTTTTACGTTTGTACTTGGAGACAATTTGCCAGCGGTGTCAATTTATTGTTCAACGAGATTTTTGGACACTTTAGCGCGGTGGATAAATAGGTCTGCGAGCACAAGTTCAGTACACGTTTGTACAGAGTAAAAAGCCTGGTAAAGAGCACTGATTCATGTGAAGAGCTCGGGGCAAAAGTTTATGGGGGAAGCGCAGCGCGACTGAGCGGAGCCGAGACACGGCGCCATAATGGATGGAAGCCGGGTGTCAATAGGTGCCGATTCGTAAAGAACAGCCGTTTCTCGCGACCGATGTTCCGGGCGCGTTCGATTCTGTAAAGCACGTCCCCAACATTTTGTGCACTCGACGCCGACATTTCTCTTTGTCCTCTTCGAGCCGGCGTTATAAATATAAGGCACTAACTGTATGTCGCGCGTCCAACTTTTATTTATCGTTGCCAATTTTGACACCCTTATATCATCATTCGCGCGACGATTTACGACAGTCGCTTCTTCGCAAAAGTTTATTCAATTCTTCTGGCGTTTAAGAGAAGAGGTTTTCGATGACGCCAAACAAAAATAACGAAGGGCAGGTAGGGAGAAAAAAACTTGTTGCTTGCATTTAACCGAACATTTTCGCGCAAAATTAGCCTTAGCCGTATTCTGCGGTACGAAACGATTCGAGTTTACCAAATTGATAGTTTCGACTCAGCTCCCGACTCTTCGAAATCTATTTCGTATTTATTTACTACATTTTCGGCAGTTTCGGTTTTGCTTGAGAAATATATGCGCCGTTGGATATTTGAATTGATCAGTTTTAAAGTGATTCGTCGGGTATGGAAAATCCGTATTCTACGAAAGTTACAAAATTTATGAAACGTACGATTAATGTTGAAAAATAGTTATTTCATCGCGAAATTTATGGACAATATATATATATTTGCTGTTTATTTCACCTCAAAATCTTTGCTATAATTTACCAGTGCATTTACTCATCATGTCTTCGTTAATCTCTTGCAGGTTAGACACGATAATGTGCCATAATTTAATGTTCACTAAGGGTATAGGCAATGCTCATGTTCAAAACATATTATCTTTGACCTGTATGTGAGAATTACCCTAAAGTTTTAATTTTTTTCGTGTTTCATCGCCATGCAAAATGAATATTGAAATTTGATTGTGTAATTATGAATCATTTTTTTAAGCATGACGTGAAATTAATATTCAAGTTTGTAAAAAAAAGTTCATTGTTGAAAATAATACCGTCCATTGTCAGGGCTTATGAGAGAAAACACGAATTACCCGACACATTTTGCCGGACAGAAAATCATGTCGACCTCAATCAACTCATTGGTTCAGATTCATTTGATTATAACACACTGTCATTATCTGCGATGATGTCGACGATAAACCAGTCTAGCATATCTTGAATTTTGGTCGAGCGTGAAACTACTTTTTAAATATATCGATTATAACATTTCGTCACTCGGTTGCGCGCCGACACACGCACCGATACAAATTAATCTAAGAAAAAAATTTAATCAACGATTGCGCTGACAGCCCTGTCATTTTTAATCAAACCCTGAATTATTCGACCGACGTTTCGCGCTTCTCTCAATTGGAATTGTATAATTATAATTGTTTCTCGTCTCTCATCTCTCATCACGTGTTTTTGTATTTACTCATGAAAAAAAACAAAAAAAAAAAAAAAAAAAACAAATGAAAAGATAATAATAAACTGACTTTCATTTAACTGCTTTTTAAAAATTGTTTGATTTGAAATAAAATTAAGATTTTAAGAAATTTGATTTCGTTGGATCTTTTGAATTATTATTTGTTAGTTTATTTGGATTCAATAGAAAAATTTATTAATGAAAAAGTGAATATTTGTATTCAGTCATAATGGTTAAAATTTTGTTGCACCTTTGTTTCGTAAAAGGTTTACGTGAGAAACTTTGATGCCGATTGACTATTTGGTTATGGTAAACAGAAAACGGGTGTCAGAAATATGCAACGTTCGGGCCGGGCAGCTTAGTTTGCAATTTCAAAGATAACCGCTTGTGGGTTAAATCGTGAAAATCTTATCAAAAAAAGTAGAGCGGAATGATCGTAAACGGGAGCGATGCGCGGTTTCGTATTTTGCACACGTTCATTGTGTACATCTATAACACAGAGCGACATTTCTGTCTCACTCTGTTTTTTTGTTTTTGGCGAATCATTTGTTCGAACGATCGCAGTCCGGCGGCACAATTGAAACTGTAGCACGTTCGATATCATTTTTGACATGTTATAAAGAGTGCGCTCGCTCGGTGTCACGTGACACTCATATATCCTAATACAAACCTATCCCGTTCGGTCACGCTTCTTTCCGACCTTTCTTTTTATCGCGACCCTTCGTCAATCAGTGTTATCGTCGTTGTGTTATCGTTTCGCAATGTTTGCGAATATATTTCAATGGGTTCCCGGCAAAGCCAAAGCCTTTGAGTACTTTGGATTTTTATCCGGCGATTGTTTTAGTGCGCGACGCATTTTAGTAAATTGCTTTTGCGTACTGCGACTTTGTCTCGTTCGATTTTTTCCCCCTGTCGCTATGCAAATGACAATATCGCAAATGCCAAATTGGCTCGAATCAACTTGCCCTTGTGCTTGCCAAGACGACTTTTTACTCATGCCTGATAGCAAAATTGTACTTCCGCGTATACATTGTTCAACTTTCTTTAATTTATCCCTAGAGCAGAGTTCATGAAATATTCCATTACACGTGCACTGTCAAAACAAGTGACTTAAATTAAAGCAAGTTTATAAAATTAATGTGTGCCTGAGATAGACATTGTTTAAAATAATATGATCCTAATTCAGTAATGGCGTGAACAATTATCTTTTCAAGTTTTTGTTATCTTATTTTGATTAATGCATGAAAACAAAGGGAAGTAAATTTATTGAAAATTTTGCTGCGATTGTTCGAAATACCATTTAATCGCGACAAATACTGTCGGACTTGCGAGTAGCCGACGGAATACAAACGACTTCGAGAGGCGACTTGTCGAAATAGTAAGCACAGTAGAGAACCCTCCTAGAACAACACGAAACTCATTTATATACTGCAGCGTACATGTATCTGTTATGCTGGACAAATCAGCAAGATATCTCCGGACATTCCTTCGAACAATATATTCTAACAACACTTGCGTTGTTTAACCTTTAACTTTGAGAAGAAAATGACGAAAAGATAAAAAAACAAGAAAAAAAAGTCAAGAACTTTTTGTAATGAATATTGAACAATCGTTGATATTTTCTTTTAAAATTATTTTTGCTAGCAAAAAACTAGTTCAGTTGAGTATATTTTTCAAGAGATATACTTTTAATCGTACCATTTTAATAGTTGCTTTTAAGATATATCCTCAGTAGAATAAATGCCCTTCGAATAGAATTAAAGGATTTTAAAACGAAGTACTTAAACAAATTTTTCATTTAAATTTTAATTTGATTTTGTTAAATTAAAATTTAAATAAATTGTAAGTTTTTGATGTCAGTAGGATAGAAACGCTGGTCTGTACATTGTAGAGCTGAAATTGTACGACGAGAAAACTTTTGACGGATCGTGTAATGAGAAGATTTTCGCGAATCTCTCACTTCCACGAAGGAAATTTGTAATAGTCAGAAAACCAGTAAAAGCGTATTATTTACCTTGAAGCGAAACAACGTGACAAAACAATTTTCCAGATTTTACTCATTCTCTGTCTCTCTCTCTTCTTCGTTCCTTCTGTTTCAACATTGATCTGGTTTAGAACCCGGATTAACATTCAATCTGAAAAACAAAGAAAAGTAGAAAAAAATATGTTAAAAAAAGTTACTTATAAAATTGCATCAATCAGCGAAGTTTATTAGAATCATTGTTTGTTATCGGTGGCACAGTGCGATAACTCGAATCACGTACTGGCACTCTTTTAATCAATCTCTTATAATCAATTTGTTTCACGACCGGAATTTTCATAAATTTGTTACGCATGAACCGATATTTACTTTCGCTCCGCAAAAGTGGCAATCAATCAAAATTATTATTATAATTGAGCGATAAAGAAAACTTCGTTTAAATGCTAATATCAATTTCAAAAACGCACTACCAGGGCCTCTAAATAAAACCCCATTTGGCCCATTAATTACCGGCGATCGCTGCGCTGCCTCTCGGAGGCGGCGATCGTTGATAAATTACACTGCTTCAGCTTCCTGTTTACAGACTCATTACACAACAGAAATTTCAGCCGAGTTGTGCATATTCAAGTTGGGCCCTCTTGACGAGGCAAAAAACAAACAAATGGTAAAGAGGACAAAAAAGGACTGGAACGATTTTTTCCCGAAAAAAAAAATCGGTTTTCAAAATTGGTCTTTTATTATTTGTCTGTGGTAATTATCCATATGATTTTTTGGAGAAGAATCTTTCTAGAGACAAGCCTTCTGACAAGCGGACGAACCAGTTTTCCCCCCTTGGGATGATTACAACCTTTCAATGAGCGCGCGTTCGCATTTGAAATCGCCACAGAACGCTTGGCAGTCGAATCGGCGAGTGCAGAGGGAAATTGATGCCTCTGCGAGGTGCAAAAAAAGTGTAACAAAAAGCAGGCGAAAGAAACGAAAAAACGGCGAAAAAAGATAAATGATCGGGGTAGCTTTGGGCGAGATACGAAAAACCTTGACATCGCGCAAAGTTTTTCACACTGTGTTTTAACGTTGTTGCAGAGACCGAGAGACCTATTCATTCGTTTTAAGCACTGCGTGTCATGCGAGAGACGAGAAAAATCTTAACGAAAAAAAGACTCTCGATGACACATCTTTCGTAGCTGTCGAGACAAATTGACATGATCTTATGACTCGATCCGTTGGCAGATATTTTGTATCTCGATAAGTCAACGTTAGAGACGTAAGCTTTATAAAGGTCGACAAAATATTCGAATTGAATTTTTAGCGCTTTCTATCGTGTATGCAAACTTTTATTATTCAAAGAGCTAAAGGGAAAGTTTAAAGGGAATGTTTCTTTAACATTCCCTTTTCAGGGAATCAAAATCAAAAGTCGTGAACGAGAAAACGTTTAGTTTTTTATTTTGCGATAAAATGATAATTTATTGTTGGAGGTTTCATTTAAAATTTACGTTTTTTCGATAAAAATTAATCTAGTTGCTTCACTTCATTAAGCGCCTTAAAGACGTGTCACATCTTATTTTTTCATCATAACCAACTGAGTTCAATGAGACCCTGCTTACACTCCGAGACAAAACGAATTTACAGTTGACAGCACAATTATTTAATCCCCATTCAATAACGTCACTAATTATCCACACAACAATAAAAAAAAGAGGATCGTTAGGGCCGATTAAAAAATTTCCTAAGATTCAATTGATCGAACTATTTGTATACTTAAAATGGGTCGTCGAAGGTGAAAGTAATCAAAAAATTATTGAAATACGATTTAAAAAGTTATGTATAATTCGCATAAAAAAATACTTTATCAAAAAAATTATCGAATATAAATAAATTGGTTCTTCCCATCTTCCACGACGGGAAGATGGGAACGTGTAATTTTTAAACACGGATGGATTATAAATTTGAAATAAAATGACGTTAAACGTGGGATAACATTAGCCTCTGTGTCGAGATAAATTGATGTTGGTATCTGTTTCATTCCAGAACCAAATTACAACTCGGAAAAGATGATCGTAATACATTTTTGGACAGATTTAGAGATAGGTCATGTGAACAAATTTAATTTATTGATTTTATTCACCTTTAAAACAGTTTTCCCGAATTTGCAATAGTATTAATTGTTCCGAGTGAAAAAGATAATTACCGTGGCATGCCAAGCTGTAAATCTGTGTCTGAACGGAAAACCAAAACAATCCTTATTAATCGCCTTAGCTTGGCCTATACGAAAGCAGGCAAAAGTGATTTTATACTCTCGGTTCGCCAGAGGATGTAAGTCGAATCTTCGGACGCGCTCTCTCGGCTGGTATAAGATATGAGTACGTACGCAGACGTTTTCTTGGAGCGTAGCAACTGTGGCTTACAGGAAACTAGCAAAGCATAGAGCCATTTAAGTTTTAGTACGTGCGCGTTGAGAACCCGGGATATCCCGTTCGAGTGTGTTTTAGTTGAGAAGAAAAGAGAAGTATCGGGGGCTATAAATCCGTTGAAGTCGGGCCGCTGTCTATGTCCGACGCGGTGAGTGGAGAAAAGATTATTGGACCGTATAGTCGGGCCATGTACGAAGAAAATACTCGCCCCGGTTGGCGCGCCCGAAATAACATTTGACCGAGAGCGCCGAGCGTGCAAGATTTTTGCGACGAAAGTCAATTTCCTGCGGGATTAGAGCGCATCTTATGCAAATTCATACTTGAGTGCATTTTGAAGGAAGGTTTAATCGCAACCCTTATGTAGATTTGGTCAAAGTCGATTAGCATGCGGTAGTAAACAAAACAAAAATTTCACTTCTAACTTTAAATTCAATCTAAAAGTTAATCTTCAATTGAACTCTTAATGTTATATATTTATGACGAGTAATCATGCCTCGATGTCAATAATGGAGTTTCAGAGAATGAAAACGGGTGCAATAAAATTGAGATTATGAATTTAATCGCATGAATGATGGGTGATTGAATGTTGCCAGATGAATTTGGGAGACCAGATGATAATCATGAAATGCAAATATTACCATGAAATTGATCCACTTATACACAACGCAATGGCATTTTCTATTTGTCAAGCCCGTAGTGTTAAATTGAATCAAATGTTAATTTCAAATCACGAGCAACAATGGTTATAGCAAATCACCCCCCGCTCTTAATTCTCTCCAAACATGATTAATTATTCCGAATCACGCGGAATTTTTTCGCAATTTTTTTTATACAGAGGAGAAACTTGAAACGCTTTTGACAAATGAATATATCTCAAACTAATTAAAAGGAGGTACTTGCGACCTGTGTAATTTTTATCTCTAACATTTCTTTGATTCCATTGTCGTGCTTTATTTAAATTCAAATCGGCCGGGGGTTGCATTTGAATTTAACTCGATTACAGGGGACGTGGTTTGGGCCATAGAGAGCCGAGCATTAACTAACGATCCCTCTCCCCCACCCCCCTCAAAAAAAGGTGCGCGCGAAAAAAGAGTCGTCGAAAAATTGGCCGGAATCGAATGAAACTCCTTATGTGGATAAAAACGCATGGATCAATGATCAGACGAATTAACATAGATATTGGAGCTCGGACCAATCGTTGGGGTTTCTATCGGCGTTCATCTAATTTTTGCCGGCTTTTCTTTGCGCGTCTTTTCCATTCCGAGCCGTTTCGTAAATCAAACTCCGGGGCAGCGCTGCAACGGCTCATTTGCATTTTGAAAGGTAATTAGGATACAAAACGTCGGGCAAATGCAAACGCCCGAGCCGTAATGCGCCTTCGTGTAAATTCGATTGCACGCCCCGTTGCTATCGCGCATAATATAACTATAGCTCCTACTGTTATTGCTCAAAAGGTTTCAAGACGATTCTATTAATCAACAATTAAACGTACGGTTTCGGTGCTTTGAGCCTCGCGCGAAACGCCACTTCATTCCACACTCCAATTGTCGGAAACCTATCTATTTTTGCGCATTTTCCCTTGACATGAAAATTTGCGTTATCCACTTTGAACTCGAAACGTTCGCTTTAATTGATGCCCCACTCGCATTTCTTATTAATCTGATTTACACAGTTTTAATATTGTATTTTCACCTTCAAATCCTTTCTTCCACGCAAATTCGTACCGTATAGTTGAATTTTAAGATAGAATTTTATAAAACATTTGCTGATGAGATTGTGATTGAACAATCGTTTAGTTGATTAACGATCAATAATTAGAACTATTAAAATGGCTCAATTGGAATTAGAAAATAGAAAATAATAAGATTACTTTTAGCATGATCGATGTGAATTTGCTGTTAAAAATATTCCATTGAGGTATATATTTTTAACATTTTTTTATATTTTGGAAAATCGATTAATTTACTGTTAGTAAATTACTACTATTTCCGGCTTGTAGCTTAATTGACTTAAATTTGACAACTTCAGCCATGAAGTATTATTAAATCAGAGAGTGTACGTATTGTTTGCAAAATTATTTGGCTTTTCGAAGAATGTTAATGTTAATTTACAAACAACTTAAGATGTGGGGGCCATCTTGTAACTGAACCATAACAAAAGGAACGAGTTCAATCTGATTGGATCGGCTTGCAAAAGCTCCCACGAATAACGCAGTCTATCTGCGTCCTGTGGTATTCGTATTTCATTGCCGCAACGAGCGTACGTCGCCCGTTACAAAGTCGCGTAACTATGGCGACGAAAAAAGACACCCCGATGCAATTTACAAACTTTGTTTAATGCGACGCGTTCGGCAACTCAAATGACATAATTCTCTTCTGTCATTCATTAAGCTAGTCAATTTTTTTGTTCTGCAATTTTGCCCTAAACTTGTTGTGCCTCATTGAAATCAAAATATCTGCAAAAACGATGTTCTTGGTCGAGTTATATATTTTAGTTGAACACACCCACCCATCTGTTTTAACCGGGCCAAAATTTATCGTGCCATAATTATCGACATATCGAAGATTCAGAGGAAAAATGACAATAAGTTCATTAGATCTGAGCGTAACGAAAATTTAGGGACGCAACGTTCGATGATAAACTCATTATTTGATAATGACTAGCCAGTATCATTGGTATAAGCTATCACTGCAACTACCATATGGTCGTACAATATATATCTTCAATAAATTTCGTACTTTCAATAACTCCCACGATAAAGCATCGACGAGGGTGGTGTATAACCCCACCGCCTCTTGATTAAGTAGTTAAAACGTTCGCCCCGACTGTAAGAATTTATGCAAACATCGCGCTGCGCTGAAAGTAATTTCGAGTACGCTTTTAACAATAATACGCGCGGGGTTAGACGAACTCGCTACCACTAAGAGTGAATCTCTGATACACGAAGTTTTCGTAATTGAATTAGCTCCAAAAGAGTTCGCTGCTCAAATTATCCCTGCAACGGTAATTTAATTAGCCAAAGTAATTAATATATGCTTATATATAAATCAATAATCTCATTAATTATTATAAAAGTACACAAATTATTCTTGAAATAACAGTTGTACTATTAAGCGGGCTATATCTATTTCTATCTCTCTTATTATCTCATTATATTGTATTCTCCAATTGAAATATTAATTATTAAATTATTGCCATGCTTTACGGTGATTTAATTCGAGCTTCACGGAGTATTAAATTTTAATCTATGATATTGTTATTTTGATAAAAAGGTGCTTGCATAAAAATGCTTGGCGTTGACCATCAACTGCGTTTCAAACGTTTCAACGCTGTAATTGAAATGTGCGGTCGGGTGACAAATCATTTCATCATACTAAAATATTTGTTTACATTTTTCAAACACAATTTTTAGTCGAAAGGATCATAAATTGCCTATATATTTACAAAAGAATGACCTTAAATTGGCGGTAAAAAAATTGTGCATTGAATATTGTAAACATTATTTACATTACATTATTTATTTTGAAATCCTTACTCCGTGCTCTCAAATAGCGAGAGTGACTTATATCAAAGATTTCTTATTATTTCATAATATAATGTCGATGATGGAATGCAAAAAGCACCTAAAATGATTTTTAAAAACAAAAAATTGATTTTGACCATTGGCTGTTATTCATGCTTGAAGTATGAATGTAATATTTCGGACGTTATATCCTTAGATAATTGAACTATTGATTTCGTGAGTAGACAAAATGTTATTTGCATCTCAATTCCTTTTTATCTCTTTGTGCTGGGAAACATTTTGTCCATTTTATTTTCATTTGAATCGGCAGTATTTTTTGTTTGTTCGAATTAAAAATTGACATCGTGATCTTGGATGAAAAGGCCATCCGACTAAATCCAGGATAGCCATCAAATCAACAAACTCTTGCGTTACGATACGATGCGAAAGTTGGAAGGGTTATACTCGTTCTGGACAAATCGAAAGGTTATTTGCCTAATTTTGTTGCAGGCACTCGCCTGTGCTGGCACACTCGAGCAATTTCGTACGGATTGCGGAAGTTGGGGCTGCTCGTTTCTTTCTGGTCATTTTTTATTCGCTGAGTGTGCCGAGGTGATATCGCTATTGGTCCCGGTGGTGCCGTTAAATCTTCAGAAGAGGACCGTTCCCCGGGGGCCTGTGTGTCCCGGACGAGTCGGAAGTCGCATGATTGCCGTCGCGGTATGCGAGTAGTTTCATCTCTCGACTTGTGCCAACTCGAGGAGCGAGAGTATCGAAACAAAGTTGGACAATGTTTATCGAGCCTCAACTTGAATCCATCGGTCCAGGAAACACGTAAAGCCAAGCACGAGGTGCGGATGGAAAATTTGCATGCCGAATCAATATATGAGCCCGGGCTCTGTATCCCTCTTCTTTTTCCGCACACCCGGCCTACACCCACACAATCGTGTCCGGGCTCCGCTTTGGCGCCCACAAAGATCTACGCGGTCACTCCGGGATATCCGGGTTCATTCGCATTCCCGACCATTACCATCGCTTCGTCTCCTTTTTCTGTTCAAAAATAATTCACCGCTCGTGTATTAGTGAGCGGCTAAAAAGAGCCGCGCCGATTCTTTCGGATACACTGGCGAAAAGGCAATTCGCTGACATTTTTTACATTTTATGTGACAGCCGAACAATCCCGAAGATTAACGAAAGCTTTTGCCTCTTCGCCCTACCAACTTTTCCTCTTTCGAGCCAGTGCACAAATTTTTTTTTTTCCACCTTCGATAATAATTGTCCCGGGTGGAAAAAACTTCTATGACCCGCCGAAAGCCTAAACTCCAACAGTTTGCGGTTGTGGGTTCCGTCCGAGCTTGCGACCTAAATTTTATGCGAATGATAGATGTTCGAGTTCGAGCTAAACTTTAGAGTTTATTTCGTAATTCTGATGTTGGAAATAAAAGAATACTGCAGCGCCGTCTAGGTCGAAATAACCAGCGCCACCTAGAGTGTCAAAAGAATCAATTTATTTCGATTGCTAAACTTATTTTGCCCTGGACGTTGAGTTTTCGAATTATTGCTTGAGTTTGTGATCTAAATTGGAAAGGAATGATTTTTTGTCTGACAATTTTGGATGAACGTTGGCATATCGTTTTTGTGTATATATGAAGGACAGTACGTACAGAATGCAAAAAAATCGAGCATCCATCATAATTCATTAATACTGACGGCGTTATGTTCGAGGAGCGATGAAATGTGGCGTAAAATAAAGGCGAATTGAAAAATGGTAAGTTTTATTTACTATATTTGCGTATAATATCACTACACTTTTATCGGACATACGATTTTGGGTTATAAATTGCGAACTGTCAGGATCGCTGGGGAAAAAGTTATTACTCGATTGTTTTCGGCAATTCGTTGTGTGTTGTTTCGTTTGAAATTTCAAGCAATTTTATTAGTTCATTCTTAACGCGCATCAAACAGTATGACATGTAATTCAATTTGTACATTTACATTGCTCGCGGATGCAAGTCGGAATTTTTCTATCAAGTTTATCAAATAAACGTCCCAATAAATGTGTTCTGAATTTGATGAAAACTTGATCCTGGTTTGCATAATATTTTATACATTTTTCCTTCTAATATATTATATAGAGTTAAAAATAAATGTTGAAACAAAATTCGTAGTTGCTCAAAGTGAAACAAAAATTGCGTGATTTAAAATACTGAAAACCTGATTTCACCTTTTCCGAGACAATTATTACGTTATCACTTTTGACCTCAAGGAAGCAATATCTCAGACGTTTGTCAAACACGTCGGTCGACATTTCTGAACTATCTAGGGAATGCAAGAAGATCTCTGCTTTGAACTGCAATGGTTCCCGAAAATGAAATTTTTCAGCTCTTATAACCCTCATGGTCGAAAATATAGTCGCTAAAATTATACTTAATGCCACTTTTTATAATTTTTTTTATATACAAAATATATAAACCATATATATATATTCGTCCATGAGGGAAAGGTCTCTTGTCTCGCTTACATAACTCGATCTTGTTTACGCCCTAACTTAACTTGACTTGACTTGACTTCCCCTATTTTTTCTGTTTCAACCATGATTCTCTCATCAGTTTTCATTAATTGCAACTGTCGAATGACTAAGTAAATTTTCTAATCTATCTAAAACGTTGATGCTCCCTAACTAGGTAGAATGAGAGAGTAAGAATGAGAGAGAAGAAAGATAACTCAATGCACCGCGATGACTTGATACTTAGCGACACTGCACATTGTTCGGCTCGTGTCAATTTTCCGTTGTCGATGACATAATAAATGCGCAAAGTGCGCGCAAGTTTCGATGCACCCGTTGCCACAGGCGACCATATAATGTCGCTCAAGTTTCAGAGCCGCGTATCGTCAGTCATTTGCAGACGAACTGCCGCTAGATTCAACTTGGCGTTAAATGCAGTGCTGATTTTATCAAGAATCTCTGCGATACGATCCACGGGTTTTTTCATATGATTTCAACGTTTCATCGAATTTATTCACAAAAGTTTTCATAAAAAGAAGACATTTCAAGAAAATTTTTCTGACGTTTTGAACATGAAAATGCATTAAAAATTGCTAATCAGCTTAAAAGTTTTTATCAATCTCTATTATTGTTACTTTCATTATGCAACATTATTCTGTTAGATAAAAGTGAATTATAAAAGATGAACCAAATAAACTTTTAATTTTACGGAAAATTATCCAAAAGCTGAGACTTTACTTGAGACATTTTTCATTGTCGACAAATTATATTGAGTGAGCCGTAATTTTAAGCAGAGTTAATATTAGCGGGTAATCTTTTACAATCTTTCTGATTACTTCTAAGCCAAGGTTCAACTCCAACCCGCACGGGCAACAATATAAGTTAAAATATATGTGGATCTTATATTATTTTTTATAGTAAATATATGTTTTTTAATATTACATTTATATAAAATTCAAAAATATATTTTCGTCCGTGCGGGATATAACGTGTTAATTGCAATTTCATTCAATATTAATGAGTGCTTTTGTTTTTGTTTCAGGTATGCTGCTGGTACTAAAACTGGTACTTTTTATAAACAATCATCTCAAGGTAGACAAACAATATAACAGCAAAATCATATACAAATTTTTAATATAGACAGTTATTAATGAATTTCTACAATGACATTGCAAAATCTTGAAAAATGTTCCGACAAGTGACTATTGGAAATCGTTAAAGCATAGTTTTTTATCATAAAAATATAATATCTGAAAAATTTAGTAAAAATATTGTACTTTAAATTTATAAAACTATATTTTATAAAGTTACAATAAAAATTCATCTTGCAAAATATGAAAATTGGGAATAAATCTGACCAAATCTTGCTAAAGTAAAAATACACACAATCAAGGCAAGTAAAATTCTTGCGCGTCGCAAGTTAATTTACAATGCTCAGCAGGCCAGAAGTTTTGCTCTATGGACGAAAATTTTACTTGCAGCGCACCGAAAAATCTCGTGCGCTCATGAAATTTTTACTTGCGCGAAATCAAAATTCTCTTAACTTTAGGTGAATTTCACATCTCGATAAATGCATGTGAATTTAGCGTTTTCATCTTAGAAGTAACATTTCTATAATTATAAATATCAAACGTATAGTCAATATCATGATCAGTTTTTGTTAAAGATAATTCAAATAATTTCGCAAACATTAAGTTGAATCTTTTCACTATGAGATATATATCAAAATATTAAATTCAGTGATTTTTTAACTGACATGTTTCGTAGGAGATAGTTAAAACCCACAATGGCGTGTGTCCAACGTATCGATCGGGTTCCAAAAACTGGCGTGAAATACTAGAGTCCCGACATTTTTCACTGTATTAGGATTACCTCCGCCAAATGCCCTTTGATATATCTACAATGTCAGGATTATGTCGAACAAGCTGGCGGAAACATAACGTTTGATTTCTGCTTTTCGTAATTCGGACATACGTTCGGCATGGTTTTAAGCGAGACCGATCGATCTGCCTCTATTCCCTCATTTAAAAACACTTGAGAACGATTCTACAACCTCTTTGGGAACGCACAAATACCCCAAAAAGTGTTATTATTGCTCATAAATAAGTGTTGTGTATTGTATTAAACGAAACTAAAGCAATATCAGCCATAGGTCGGAAACAAAATTATCAACAAGTCAATCGTCGGTAATGAATGAGTGTGGTCGACGTAGATTATGCATATTTATCCCTCAGAATTGTCAGTATCGATGATTGGTAAACCAGTTCATGCGATCTGATTTCAATTGAGGTTCACCCTCATTGAAACTTGCACAGGGAATCAGACCAGTTGAAAAGCCCGAAAGATCGTTTTTTAATTGGCCATAATTAATCGTGGTAATTTGGGTGTTAATGTTTTTTTCGCAGTGAGTGCGCACGTTATTCAAATTTTTATAATTCGAATTGCAATTAAGTCAGTTGTGAATTACTGTGCAGCTTGCATGAAGTCATTTCGAAAAGGTTGAAAATATTATTTAGCACATTCAACCCAAAAAACCATTGACCCGTGTTATTTAATTTTGAGCAAATACTGTATACGCCGGTGTTGATAATGCATTTTACTTACTCAGTAAAATAATCATTTGCAGGCATTATTTATTGTCGCAACGTCGAAAGGAGTAGAGCTCAGCTTTTAATTTTGTTACATCCGAAACATATTCAATACCACGAAGGACAATAACGTGCAAATTAAATCACATCTTCATAATGGAGTCGAGAAACTAAATGAAAAAAAAAGAACATGAAAAAAGGCTCGTGAAATATTACTTGTAAAAAAGACCGCAGTTATGATATTCGGCTCATTAAAAATGTTGCTCGCAATAAAAGTGCGGCCATTAAAATATCTAAAGGTTATTATGATTACGGACACTTTCGGGCGTGTAATTAATCTGTATGAAGGGACGTTTCTTGCATCGGCAATTAAAATGCTATGTCGAACAATTTTCGATAATTTCGCTTCTTGTTCCAAGTCTTTGGTTTGGTGCGAGCGGTTTGTAATTAATGCCACCACGAAGATGTGCATAATACGCGAAAGGGCGGAGTGTGCCGTTGCCGAAACGCTCAGACCCTGATCGATTTAGCATATACGAACTGACCTGGAAAGACTAAAGTGCCATAGATGAAGAAAGGAACCATTATCAATGAAGTCCTTGTGAGAATGCATTTTGCCGATAGCACTGAGAGGGATAATGCCGTCGAATATGCACTGATCCTCTGATTGAGATTTATTTCAATGTTACACAGTCTGTTCTTGTATTTGATGCCCCGGGCGGCTTTGCGATCCCCGAATTGTCCCGACACTTGCGGGACAATGATTTATAATATAGCTTCGAAAACCCTATGTTGGATAAATATATCGTTCTCTGATGGTTCTTTCTACTGACAATTTTATCGATGACGAAAAATATATGCCAAAATGATTTCAATCGAAATGAAAATGTTCAAAAACGCCCTGGTTTTTTTTTTTATTTTGGCCGGAAGGATTGAATTTGTAATTGTGTTTTGAGTACAACGATTGCGAAAAAAAGTTCAATTTATGGGAAGAGCTTTTTCAACCAAATTTCGACATGAAATGTTGTATCTTAAAAGTGATTGATAGGTTGAAGCAACACAGGATCCAGATTTGTCCCGAAACCTTGACTCGTAAATATTCAATCGCTTCGTCAATCTTTTACTGAGAAATAAAAAAAGAGCGATTGGAAATGGAGAGCGCCGATGCAAAAAGTACGCAGGTAGTTACGTATTCTAAGAGGACGTAAACAGATACACATTTTGGCAGCATGATACATGCTTTTGATGCATGGCTCCGAAGGGTGTGTTTCAATAGGCGTCGTACGTACAAATTTGAATTAAGTGCCGAATTACCCTGAGGCGTTACTTTATGGCATCAGAGCCGCACAATAGGAGAGCCTGTTCACCACACGATGTTGAATTAAATAGGCACAAAGCTATCGTATGCGACTAATTGGGATCTATGACAATCTGAAATTGAACTCGGACAAATGTCCCATCAACGTCAATTTCGCTAGTTTCACAGAGGCGGCCGGAAAAACGCCAATCTGTTGATCCGAGTATTCAATTAAGTAGTCACCATCAAGTTCAAAGCGTGGTTTCATTAGGATTCCTCAGAATAATGTAAGCCTCATTATGACGACACGCTGTTTTACACACGAAATGAACTTTCGGCTTTACTGCGACCGCAGTCACGTCTGTATTAAAGCCAAAAATTTGGCTCGAATTAATTCGATAAGCGTCTCGCCAGTTCGATTTCTAATCGAAATTCCGCGCGCATACAGCAGAGCTCTTTCAGTTACTACTTTCACGCCGGGGACCTAATTCACCACTCGTTTTGTTATAATCACTGACCAGCCCTTCGGATACTTTCGTTTTATTGCTGACTAAATGAGTGTAACATGAAGTTACCCGGTTGATCTAACACATTAAAGGAGTCCTTTTGCCGGACGCACAACCACGGAATTTATCTTTATCCGAGAATTCAGCTTCACTGAACAACTCAGTGTCTAGATTTTCTTATCCGTTATTAAAATAACTTTATCAAAAAATTAATTACACCATTAAACTGTAAATTCGATGAGACTTATTTTCAAAAAATTAACATTGTCGCAATGAGAATATCTACTCGTAGCGTGTGTAGATCGTCGTTTTAAAAATTGGAAAAGTAAATTATTAATAGTTTAAATACTGATATTTCAAATGGGTCTATTAAATGTTTATTTATCAGAAACAGATAGGTTGGTTTAAGAAAACCTATGACAGAGAAGACAGTTGAAGGATTATCTTAAAAAGTTAAAGTCATTCTTGTTGTAAAGTGTTGGTGTATATACTACATGAACGCAGGATTAATGTGGCAAATATGCAGCCACTATATATTTTTTGCATGGGTAGCTTGGTTGTTATCAAATCAATTCAATTTCATATGCTACTGTAACAACGTGAAGCAAAAATTAATTTTTGAACATTTGGTATTGAAAATTTATTGCGATTGCAGAGGAGGTTACCATGGTCCGACAATTCGAATTACGAAGCCGGATTGAAACGATCTCACGCGATTATTATGCGGTAAATAGGGAAGCCAACAAATTGGCTGGTTAACAACTCGCGCATAATAGATATTGGAGGAAACCAAATGACATACACCTGATTGGACAGCACTTGATCGGACGCTTCATTGCACTCCGAAACAATGTTTCACATAATTCCGTCAAGTGCGGTGTAACGAATCAACAAAGTCATACGAGTCACTGCAAAAGTGTCTTTTTAATGTTCGCTGCACGAATTACCACTTTTGCCAAAATTATGGAGCCATTGTGTGTCGCGTAGAATTATCGGGAATTTCAACCCGAATTGAAATTACAGTTTCAATCTTGAAAGAGAACATTTTTAAACTTAAATCAGCTGAAAAGCTTTTTGAGATCGCGATCAAAAAATTTTCGTTATTTTTGTCGGTGAGTCTCGTAAATACCGATGAAAGGTTTTGAAAAGTTTGAAAAATTTTTCATTATACAGCTCGCCGAATTTCAATTTTCCAATAATAATTCACCTTTTAACAACGAACGAAATCTTGCTAACAAGACACTTGTTAAATTACATTCACATTTTCGATTAACTTAATGCGTTACATCGATCGGGTGAGCACTATACCTAAAATATCAAGTGTCTTTAACATCGACGAGTAACCGGTGCATTATGTCTCTTTTCAAGTTGAAAAAGTGTTCGGAAATTATACTATTATTACTACTAACGAGACAAGTTCTACAAATTTTTTGCTAGTACGGTTTGACAAAAATACGTTCGATGCGAATCGGGTTATGAATAACGCATCACTACAACTTCAAGTATATTGATCACACTTTACATCACTTACTCTCTGTATTCCGTGACACTCGAATGGTCATGCCGATTATCCCACTCATTTCAAGCATTTTATAACAAAACTACATTCATTGTTGTGTTAAATTACTATTTTATAAAAAAGAAAGTATGACGTGTTCTATACGCTACTTTTAGCATTAGACTTTTTTACAATTTAATCTTCAACTAAAAAAAAAGTTTTGAGTGTCTGGAGTAACAATTTGTTATATCTTAAAATGATTTAACCCTTTCCCTAATTGTGTTCTCTCTATGATTTTTGTATTTTCATTTAAAATAAGCTTTATGAAAAATTATTATTAAATATAATCCACTGCGCAGAGTAGAGAAAAAGATGTTTCTCTTTGGTTTGTAGAGTTGTGTTGTAAATATGCAAATTGGTTAAATTTTTAATGGTCGGATATAATGTAGAATAAACAATTAAAATGAAATTGTGATATCATTAAAAATTAAATATTTAAAGATACATATGCAGAATTTACAAAAATGAAGAACACAATGAGGTGGTACAATTATTTTTTCTCGTCGAGCCACATTTTAAAACCCACTGGAGAATCTTAACGTATACCGTTGGACTTTAGTATTATTCGAGCTTGTAATGCAGCTATTTTCATTTCGTACCATTATCCACCTCGAAACGTTCTTAACTTTACATACCCGACAACGTACATACATATCTCTATCTTGAGGTTTTATATGTATATATTTCTGACTCGTCCTAATACTCAAATATCCCCTTAAAATGTCAATTTAAATACGAAGACAGTGTTGGCGGGAAGAGGGATATAAAAAGGAAAACACCTTCACGCTCCCACGGGAAAATAAATCGTGTCGCTCGTAACGACACCGCGGACAAAAAAAAGACGGCGCATTGTTCTTCAATGAATGGCTCTGAATGTGTACTTCTTTTAGCATTCCACACAAAATGAATTTATATGCTGAATGTTTCATTTGTCGTCAAAAAACCTTTGCACGATCTCGCGCTGAAATGATACTTTCAAATTATACCAAATTCAATCTAATCTTGCGGTTAGTTGATGAAACTCGAATGATTTTGACTGGTATTTTAAACAAAGCATTTTAGACAAACATTATGGAATTTGTTACTTCAGTTTATAAGTTACTGTTTTGAATTTAGATTGATATCAATTTCGAAATAAAACGCAATAAATAATAAATGCAACACTTGCCATAAGTAATACATGTAAAGTGTTGCGCTTTTTATTTGGACCAGTATATTTGAGATTTTTCAAAGTTTGTTATACAATAAAAACGGATGATTGTGTTTAAAAGAAGTTGCAACACGGGTCATTTCTTCTAATTCGTACGCGAAAAACATTCGCAATCAAGCTTCGACGTGTGTCGTATAAATACAAATCGTTTGGTATGCCAGGTATGTACATATTCATCTCGATAATATGTAACCTCCCACACATTTGCTTATGCATTGCTGCTTTGCTGCTGTAATTATAAGCTGACTGGAGCTCTATTCATAAGAGAGTATTATTAGTCACATTTGTATTCATACTTAATACTACCTATGCATAATTATTAGAATAATGAAGGAGGAATTCGTAAATGCCACGTCTACTCGGAAATGAATTTTCGGTGTTGAATCGTCGCTAATTTTACCAACTTTTTTCCCTATTTTATTATTTATTTATTTATTTATTTTTTTTTTTTCAGTGACTCCTGAAGAAACAATACCTCGCGCAATACTGCACGAACGTAGCGCACAAACACTAGCGCCTGACCAAAAGCGCTTTGTACCACTTGAATCGTGCAAATATTTAAGTTCAAATATTTATTTGCACAGCGTTTTTGTGGCTGCACCGCAGCTTAAACATCATTCGAAGTGGATTTTCATTTGATCGCAGCATTTTTTCACGTTGTTTTGCCGAACATTAGTTCGCGCAAAATATATCTCCCTTTCAATACAACTTTCTCGTATTTTTGCATTTGTAAAAAAAAAAAGACATTCCTACTGTGTTTAAACGAAAACGTACACATGTTTTTTGGCTCTTGTATTTTTCTACCACTTATTATTTTTCTACGAAAGTAATTTATTCCACAGTTGAGTCTCTCGTAATTTAGACCAATCGAACTTTGTTTTTGCTAAAGAAGAACATCGAGAGCAACATTGAGAAACAGCATTAGTTTTCGGTATTTTGTGTCTATACATTTTATTCTAAGTGATTTTTAAGCGCAAGAGGGCGTAACATCGTCAAGATAAATGAACCTTATTTCGAGGGTCGACCTCTAAAGAACTGTTAAGATAACGGAAAACAAAAAGAACTAACATCATCTGTATCAATGTTATAATTTAGCAATTTCTACAACCCTCTTTCTGCTGGACATTTTAAAATGAAATTGATTATTATTAAAAGTAAAGCCTTTTTTGTATTGTCACTAATTAATTATAACACTAGAATAATTTTTCTACAGGTTATATGATTAAAAACAGTACAGTGTTCCAAAAAATATCTTGAACATGTTTGTCGAAATCAAATTTATTCTGAGATTGAATATACAACTGAAGTAAGAAAATTGATTCAAACATCTGACTTGGTGTTAGTGTCGAACTCGGCGAATAAGATGGAAAATTATTTCGCAAACTAAAGATCTCAATGACTGTCAAACCTCGTCATAACTTGGTAGCAAAAGCGTGTTATACGTATTACTGGCCTGTCAAAGACAGCTTCGTTGATATTCAATCTGTAAAGTTGTGGCGATCACTTTACACCAACCTGATTATTCTGGATTGTTGAAACTAAGCTGAAGATTTGTTGTCGTGTTAAATGTAAAGCAACGTTGGTCTTGAAATGCGTCACTTCGAGAACACCGCTGAAGCATCGAGAGTGATTCGCAAAACTTTATTAAGGTCAGCAAAACTATTATCCTCAAACAAATCGATCCAAAACAAGAAGAAATGTGAAAAAAGGCGCTCACGAAATCAGGATATTAAATTCAATAAATTTTATCGCATCTCGTGCGGCGGAGTGAACTTTCGCCGTTACCACATGCATGTTCATAATTCAAAAAATGCACCTTTATTACAAATTCGAGCGGTAAGCATTGCGCGTAACTATCATCGGGACATTTGTAACTTGTGCACTTTGAAGCAGTCTCGAAAGCACGCACACGTGCGACCTCGCAAAATATGGCCTCACTGAAGTTTCTCGTAAACACAAGTACAGAGGATAGTGTGTACCGTTGTGGATAGTGTTTAATGTGGCTAGGGTGCCCCAGGGAGGCGGTAGCACTTTATACTTCTTGCCCGCACCCCGCGAGGAGTAATTTCGCAGCGAATATATAAGTTGCGCTTTCGGCGAATATTATTCAAGCCGAGATTTACATTTTTACGATGCCATACTCTGTACGTTGTGGTACTGCTGAGTGTAATGCAAGGTGATTAGACGGATTCGTCATTCTTTTTTATCAAATCAATAATTCAAAAGAAGCAGCATAAACAGAAAAAGTTTTTTTCTTTTTTTTTTCCAATGAAAAAATGACACGAATCTGGATAATAATAAAAGAAATGATTTGTATAACGTGAAAATTATGATGTTCTGGTTCTCCGTTCTGAAGGAAACGCATGATAAAGCGACGTAGCTCGGCTCAAAAATGAGTTTAATCCCAGTGGAATGTATAATATCCAAACAATCTATTTTGATGAAACTCTGCGCTTATGGTAATACAACGCAACCAACTACGCACCACCTATGTATGTCTTTTTTATTCACTTGTTACGGTGTGAGTGATTTTTAAAATAAATTTGCAACATTCTTTCTCGTTTCATAACCTCACCGTGTAACTAATTACATTAGAAAGTAAAAGAGTCGACAATTGCGCAAAAGAGAAAACTTTTATTAAATATTGCTCTGAAAAAAAAAGAGGAGAAAAATGTAGATCCCTTATGAAAAAAGCACCTCCCAACGTTTTGAGTTACATTTAAATGAATTTTTATGCGACACCTCAGGTGACCTCGAGACATTGTTATCCAGGCCAAAGATTTACATTTTTATGATGGTATTGTATTCTATTCGACCAGGCTGCCAGAATAGGTGTATCAGAGACTCATTTACATATGTACAACTTGGACGAAGATTAACGTCTTGATTAGTTCTCGTGTTGTTGCCGATATACCGACCACACGGGTACACCGATAAAGTGACGTGTTGATATACTAGTTCGTATTCCCACCTCTTGTTAAAATGTATATTAAGAAGAACGGTATCAATTGATTCAATTTTTTCCCCGTGGTTTAGAGAGCAGCTACATCCGCGCATTTATATCGACATTAGAGCTGTGTTTTCATTAGAATTTTCTAGCAGGATTATCCGTCACAGAATTTTTGGTAGAGTTTAAATGCCAACGATATGAGTTTTTTTATATGCGTCAGAGAGAATAAAAAGAGTGACCTTTTTATATGTTAATTGTCGACTATTTTTTTTTTTTCACGTTTCAAAAATAATTTATTCATTCAGAAAATTGAGTGAATTTTTATTATTCTTGGGAAAACTATCGTTAAGCATATGCATAACATTTAGTTTATTCCACATAATAATATTTCCGTCAAATTTCGATTTCAGCGAAATTCATATACTTCACTCTGATTTTTACCTCTCTCTAATCGACTATTTTATGAAACAGAAATTGTTGTCTGTAGAAAATATGCATCTGTCAAAACGAAATAGGGAACAGCGTTTTACCGTACTACACGATGCAACATTTATAAATATTTTGTATTTATTTTATCAGTCTGACGATCGTGCGAATGAACGTCTGGACGAAAACAACGGTTCTAATTAATGCCAGATTCGACGTAAACAAATAATTAAAAATCACCTTGTACTATATTACACGAACATTATTTATGCTCTGGTTCGTATTGGTAAATTTTACATAAAAAAAATTTCCACGTCAGATTTTTATGATTCTTATTCTTAATTTCGTTTATAAAGTTGATAAATTATGCGTAACATTGTTTTGCGTGTATACACAAATGCAAGGTATAATGTTCACGAGACGAACACTATCTAAAAATCCCCTCGCCTGTGGGTAACTTGCGATCCTGTACCGGGAGAGGTTTTGTTTTATTCACTCATTAATGAGTGATTTATAAATTAGTTCATTTGATCAATAAGCATTTTTGTTGTACAATAGAATCATAAGAATTTGTTTGCAATATTCCCGATTATTTTTGATCAAACAGGGCCAGCATTACCCGACTGCCCGTAATAGCCGCTTCTCCTTTAATGCAGTAGCACCGAAAACTAAGAGAATTTGACACTAACTAATGAATCAAATCACACACTAAGTTCGAATTTGCGTTTAAGTTCATAGAGGAAATATTAATAAACTTATTTATCAATGATACTAACATGTGGTTGAAGTTAGTTATAAAAGCAATAATAATAAAATCTTTTCCGAATAAAGTTTAATTAAACAACCGGACCATTATTTTTCTGTAAAATTTTCTTAAATTTTGGACAGATAAAAAATCTGAAAAACATTTTTTTATATGATTCAAAACACTTGCATTTAATTGCATTTCATCAAACTAAAATGAATCATTTCTATTATTCCATAATGTTATCTAAAATAAGCATCAAAATAAAATATTAGCTTTTAGAATTAACAGTATAAATTTTACTTAAAAAACGTCAAAATTTAAGCAATGCCTTTTACGACACTGTACTGCTTCAGCAAACGAAATTCCTCAAAATTAAATATTTTTGGAAATTACATTAAAAATCGACTGTAAATGTACCCAGTCAATTTATCAAATTGAAATCACCATAAATTGAATTTTGCATGAAATTCTAAGTATTAGTTTATTAGCCGTGATTTAATATGTAATTCAATTTTCTTTCTTGATAAGAACTTTTACAAAATGCTTATTTTTGATAATAAAACATCCTGTTTTAAAATAGTCAATTTAATTCAAATTTTTTGAACATTTCGGGAACTTTTAGTAAAAGAGCATATACAATATTTAAATAAATTCTGACTACTTCGCAAAATTGCATGTCCCACTTTTTTTTCTAGAATTTAGCGATCGAAATATCTGCAAACCACGTTTTTTATCGACAAGGAACCTTCGATTAATTTTATGAATAAACTACTTACATGCAAATTTCGGCGTAATCGCGACAAATTTCAAATTTGTGGTCTGCTGGTCGGTGATATTTAGCAAACCTGAAAGAGAAAACAAAAAAGAATGTCAGAAAATTGGATTGGAAAGGCAAATGTGGCGCTCGTTAATTCGAGTACACATCCTTAGTATTCGGGACATGTGATTTGAGTACATAAAACGACGTAAATAATGAGCCGAAAAGTACGCCGTGCATAAATAAAATTACCGTGGCAATAATCACTTGCCTAAGGCGCGATTTTCACGGCTTTACAATTAACATACATCCAAAATGCAAAGTACCGAAATTGTCGGTATAAAAAAAGCGGTTTGCAAGGGTTTATCGTGACTGCAATCGTCAAGTACCCACACCACCACGGCGATTAATAATGCGCGATCCGATCTGCGAGCTTTTTCTTACACAAGAAATAGAGAAACCGTAGCAATTCAGTTGGATTTTATCTGAGCGCAACTACTTCGCGACACAAAGCATAACGTGACGGGATACTTGGTGAACAGTACTCACGAGGGGGCGCTTCGGTCGGAAGGAATAAATTCGATCTCGTCTAACTAAATACGGAATGGAAAAGTCACAACTTTCTTATTTCTTCACTAATGTTATTCTTTGTCATTCTTGTGGTATTTATAATTTCTGAAACTATTCTCTGTCGCCACATTCTATCAACTATTGTTTTTTTACTGAGAAAATAGTTTACACCGCACCTTCTCACGTATAAATTTTATTCCCTTGTTATTCATTTTTGTATGTATTCTTTTTCTGTACACGAATGATGCTGTTTTATTTCATTTATTCGTTTGATCGCGCCGGAAACAACTTTGTCCGAAATCAGATACAAGCTTTTTGTTTGACGTTACATTCGAAATAGTGATAATTAAAAAAATAATTAGTACTCTTGACAAAAGCTACTGCCCTGTTGTGGAAGAGAAGATTTATTGAAACGCTAACGTGGCCGTTTAAAATTTTACAAGTTACTAAATTTCACTGGGTAACAGAAAGTTGTAAAACGTAATATATTTTGTGTAAATTGTGCACCTTAATTTTCTTTCGTAATTCGAGTTCTTGACATGAGAAATAAATTCAGCTTTATTACCGAGACAATGGCGTGAAAATTAAATATCGCGCTTACAAATTCGTTGCTTGAAACTTTGCTCTCTTCTTTTTTGAATATCGATTTTGTTATAAAATTACACTTTAAGAACGACAATGTTCCCAGACAGAATGAAACATATATATGACATGAACTAAAATTTTTTTATGCAACAAATAATATTTTTGTCCATGAGGGGCATGTTGCATTTATGCAAACATATATGCAGATATACGTAATGAATCGCATGCGCGTCCGTGGTTTCTGCTCTTTAAGCCATTTTATGAAGCCATTCTATACAGAACGTTTTATATATAGGTCCTTCTTGAGGTGATTGATATATCAATTACCTCAAGAAGGGGCAATTTCTTAGAAGTAACAGCAGCCGCGTGATAACCATCACGCCACGGACGTGAGCTCGAACCTAGCCATCGGTAATAATTTCGAAGGCAATTTGTTCTTAATTTAAAATAAATAAATAGTCAAATCTAATATAAATCTTTATTGCACGAACTTTATTTGCTGATAGCCCAAGTAAAATTTCATATATGGCTTTATTTAAAATACTTTTGGGTCATCAAAATGTAAAGCCATATATATGAGCCATTTGCACGTGTATATATATATATATATATATATATATATATATATATACGTATGAAGACACTTACGTATATTTCAAAACATCTAAGTCTCATTTATGTGCTGTTTATGTTGAATGTATGTCTCATAAATATCCGTATGTCGACATATATGTCTGTAAACATACATTTTTTGTTTGGGTTGTTAATTATGAAATGTAATTCTCGTTGACACAGAAACATCAAAGCGATTTTTCTTTTGAAATGTTTTTAATCAAAAGTTTTTTGCAAAAAACCAGGCTACACCTTATATCATGCGTATTAATAATAATTAATGACCGCAACGATGGCCAGCAGGAAAAGTGCGCATTATTCACAGCGTTAGTGCCAAACTTGGTAGAAATAAAGAAGTACACTTTGCGGTGTTACGTAAAACGCATTCTTTTTTAATTTCTCATGCATTTTGTTCGCGGCCGTGTCAAAAGCTTCGAAATTGGTAATGACGTGTGTGCTCGCGCACACGCCCACCGATCCCTTTGCATATACTACATTCCCTGGCGCTTGACTTTCCGCATCTCTCATATTTTCCTGGGGATATTTTCAATGCATTTTTCTCGTTGTGGTTTTTTAACAAACAGCTATCTCGCTGTTTGTTAACCAGGTGAAAAGTGCCGTAGCAGCCTGGCTAGCAAAAAGCACGCTAGAATCGAGAAATTTTCATCACCGATGATTTATGCACGGAAATTGGCATACGATTCACGAGGTACAAAATCGACGAGAAAACTTTTTTGTACACCCGAGAATTAACCGAGAGTTTTGAAACTCAAAGGTTCGTGGAATAACATCGTATATTGTTATGTCACTCTCGCAGATTATTTGACCGCTGAATTCAGTTTTTCGTGATTGGTGCATCGAAACAGGATCGCCAATGTTTGTACACTTTTCATATTGTTCAATATCTATTGATCGAGTTTATTTTAACTTTATATAGTGACTGACGTTACACCTACGCAACTTGAATTTCAAACTCATACTAAAACTTTTCTTTTATTGTTTCATTTTCATGTTTCATTTACTCTAGAAATTGTCCCTGGTAAACATTTTTTAAAGCATGCCCTGTTGATATTTAGGGCCCTTTTAAGGCTTCCCCTGATGGGAGGGGTTATCAGTCTTATTAGGTAGAATCTTTCTGGGGCTGTGAAACGCCCTTCATAGTTTTCATCCGGGTGTTTTGCGGGTGTGTCACGCTTAACCCTTAATAAGTTGCTTTAAAAAGGCTACGCTCTTGAGTGAGTTCATCATAAAAGCAGTAAATTTTGATTCGGTTTATGATCAAGTTGTTAAGTCCCTTAACAATTAACATTAGAGAGCTTGATTTGTTTGACGGGGAAGCCTTACAGGGGCCTTTGTTTAATATTTACTAGGGATGTTCAATTCTATCAAAGCAATTTTCGTTGTTCTTAGTCGAGCAAATATTTATTTTACTTTCCAAATGAAAGCATTTTAATTAAAAACTTTAGACGGTTCGGCCATTTTTTCACATTGAAAAACTAATAAAAATGATGGTAGAATGTATAAATACAAACATACAAACATTTTTTGTGCGATCAAAATATAACAAAAGAATTTATTAAAAAATGCATGCTGCACACGAGCAACATTCGAGTTTCGAAAAGATACAATATATAAGTTCTTCGGAGTATTCCAGGAAATTGATGAAAACTTTGTTTAGATCTGTTTTTTTAGGACAAAAAACAAATTAATGTTCTGTTTCCATTAATGCTTGGAAAAATTATTAAGAATATTTTCTGCGTAATGCCTTCAAAATTTACAAGTTTAAAAAATATCATTTCAAAATCAAACAGAGTAAAAAAAATATCGAGAAGTTGTAAGTCCATAAGCAGAGCGGAGATTACTCGATTCAAAAGTTTGAGCGATATAACAGTTTGGCTTTGTTCGCGTAAAACATTCTGGTGCCAACTTCACAAGCAAAATCATCAGCATCAAAAACTGAGTTATCATAACTGCGAGGAAAAAAAAGTCTACACGCTTGAATCGTTCGTGTCTCGTTTGGAGCGCGTTTCGTATACACTCAAATAACGATCAAACTAATAATAATCGTGACAAAATATGCGCCACCGTACAATGCGACAAGTTCGACAGATTTTTCGCATTATTCTATAGTGGTATCTAGCATCAGATAAAGCTTGGATGCTTTGCAATGAAAAAAATGAAACTCGTGACTACGTTTATATACTGTAATTTGACCGTTTGAAAATAAAGCCGAGCTAATTATTCGAACCACGCTTGGTCTATAAATTTTAGCTATAAAACAATTAACATGTAGTCTTTCCATGCAAATAAAAAAAAGGTCTTGTCGTGAGTCGCCTTCCGATAACGGCAAAATAATGAAAGCGCTATGTTATCAACGGAACGATAAGGGCTGTTCAATTTATAATAGTCGTTTCATGCAAGCTCTTCAAACGTATCTTCGCATGAGTTTGATATCTCATTTGATATGCTCGCGTACGAACTTTTCAACCACTCTACGACCTCGGGTAAGAAAACAATTCAGTCGGTATGCCAGTCACGCTGCTTGTGTTTTGAGGTTCGAATATTTAGTACTGCTCAGGACTGCGAAACAAACATTCTTTCCGAACGTTTTCATATTTTACCAGAATTATTTATCGAGTTTACCTTTTATTCTCCCTCTCTCTGCATATTTTGCAAACTGACGAACAATTTGAAATCGAGTGTTAATTTCGAGTGTTTCTTCACCTGATAAATGAACAGTTTATTTATTAAGTGTTTGTTCAAATGGTTGGCATGAATACTTATATTATAATTATAATCATCCAATCAAAATTTTAAACAACTTTTCATAATAATGATTTTGTTTGTCAAACGTGTCAATAAAATGTTATTAATAATATAATATATTTCAATTGTCCAATTCTCATTTTTCAAGAAACAATTTATATAAAAATTGTGATAATTCAATTGCGAAGTCTCATTTGTATAGATTACTGGAAAAAGATTGTAAATGTTGTATCCATGTCCAATATATCCGCGTGCAATTCATTCGATCATTTTTTATTTAACTTTAGACGAGCTCAGTTTTTCTGCAAGTTTCACATCCTTTACAACTGATCCTTAAAAGTAGATCTTAAAGTTGCCATGATCATTAGCTGCGAACCTCGGCGAAACTTATAAAATGTTTTTATCACAGAAGTGACTCAAAGCTACCTCAGCCATTTAATCACAATTAATAATCGAGTACGTTTTTGCGCCCATTATTAAGACCAAACAGTTTGGACAAATTTTTGTATTCGGTTCGCGGTTTGTCATGCACCCTTTCCACGTCATTTGTCGCAGCGTTGCTGAAACACGCAGTGACTAGGTAAAAAAGCGTATAGTTTGGTGTCGTGTGCACCCGGGTGCACGTCTCCTTTATACGCGGTAATGTGTCATGACAGGACCACGGGCAGTTGCATTGTCGCTCGCCCTTGTAGTAAATAGTAGACGTCGCCTGCCCAGCAGCAGCCCTCCATCTCTCATTCATCAGCGCCATGAATGAAATATCTTTATGCGTCGCCGAGGAGGCGACGATACTCGCCGCTGACTGACAGCCTTTCCGCTTCTCAACCGGAAGAATAAATCGAGAAGATCCTTGCGATATAATACACAATCAACCGGATCACTTGCCGGTTTATTTGAACTAAAATTAAACAATTGTTTATTGCGTTTATTTAACCAATTTGATGAAACTTCCAACTCGTTTAAAATAAACGGCAATAAAATGAGATCTTTATTCCGGGATCTTACATTATTAAATAGAGCTGATCTAGGTCGACCGTGTCATAATGTTCCATTATGACAAATGAAGGAACGACGTTTAATAAAAGAATTTAGTTGACATCGCAGAGAGAAAAATTAAAAACGAAGAGAACAAAAAAGATACAAGGAAGATCGTGTTGATCTGCATTTTTCACGAATGTGTCCATTAAGTATTAATATCACGCTCCAAATTCGAGATAAAGTTTTCTTCACTGCCCCCGTATTCTTTTTTGACACGATTCGTTAGTTATGAACTTTGTAGTGAATTATTGTTGATGGTCAATTAATCGTGAATAATTAATGATGGTAATAAAGTACCAACATTGAACTTTTCGAGCATAAATTGGTTTTTAGTATACCGTGTTTACAGAATGAAATGATGTTTCGTTTTTGAACTTGGATCAAATAATTTCATGATTTAATTCAGCTGTTTTGATTAAAACTGAGAAACGAAAACGAAATATAAATTAAAACCTGTGCGCAATTCATATTTCAATGTGTTCTTCAATGGAAATGCTTTTTTGGAAAATGCCGATAAAATAAATTACTGATATTCAACCTGTCGACTGTTAATTGGTTTTTAATATACCATATTATAAGGATAATACCAAAATGAGATAATTTTTCGTTTTTAAGAATAAAACAAATAATAATCTGCTGATTTTACTCAGTCAATTTGATCACAGCTTAAAGAAATAAAAACTGAACCAAAGGGAAAATGATGTTTGAATACGCGTGAATGTCAACACACACATTTTTTTTGACTGAGGGTTTGTGTTGAACTGTAGACTTTATCTGATTTGTTGAACACACTGATTGCTTATAAACGTTCGAAAAAAAAAAAAAAAAATCACACACGTGTTGAGAATATTTCAGTTACGGGGTTAAAATCAGGGAGGGAGCCAAAGTACAAGTCATCAAATGACGAACAAATATAACGCACACGTAAGTCACATGTTCAATAACTCGGCCCATTATGCGACACAATCAACACCTGGATGTTGTTGAAATTACGCAGTCGACTGCTTTTTATTCAAACGCCTGGCCTTTCTGTCGTATAGGGGGATTTCATATCTACCCACGCGGCAGATTTGTGCTAAAATATTACACTATTCACGGTCTCATGAAAGAAACCATTTAATCGTGATTAAAATATATATTTTACCTCGAACAAATCCTCTTATCTCATGATCAAAACAATCTTGAACACGAACTTACTTTTATTGTTTGTTATTTATTTTTCTTGTTTTTAGTTCAACGTTTTTGACTCGGAAGTCCAGAGACGGTATTGATCATTTTTTTTGATTCACGGTATAATTATGCTTTAATTTTTGCAACGATGAACATTTAACTGGAAAGCCTATCGTTGGGAATAAAGCAGCAGAATAAGACCAATACAAAGTTCCGTGGCGAATAACAATTGTGGATCGATATAGAAGAACGCATTTCACATACTTTAACAATAATCATAAATGCGAATAGACTTGAATAGACGTTGGGATAAAGCAAACAAAAGTTTCATTCATACTAAATCATCAATTGCCAAGGAAGTGAATGTTAAAGTGTTAACTTACATTTGTAGATATTGTCGTAACTTGGGCTCTGTTGTCAAACGGGTAGAATATATTACGAAAGGCTTCAATATCGATTCGCTGAAAAGTCATTAGGAGCATTATGCGGATAAAATCTACAGCCATTTAGAGATGAGTATAACAAATGCGTCCTGTGAGATTTAATTCAATCAAAATACTATGCATCACGATGAAGTCAAAATATAACGAAGTTGCAAACACGATGCAGAATAAATGTCGTTTGGTTCAATTTGTTTCAACTTAAAAAAATAAATAAAAAGGAGCAAGCGAAGCTTGATTTTGAAATTAAACAAAGGGTCAATGATTAATTATACAATTGGATCAGAAGTTGCCTCGACCGAACGTTGCTATTTTTTCGAGTTAATTTGGTTCGTGAATCGTCAGAATAGGAACGAAACGATCGCAGCAATTAGATCAGATGAGTTGCAAAAGACCGAGCGTTAAACTCGTCGTGAGCAATTAACTGGAGGAACCAATAAGAATAATGATGAAATATTTGTTGCAGGTGAGAGAGCATATCGATGCGGGAATGAATGTTTGGCGAGTGGGCCCTGGGGGTGAGTGCGGGATATATGGTCATACAATTGCATAGATAAGTGGGTTATTTGTTTGGGCATCGAAGTCTCGGTGTATTATTTTAGACGCAAGCGGTAAGTAGCTCGGATAAACGATTGTTTGAGCTCGGAATGCCTCTCGGACCGACCTGGAAGAGCGGAAATGGCTGCAGCCGATGGCCACCTATTTATCAAAAGTTCAAGTCGGGCCATATGTTACTTGATAAATTAATTTTGTATGAGCTACAAGTTCGAGGGCGCAGCGTCATGAAGGAATTCATGATCAATACATTTTAGTCACAAGTTTCGGCTGGAAAAGAGAGAAAAGAGGATGCTTGTTTTTGCGCGCGCGACTCCGAAATGTCGCCGTTGCATACTGCATTTTAATTTCCACTTAAGTATACTCGGTGAGAATTTTTATTCCATTAGCAACAAAGTTGAGCAAAAATTAATTCAAGTATTACTCGCGCGCCAAGTGCAAACGAACTTCTTGGTTATTCAAAGTTGCCACCAGTAAATTTTCGATCGGAGCGAGTCATTCTGATTGCATAAATCTCAGGCACTTTTTGTCCGACATTTCTGTTTGACACAGAAATACCCATTAAAAGCACATCTAAATCTCGTGTAATTTTGACAGTCGAGGGCAATCGTTCGCAACACTTTTTGATTCATCGCAACGTAAACAATTTGTCAAAGCAATGGGCATTGTATATACTCCATTCCCAAAAAGGCCACAAGAGGTTTCGCGTCACAACTCACCCTGCAGCATTTCAATCGACCTTTTTTTTTTTGTAACGAATGTTTGCTTATCGATACTCAACTCTCGTGTTATACAAAGATCCTTGCGAACTATTGAGCCGTCCACACGTGGGTCTTTTTGCGGCGTAAACCCGCCTCGTCATCACGGCGGTTACCCCTCCCAAGAACCGATTGAATAGCGCTTCTTAACGAGGGTCTAATTCTTGGCTTTGTGCGAAATGGAACAGTTATAAGACGTTTGCGGAAACCGGTCCAGTTTGGTAATCAAAGACAATGAACAGCGGCTCTAAAAAGGAACCAACAAAGTCGCTGAATAATTACACGCCAAGTTTCTTGGCTGTGAACACAATTGACCCTGCCGAACAATCGTTCAAAATGTAAATCTCAAGCACTTTGAACATTTTACACTAAATTTCACGATAAAATATATTATCAATAGAGAATCAATCAATGATGAAATGCATTGTGCGCAGCGGAGTTTTACTTTTGTAAAAGTAAATATGATTAGTATTTTTTAATTTTTACCGTGCCACTGCAGTATATTTTCTCTAGAATTATATCTTTTAATAAGAATGCCACTTCACTGTACGATACTTTTTTCTGCACTCAAAAAATATGTACTTTTCAGTTATGATCTATAAATCACTTGTATATTAGTGCAATTATAAAGTATCAATTTTTTTATATCACTGTATCATTTATTAGCAGCTTTAAAATTTCAAACATTTGGTAAGTTCACAGGATTTGATAGGCATTCAATTTATATACAAACAGTTACCAACAGAAGTTACGAAAAACGAATATTAGTTACATGGATACATTTTATGAACACTCGTGAATGGAATTTAGGACCAATAATCGGTCAATTTTGTACTCTGTATTATTGTTTTTTACATCCGTTGATATAACCTAAGTCAAAATTTTTTAAATAAAAGCTATAATAGAGGACTAATAATATAAGCTATTTGATCAGGGACTGCAAAGAGTATTACAACATAATGAGAGATAATATTCATCAAACTATTAAATATTAATACATCAAAAGGGTCTACAGATGTAAAACTTCATGTGAACTTCATCACAAACAACCGATCTGGTAAATTAATTTGTTTCGAAATTGTTCGTGACTTGTTCACAATAGAAATAAATACATTAGGAAAGTAAAATAAATAAAACAGAAACTTTATCAAGTGCATTCAGTTTAATATATAAACAATAATTTTAACTTTTAATGTTAATCACAAATATTCTAACAGTTCTTTAAGTTCTGTGATGCGAAAATTCATGAATATAATCAGAGCTGAAATATGTATCAATTTAATTAATTAAGAAAAATTGAATCCAGTGTGTAGATAACATTTGACAAGTAGTTCTCTAATTAAACAATGTTTTATTACTTTCAAATGAAACCACTTGGTGGCACTGTGTAAAAAGCAGAGACATCCAACAGTAATCACATTTTAAAATACTCCTTAATGTAGCCGTTTCATATCGCTGTAAAAAAATACACACACAAACTCGGCACTAATCAAAATGATTTTGTACCGTTTCAAATTCAAATTCAGCTACTTAGTGGCGGTTGTATGAAAATGAAGACAGTTGACGGTATTAAATTTCCGAAACATTTTTTGTTGTTTCATGACTTTCTCGCACGAGATTCATTTCCGTGAGTAATAAATAGACGCAATGAATTAAAAAGTGCTGCGATAAGCTGTCAGGGTGGTACATTTTGCGCGGCAATTATGAACTTGCATGAAACGTTCGAGGTAAAAATTCGCGCGACGAAATTAGCACATTGGCCGTGAAATACAAGAATATACTTTGGGATATTCATTTAACAAAACTATGGTTTAAATTACAAAGTTTATCCTCAGCAAGAGAAAGATTTTAACGCGAAAATGTAGTCAAACATTCTCGGCAGTTTCAGAACTAAGCCCGGGCGAATCTTTAATCAGATCTGCGTCTAATTCACTCATGGTCGTGAATCTTTGATCAAAGTTTCAGATCAAATTACAACCTCTGTCTTAAGAACCTCTGGTTTTTTCATCAGAAATGATGTAAATCTTGTACGCCCTCTGTGTAAACTCATCTCATATATAAATGCACTTCAATTCTTGAACAACTCAATCCAACAAATGAAACGCAGGGGTGTCAAACGAACGGATTAAAATCAAATAATAATTGCAATTTCACAATTTTTTGTGATGTCTAAATTGTAACGAGAGGTTGCATATCGAATTCATCCTGTCGATCTAATTACAAAGCGCAGGAGAAAAACTGTTGGTTTTCACGAAAGAGCGCTTTGTGAAATTGGATAAACTATCGATAAAAGTTGATAGGCAATCAAATTTGAATGATTGATTTTCTACCTCTGAGCTTAATTGCAGATGATAATAACAGCGTTACAGTCGAATAAAAAATCATTATCGTGTCATTAGATCTGCATTTGATTGATTTTTTCATCTAAAAGAGTGGTGCAATTAGTGACAATGTATAAGTAACGCCGTGCTTTTTTATCGCACCTCGTGATTCTGTCGACGTTGCGAGTATGCAAATTTCTGCATAGAAGTATATTCACTACCTAATTCCATTGAGTCTTACACAAGAATTTTTTCGAAAAAAAGGTGATCGAACGAAGATGAGGTCACGATGAAAACTTGTGCTCGTAAAAGAATTGTTTCCGAAAAGAGAATATCAGCAAGATGGAAAAAAATTAATATCTCACGAATTCGCAAATACCAAAAGTTTTAATTTGTTTATATTCTTACAAAAGTTACAATTGTTAGAATATAAGAATTTATGAAAGTAGGATGAACGCTTTTGACAATTCGTTTTCTTTTTCTATGAATTGGCATTAAACAAGTTAATTTGAATAAAACATAAGATTTCTTTTTGCTAAAAATCCGAAAGAAGTCGTCAGTATAAAATACATTTTTATGTTCGCCTCGGAATGACAAGAGAAACGTGTATAAGCGCTATTTATGAAAGTGGCATAATCACATGGCAAAATATACGCTCTCGCAGTAACAACACAATTCGCCTCTTGTGTATAAAAAGCCCAAAAATTCTCTCGACGCCTTTTCAAGTTCTCGTCGGTAAACAAAAGAGTATATTTTGTCAGGCGAAAAAGATCAACGCTCGGGATGATGCGTTTTTCATGAGTCCCCAAGACCCATTTTCCTAAAAACACCAAATCTGTTTTTTCGCTCTTACAAGTGCGTGTTTATTTTTATGTCAAAAAAAAAATTTATGCCACGCAATTTCCGCCGTACACACTAAGTGTCTACGTTAGATGTTTACGCGAGGCGTTCGATGCATCGCGAACAGAGTTTTCGGCGTGTTTTCAAGCCCCTCGAAAAAGTAGCGTCGAGACTGTCACCGGATCTCTTTCTGCTTCGTCACTCCGAGTCCCCTGACAGCCGGTTTTTCCGTCATATAAAAGCGGGGTGACAATTTTAGCGAGAATATGCACCACGGAGAACAAAAAAATAAGATCCCTATAACGAGCTCGCGCCCTCACAACCCTTCTCATGTATAAGGTGTTGCAAGAATTTCACATTAGTACAGCGCAATGATCAATATTTCAGCTTTTTGCATCTATTTTGCCTTCACAGACGCCACGAGCACAAAAATATCCCTGATTATATATAATTCATTGACCTATTTAAATTTTCGTTCGCATTCCATTGCTTGACTGAATTTAAAAACATTTTCTCTTAAAAAATATACATATGATTAATGTCATGGAAATCCGATTTTTATATCAAGAAAATATGAACATAAATACCCGCAACTTGAAACTCACTTTTTGGCTTTTCAAAGCAATTTCAACCGTCTCTCCAATACATGTATATGAGAATTTCTATTATTATTAATTGGTTCATATTGTTTTACCGTTCGTTTATACCGAAAACAACATTTTCGGATAAATGACAGAATTTACGTGACATATTAATTGGTTTTATCGTTCCGAGGTGTGTATATATTTGAAAAAATAGATTAAACTTTGACTCATGTAGACTATTGTCATTTAGAATTGCACTTTCTGTCAAATAGAAATGGAGACGATGAAAAAAAAAAAAATTTTATGTGTGACGGATATATTTGATGTTTTGCAAAAAGTAAGGAATAGTCAGAATGTTAAACAAAATGCCAAAAAAATGCGTTATAATGTGAATTTCAAAATGACTGGCCAAAGAATTCGTGAAGATGAACAAACTTTCATTTCTAATGCTCTTTCTTGGAAAGGCGGATGTTGTCGGTATAGAAATAAATATTGCCTCACGCGCAAATTAATCAGACGTAATTTCCGACATGCGATGGTGCTGAAAGAAAGGACGTGAAACAGGTATATCCTGTTCGGGGCGGAAACTTGTACATAGGTAATATGTGGCGCGCAACGGCATTTCGCGTATCACGAATAATACAACAGGCTATACATAAATGCATCACCGTGGTGCTTGGTACAACGCACCCTCGGAGCTCCCTTTCATTTATGACGTGCCGAGTGGTTGTGCAGGAAGCTGATACCAATTAAGACAAGTAGATGTGCGAACGGGGTGCATCAGCAGGATTAAGACGTCAGCGTCGACGGCTGAACGTGAATAAGCGGTGCACACAGTTTCAGCATTCGAAATCATACTAACGAGAGTCGGTCTTTTCGCGCATCCAGCATCGAACCAACGGATACCGGGATTTTGCAAACTTTATATATATTCAAAACTTGGTTCCTTTGACATGATAATTTGCCACCCCTTTGCATGAACGTGCGAAATTAAGCAACTTTCAATCAAAAATTCGTGAAATGAAAACTCGAAGCGTTAATTTAACAGGTTTTTCGATCATCATTTTAAGAATGCTAATCGCTTTTCAATTCGCACGTGAAAACACGATTATCGTCGTTGTTACGACGACGATGTTTATATTTTGCTTTGTGCACAAAGTTGCTCAATAGATTAACCTTTTATACAAATTCAGTTTCTCAGCATATTGAAGTGATGACGCTACTTTGCAACTTCCTATCGAAGATTAGCCACAGCTCACTGAACAATAATAAGATTTAGATCCAACTGCAGCTTTAAGTTGACTCACTCGAAAGTTTGAGTCAAGCTAATTTATTGAGTTTGGTATTTTTCAATTATTAATCAAACAGCTTCTGATGCATTGTTTATCGTGTTTTTGAAAACAAATAAATTGATAGAACCTCGATCGAATAATCTTGAAATGACAAATAAATTTGTTGAATCTTGACAAGATGAGATTGTTCCCTAACTTGTACTCATGAAGAGGAGGTATACTCGAATCGAAATCAGTAGAACAATCAAAATCTCAAACATTATTTTACTAAGGAATCAATAAGTTTAGGATTCTCATCAGGGCTTTATCAGATGAGGCTGGAATATTCGATCAGGCTTCGAATGTGTGTCAACTAATTAAACAGGATGTACCTAACCAATTAAAAGATTTGCTGTTGCAAAATGATCGTATGACACCGAGTATAGCCATGCTTTGATGAACGACTTTCTTAACGAATACATATTCATAGTCGAAAAAAATTTTACATTGCTCGCGTGGGAAAAGTGAAATATGTTGACTTGTAAATAAAGCGTGACTGTGTTTGTAATAAACTTATCTGTTTCGCGAAGGACTTTGAGCTTTCGGTAGAGCGCACAGAAGTGGAAATATGCAAAGATATAAATATGAAAACCATGCAACGCACGATCGATCACAACGTCTCCCCACTCTGGTTGACTACTCGTAAACGGAGAATCGCTGAGTCCGTATCTCCAATCTGAACGTGACAAACTCGAAGCACCTATTCGTGTGCACCGCTTCGTATATCCGTTATTCAGGAATATTCGTGCCGGTTATTTCAGAATGATGTGCGCAGATATAAGTGGAATACGAGGGATCCGATGTTAGTGTGTGATAAAATGACAATCATTATTGTTATTATTGTATCAAACGCAATGACAAACGTTTCGCTGAGTGCTCGGTATACAATCGAAGACCTCGGCTCATGAGAACTGTTTTTTCAAACAACAGTTGCCTCGATTGTACATCCCAGCGTCGATACTGGCTTTTCCGTCGTATAAATTTCGTTTCATGCTAAATAACATGTGTTCTTCATTCGGTCGAATTTTCCGCAACAAACTTTGACGAGATTGGAATTTGCTGCTTTGATACATGTTAAAGAATTTTTTTTTTCAGCAAACGTGTTGTGTAGCAAATAAAGTATAAAAATAGCCGATCTTATATTTGATCGGACGAAAATACGATGTAAACGACAAAAATTCACTGAAAAAATAAGTGTTTTATTACGAAAATACTTGTTTTTACCATGAGACAAGATGATATAGAAATGTGATTTATTTTAATAATCAGTCAAATATCAAATTTAACATTTCATATTATTATATTTCAATACGTTTTGATGCTTAAGTTTCATTCATTTGAATAAATGCTCGCATTTTTATTCATAGTGTTTTTCGCATGTTATCGTGATAATGTATTGGATAACTGATATCAAATTTTATTTAGACTTAATTAAGCATTTTTTGTTTCAATATTTTCATATTTATTGTCAATAAAACTACAAAAAAATTTAAATATTGATATTAACAAATCCTTGTATCAATTGATCAATTGTAAATGGATTGTTAAATTTAATATGGATTTCAACAATCATGTTAAAAAATTTAAATACTATCCTTCAGGCGATTTTATTATTTAGATGACTTCTGAACGCATCTAAAGACATTTATTTTCTGACATCTGTCATATAACATATACTATAGTCATACGGAATAATTAATTTTGCCGTACTAACGCGACTGTGGTTTACATAAATATGAATACGAATTAACAATTCCAGCTTTAGTTGAAGATATATACGTTAACCGAAATAGGTGTTTCAATAGTCTGCTGAATATTTCTAAGGAATAGAAAGATGGCCTGATCGTTTGATTCCAAATTCTTGAGTATTATCTTTGAATTCGAGTGAGCAATTGAATCTTTTTCCTTCCTTTCAGTAGAGAGCTTTCGTATAACATATGACCATGTTTATAATTTCCTACAATAACTTATACCAATCTCTAATTGAACTACAATGAAAAAAAATTTTTTAAAAATCAGAATTTGTATTAAAATTTGAATTGCGGAAAATATTCAAATTCAATCGAAATATCAATATGTTTGATCGTTGGTTAAATAATGATAATTGATAGTTACCGGAAACTGGTATGAAATATAACTTTGTGGACAACTTGTTAAAAGCCGCAACAAGTTACCAAAGACAAATCTAATATCGAGGAGAATTGTGTTCAAATATAAAGACCTCGTCACTTGATTGATCAATAATAACAAATTAACAGTGAACATTATTATTTAACACACACCTTATCGAATATCGCATACACACATGTTTGTAGCACATATGTATTTTGCTCAATTAGAGTGTTGCTCAAGCAGAATAATTAGTCATGCGAGCTCTACAATCGAAACCGTTGCTGCGCCACTGATAGCACATGTGTATATGCAAACTCACCTTCATGTATATTACCCGCGCAGTGCGATCGTTGAGAGCAATATTAGATCAAATGATTTGCGTTACATGGCACGTTCAAAATGATTCTGCCAATTGCACACTGGCAGATGACAATTACTGGCCATCTTCTCTGTAACCACTTCAAAATGTTGCTGTAACATATAAAGGAATTTTTCTTATTATTCAATTGCTGGCATTCGGGTTTAATTATAAATGAATTGCTACAGGGTAAGATGTTTTAGAACATATATACCTCTTATTTTATAAATACAAAAGTTAAGTAAAGTAAATGTTTTCTTAAATAATGGGAACATTAATTTCAGTATCATTGACAGAATAATTTTATCCAACGTAGTATGTAATTTAACTCCAAAATGATATAATTAATAATACATACCCAGAAACACATGGCAAATATAATTAATTTTCATTTAAGTGCTATATGAAATGTATGTTTACAAAAGCCAACATTTCATGCGATATGCGATACGAGACAACTCGTCCAATCGAACTAAGATAATTCTTTAGGGTTACAAGCACGTGCATCACAATAAATTTTCATCGATTATAGTCATTTTGAAATAACATGTCATGTTTAAGTACACGACGTCAACGTAAAATAAAACTCATAATCTCAAAATTGTTTTTTAGTTTTTACTCTAGTTCAAAGAGGAATTGACATAAGAGTGCCACGAATGGTAGAAAAAAATTGTACGCACAAAAAGAGCAGATGCTAGAGAGTTAGGGGCTCGCAGCCGCATTTGGATATAGATATTTTTATTTCACAGAATGGCTAAAAGTCACGTTGTGAATTACATATCATTCGAGTTTGGATTACATTAAAGTTGAAGTAGTTACTATGCAAATTGCCTCCCTTTCAAACTTAAAAGGCACTGCACGAGTTGCAAGTTATATGACGTTTGAGGTTGATTATCTAAATTCAATATAAGATAACTTTCATAGGCAGCGTACGGACAAATTCTCCCGAATTTATCTTCGCAATATTGCATATATCGAGGTAATTTTCTTTTCAGATTTATGCCAGTGATGATGCGTTGAAAATAAATTCCAGAATTGGAATCATTCTAGAAGAAATATAATCGTGCGATTCCCACAATTTATTTGGGCTTATAAAAGAAACCTTAAATGAAATTAACTTCGTATTAAAGTCTAATGCATTACTATTATAAGTTTTATGTAGCCTTTCTTTTAATTTCTATTAAGAAAAGGTGAAATTTTAAGAAAATAAATTGCGTTACTAAAACAGTCTATATTCACCTCACAATTAAATGCAACTTAGATCAGAACTTGAGCATTAACGTTTATGAGGCGATAAAAAAACATTTAGTTCGGAAACGACGCTGGAACTAGATATTTCTGAAGTACATTCTTTTCTTCAATACATAATTACCATTTTTTTATTTTCTTACCAAAACGAGAATTTACGTGAGAAACACAGTGATAAAGGAAAGGAAACTCAAAGAACATTAAAGGATGAGGGTAAAAAATCGTAATGCAGGCAGGGCCATTGATTTCGCCAGCATCGTGGGTCTTAATGCGTCTCTTCCCCTAGTTGAAGGAGTAATGTTCTGTTATTATTATTATGATGATTAATCATAAAAGTCATGCATACTAATATCACGAATTCGTCAGACGCTTTTTTCATATACACACTGTTTGTTTCTTCGTAGACAGTTCGCTACTTCTTTTGGTGTGTCACGTGAGCAATACTCTCAACAGAGCGTCGCCTACAGAAATCTCGCTAAATACACACATTGTCACCCGTGAGCGCATTGTTTCAAAAAGGTCCAACTTTTTGCAACGCATATGGCCTGGGCGTCTTCAAAAGCACGTCTACCTTTGTGCGACAATTTTTCACCTAAAAGGCGTCCATATGCCATTAATTTAGACGCCATTCAAAGCTATCGCCCCAGGTGTGCGGGGAGACTGTTGACCCTTTATGCCGCAGAATGAGGAAGCAAACGTCAGTGTGACCCTAACGTACTCGTGTTACCATAATTAACGTGAGTACTTTTGATACTTGATTGTAACGCGAGGAGTGCGTTTTGATATGATATTAAAATCGTAACATTGACGTGATTTATTTGAATAACAATGCAACACGTAATGCTACACGAAAAGTTGAATCGCAGTATTGATTCAACGAAAAACACCAACTCCATGGTTCTTTGAGCATTCTTAAGTTGATTCGAAAGATAATGAATCATTTTTATTGGCATTTGCAAATGAGAGTAATGAAGTATGGTTCAGCTGGTCTTTCGAAATCACGTCATTTGATTCAAGAAGACTTTGCTACGATAATTAAAACCTTGTTTGAGTAAAATGTCACTGACATTCAAATCAATTATCATATGATTTTAAGTTGAATGGAAAATTATTTTTATATTTCTGTTTAAAATATTGTATTAAAGTGTGACTCTCACGGACAAATCGATAACTTTTTCAGTTGTATTTTTTTTGCAATGCATCTATAATTGCAAAATGTAGATCATTAATTGTTATCAAATTTAAATAACAGAGTGAAAGAATTGTCAGATGAAAATTTGTCCTTGAGTCAATTAAAATCAACAGCTGAATTTTGAACTTAAACTTGACAGTTTGTCTGTTTCGGCGAAGAAATACTGACTTTTCTATTCTGGTGTGGCGTTGTGTTGCACAATTACTTTTAACGAGTAATGAAAAGTAATAACGTTGGCTTTACACGAAAACGCAAACAGTAACGAGTTACATTTTGTGACTAACAAGTCACGGGAACGACTTCACTTCGCCTTGTTATTCCACTACTTTATTTGCAAATTAGGTAAAATAAGTTTGCAGCGAGAAAAAAATGATCCGCGGCGTATCAAATGTTGCGCGCTGTAAAGAGTTAAGTCTAGTGTTTTCGAGGCAACGCTTTTTAATTACGTCGCGCATTTTCTAACTGTCGTTACACATTATACTTTTCTCCCGCGTCTTAGCTTCCTTCGATCGTACCTTTTTTTTTAAATATCACGCCAACACTTTAAATCCCACTTCGTTGTTGAAAACACGTGTAATCCCTTCCCGCTTAACATCTAGGTTTATCGGTTCAACGTGTAAAGTATTAAATTCAAACAAAATGCTACAAGATAAATCTGCCAACAGAAAGCTAACCATAAATAGTTTGGTCCCCAAGAGTGAATAACTAAGAAGAAATTTTTTATCTGTAAACTGATAGCAAACAGTGAACACCATTCAATGCAATGTTTTTTTTTTTTTCATTCTTATTACAAATCAGTTAATCGAACTTTTAATGCACTTTTATTCGGTTTTAAAAAATATTTGAATAAAATTGAAAACATATTATGCTGCGACTGTTAAAAGTTGTTTAATAAAAGAGTTTGTTTCAATGACCATTAAGTGCATTAAATGCAATATCAGAAACTGCAAAAAAAAACGTTAAATTTCACTCGATGAAACAATTTGAAAAGCGTTATAGCATTCTTATCAAATGATAAAATTGTTCGAAGATCAATTCATAGATTTTCAGCCATCTATAATATGGAAAAAATCAATCACCTCAATGATGGATTAATTTTTCAAGCTTTAATTTTGACAAAATTGTATCTACCATTGTCGAATAAGTAAAAAAAAAATAATTTCGTATGAATTGTTCAGATAAAAAAAATTTTTTGATTATATTTGAAAAAGTTCAAATTTTCATTCGGATTATTGGAATAAATATTATTTTTAACTATGCCGAAGTAACTATCCAGATCAGGAATATCAATTGAAAAATGACAATTGCTCGAAAAATTTTACCGCTCCGTTGCTTGCATTTTTCATCTAACAGAATTAGCGACACTTGACGTAATGTCAGATAATATCAATTTAAAAGTAACCCGGGCATTTTTTCTCAATCCTCTGATAGCGTCTGAATGTGACGCTGAGTCTACTTAATTGAGTCAATAAGGGAAGCCTCGTTTTCCGGCCACCCATTAACTTTATCAGACGCAGAAATAATTGACTTTTAATCCATCGTCCGAGGTACAAAAGGGGATTGATTAAGAATTGCAAGCTGAGCTTCTCTTAGCATAATATTCTCTCGCGATGTATGATTTGTCCGGTCCATATTAATTTCTTAAATAACTGTTGAACTTACTGATGAAAGGTAAACGACTGACGAGCGCTAAGATCAAATAAATGGTAGTAACCCGCAGTGAATCGATAAAATCCAGAGACTGCTATTAAACATGCGCCTAAAATTCGAACGTCCAATAATAATACCCAAAATGTAACGAAAATCAAATGAATATCGCATAATCAATAATAATGGCGTTATGAAATATATTTCGTAATGAAAATAAAAAAACTAATATAATGATAAAAGAAATATACTATCCCAGTGATTAAAATGAGTAAATAAAACTGAACTTTCATGTAGACTAAAAATATAATAAAGAAATTATGAATTGCAATTATCAAAAGACTGCAACTTCAAAAAGTAAAAAAAAATTATTTTTGACGAAATCGTACTTCAATAGACTAAAATGCTGCCAGCGATCAACATTTTTTATAAATCAGCTTAAAGACTAGCATCTCTCGAGCGTTTCTATGAAAGCTTGTGATTGGTACTTTTGCACTAAAATTTGACGTTCGAGCGAACGCAATAAGGTATAAAATAACAGATGAACCGGATCTTCATTTATTTTGTCAATATAATGTTCTTTCAATATAAATAAACGGACTCAAAACTTTTAACACTCTACTCAAACAAATGAAATAAGAATCTAAACTGTTGCAATATCATTGCAGAATACTATAAAGTCTTTATTTTTTCTCTAAATTTAGCCAAATTTAACCTGATTGAACCTAAAGTACTACACACAAAATGTTATTAAGAAAGTTTGAAATATAACAGACCAACTCCAATTGTTTCAAACAATACTTTAAACTATGAAAACGTAAAATTGAGGTTAATATTTATCAAATATTACCTACAAATATCTATTTTTGTTAAAAACTTCAAATCAACTTTGTTAGAAACTTGACGAAATTTTATCGTATCAAGTTTATTAACTAATACTGATTCACATTTTTAATTAAAACCATGGATTGTGAGGCTAAAAAAATCATTTGTAATCGCAAATAAATATTGTTCTTGCTGTAATAACTCACTATCTTCTCTTCAATCCAGAACCATTACATCGGCTTCAGTTGTCTATCATAACGACCTTACACTATTCTGACCACAGTCCATTTTTTTTTCATTACATTTCTGATGTCTTCAAAACCCAGTTCTATTTTCAACGTCTTATAAATATTTTCGATGTCGTGGTATCCAACACAAAATTACATTTTTGACATTCCCTCTGCTGTTTTCATAAAATTTGCACAATTTTACATATGAAAAATTGCATCCACAAGATATACTCGAAATAGTTTATATACATCGCTTATATATTCTACGTTTTATTATTAATGTAAGGTATATAGGTGTACCTATATAATACAAGCAACCGTAGTTAAGTTGGTTCACAGCTTCTGGGTAAAAGGAAGTCGAGAGACGAGTTCCCATAGGAACGGCCTTCAGGCGTTGATCCTTTAGCTACCTTTGAATGAGTTTATCATATTGTCCAGCAACAGTCTGCAAGAGTTAGGTAATAATGGCGAAGACTGGCGTGTATTATGCGACCGTTATATCATCGTCGTGTGTACGTGTGAGTCGCTCTTGCGTGTTAGTCTGTGCTCGAGAAATCTAAATCCCAAGAGAATTAGCATATAATGTTTCATCCACTTTGTAATTAATTTGTATTAGCGTTATACGTGACAAGCAATAAACAAAGAAATTTGTTTCTCTGGGACGATTTATATTCTCCCGTTAAAGCGGCATTTATTTTCGCGAGGACGAGCAACTTAATTGAATGGAGTCAGGCCCGCGCGAGTGCGATTTCTTATCTTTAATGACCACTTGACCTCTCGTATTTTTCCAAATTTTTTTTCTCTGTGTTTTGGTACAGATTTATACCTTCAGGGACCAAATTCACATAGGCATTTTGGCCGAATAAATACAACTGGCAAAATCTTTTGTGCGATGAGGAAAAATAAAGTTTTCTCCAAAGGTAATTTCTTATACGGAGAAAAAAAAAGCACCCGATACGATAACGTGCAAACGATTTCATTTATGCAATTTCTTTGAGAAGTCTCGCTGCGTGAAAAATTGGTAAAACGCGTGAATCACCTATGAAACACTTATGATTTGCATGTGAATTCCTAATGTGATTTCGCATTTGTGTTGTTGTGGAATTCAATATATAGTGCCTCTCGACACGCGGTGATACATGCACCACTCGAAGATACAACATCAATATCTTAACAAAGTAAATCTTTTAACAAACAGTATAACACTTTTTTTATTTTATGGGTTTATTTTTCTGAAAAAAAAAACAAATTGGAGAGAAAAATTAATATTGTATAATTTATCATGAACGGAAATTATTTGAGAGCAAATTCTGCTCGCACTGGAGATTGTAATTTCAAGTTGAATATTTTCAGCACTTTTTGACCGTGGATTTGATTATAATTCTTGATTCTTAGATAACTGAGACAGTCTTTGCGAGCGAGAACAGTTGTTTTCTTTATCTTAATGAAACAACAATAATGTAGCATTCGAGTTTAACGACGAACGAACAAGAAGCAAAATTGTTCCATCTGAGTAATATAACAAAAGTTGCAGAATTAATTGTGAATCCCTGGCGATTTATCGTTTCGAGAAAAAAATGAGATTGATATTACTTTCGCAATTTCTTACAGATTATAAAGGGAATGGCCAAAAGAAACTTCGACGAAATTAAAATCGTTGAAACAAAATCGAAAAAAAAACTCATCATTTGCAACATAAAAATTTGCATTTGCCAGTGAGATTGAAAGCAGAAAGGAAAAAACAGTTTGATCCCTGATTGAGATACAGGGCAAACCATTTAAAAAAAAGAGTTTCGAACTACCAAAAATTGGAACTAATTATTGAAGGCGTGTGAAATTATTGATTCTTCGATTGACTGAATGTTCGTGATTCGCAGCCATCATTACCATCGGACACAAAAGATAGATTCGAATTATCAATACCAGGGATAGCTTTGCCCCGTACAATGTAACACGAAAGCCACTCGACAATTTGTCACGCTCTACTTAAATCCACTCGTGTATTGTGATATCGCGTCACATCACAGCCCCCTCCTCTTTCCCGCCCCTCCATTCCCCCCCCCTCCTCTCAATATGAATTTGAAAATTTGCATCAAAGAGGAATAAAAATAATAAATCGTCATTGTTGAAAAATCGTTCGATCGAAATTTATTTTCGAAAAGCTTTGACTGTGACTGCGAGGTCTTTGAAAAATCATAAAGAGGGGAAATCAATTTTTCGATGACAAACAAAAAGTACTGTGCTGCGAGTGAATAATAATAAGAGCGCGGGATGACAGCGACAAAGTGGTCATATCAGTCAGTCGGTCGGAAACTTTGAAGTAACGCGGGTTTGGGCCAAAGGGGTCAAAAGCGTAGAGAAAGAGAAAAGACACGACAAAGGACTCGTAAGTTAAGTTGTGTGCCGAAAGGACTCGTAAAGACGTTCAACGGGCGTCCGCTATCGCATCGTGTGCACGGAACCAAAAATACTCAAAGTTAAACAAAATTTTCCAACCGTTATTTATAAGAAAAAGAAATCGATTTCGAATTGGAATGAACATGTCTGAAGTACGAGAAATAAGTTTAGAAGAAAAAAAAAATGTTCAAACGTTTATGTTAAAAAAAGAAAGAAATTTGTGTATTGATATATAGTGAGTTTGATTTAGATCCACCCGATTTGTGAACATGATAGAGCATATAAAAATTGACATGCCATCGAAGTACCATCTATTACAGTCTGATAGGTAATAATTTTGGAAGGATTCGAACAACTGTCGGGTCGCTTGCAAAGTAGGTACCTTTTTGTAAGAAGAATCGCACCACGTCAAAGTAAGGTCTGTGAGTTTGCGCTGCGATTGTAGGCGAATACGAAAAGCCTCGTTTGAGTTCTTCCATAAATCCCTTTGACAAGAATATACGCACACCGGTCACATTTAGCCTCTGCACCCACGTCGCAACACCGGATATATTATTTCGGCTCCTGCCAATTGTATTTATGGAGATTTCATCTTCAGAGCAAAATTGCCTAGTTGAGGCTCTTTGAGATTGTTTTGTCAAGAAATATGTGTTGCTCTCTCTTTTCTGATCCACTCATACTTTTCATTGAAGTTTGAAAAAAAATCAGAATTGAAATATTCTACTATCTAAGAGTTCAACAAAAATAATCTAATCGATAATTCCTTTTATTTTATTATAGTTATTATTATTTTTATTTTTTTTTTTTTTGATTGAACCTTGTCAGGCAATGGAAAGGGATACGATAAATTGTCTATCTGTGCTAATAAATCTGATGTCGGGGAAATATTCAATTCCGTATCCGTAGGTTTTCGTGGAAGAAATGTATTCGAAATTTAAATGCGGACTAAAGAGAGGGAAATCGGAGCTTAGCGAATAAATCAATCGAGTTTAAGGCTGCGAACGCTATCGCGTATTGTCGAAAGCGTGACATACTGCGGGATTTCCGGAACCACTCATTTGATCTGTTGCTCTTTAACATTGCAGTGAAGATGACGGATACGCAAGCGGTCGCGGGTGGAACTGCTCAGTTGCTGTGCGACATGGAACCGCCAATGCCTGGGGACAAGGTGCATCTCGTTATTTGGTACAAGGAAGGCAATGACACGCCGATTTATAGGTAACAAAATCGTCACCAGCAATATTGTCTTTTCCATTTACTACTGCACTCTTTTTATTATTATTAATTAAATTCGTGTTGAGTTTGACGGATAGTTCGAACTCTTTTTTTTTTAACTGGTAGAGAGCATTCGGCAAACATGAATCTAGTCCACGAGGCGAATCGTTCATTTTTATTCACTATAGTCACGATCATATTTACTTTTTTTTAACTGAATAAACTGAAACATTCATTATCTTCCCGAAAATAACTGGATAAAAATGAAAGTTGTACTCTGGTGATAGTTTTTGTTTTATATTTGAAACATGATTCACAGTTTAAATTTCCTGTTCGGTCAGTAAACCACTGTAAAAATGTTAAAAGGATATTTGAAATTATGTTTAATTCTGTAAACATCAAATTAATCTTTGAATCGAATTGTTTCACTGCATTCTTTGTCTATTTTGTTCAATAAAATTTCAATTACTATTATAACATTCATGGCTCTTATTTGAGAATTCAAAGTTATCCAAGATCACAAACTATGGCAAAGTAGATAGTGGTTGCAAGTCAAAGGACTAATTTAATGTATTTACTTGAATCACAATTCTGTAATTTAATAAAAAGAAAAAAAAATTAATTGTTACATAACTTTTGCTAAGAAAATAAAACGATGAAGTGCTAATGAGAAAAGCCTTTTTCTAAGTCATTAGAGTTTAACAAATGCATTTAATTCGATATTTTTCATTGCATCAACGCTGCCACTCGTCTTTGTCTTACACTTAATTAAATATTCATATTTAATTAGACAAATATAAGCACTATTCCTAACAATCCATAATTCAGAAAAAGTTACCCAATTTATTAAAAAAGTTACCCAACTATATTTTAGATTGATGTTTAATTAATCAATGGTTACATTCATGATCATAACAAGATAATCGGCTATAAAGTGTTTCAAAAAACAAGACAACATTTTCTATATCTCGATTTTAAGATTAAGCCAAACTATAGATTTTAACTGTTGTTTCAAGTTGTAAATATGTTCATTGTTTGATTTCATTATACGTGATTTCATTTTATTCATAAATGACAAATAAAATTTGTTTAGTTGTTACATTCAATATTCAAGTTAATATGCAATCTTGGTACTTGATGCTTTTATTTCTTTTCAAAAAATGTTTTTCATTAGCAATTTCGTTCTTAACATTTATAATAAATGGAATAATTTTATATTTTTTACATTTCCATTTAACGATCATGCAATATTGGATGTTAAATGAGTCGCTAATTAGTAACATATTTTAAACACCAACAGAGAAACTAATTAACACAAATTTTTACGTTCGAAATCGAATATAAATTTTTAATAAATTTGGATGTGAAAAAGTATTAGTATGTGGGAAATTCGAGGCGAGAAAGCATATTAATTGTTTCACATATTATAGCTAGAACGAAATAGTGAACAAACGGAGACTTTGCCGCAAACCTAATACTATATTAATGAAACGTCTGCGCACCGTTGGATCGAAAATCGCGTTTCAGTGCAAATATTCCTGGCACGTCAAAGAAATGACTAGATTCCACTTGCCGCGAGTAAATATTTTGTAGCTCTTGTCGATGTTTATGGTGGCGCTCAGTGACGGTCGAGTTCGTGTTCGTATAACGACGTCATTCACGGTATTGCAATAAATTTTGTCAATGCACTCGAATGCGTGCATTCGCAAGATGATAAATCATATTTTCCGGCACGCTTATTAGAGCTTGCGCTATCAACAGCTTGTTTATTTTCAAAATACCGTGGATCTTAATGAAATATTCACGCTGCGAACGTATGGTACTCGCGAGGTCTAACTGATGAGCTTGTTTTGTCTGCGAATGTACTGCCAACAATTTGAATTATGACACGTATCAAACTCAGAACGCCCAGGTAATTCGAAAATATTGATAATTAAGCCAATTGTTTCTGACTCGGGAAAATGTGTGTTCCAACAGGGGCTTCTGCAATTGCGCCGATCCGAAAAAAATAGATAAGAATCCTGCGTTTAAATTTAAGTAGTTGCGCTGAATCCAAATATAGCAGTTGCGCCGGATCAAAATAAAATTTTTTCGTGAAAGCCTTATAAAAAATTTTTTATTAACAATCTAACTTAATCGCATCAAACTGCTCTATTTTTTGATAATTAGCAAGGTGGTCGCTGCTTTTTTTTAAAGAAATCTCATTTTCTGATAATTGTCGTTGAACGATGACTATGCCTTTAAAGAGTTAATAGACCACATTTTGTTTTTTTGATGGGTAAAAAATGTCATATCATAACTCGATTAAACTGGATTGCATTATTAAGTATAGTTCGTTTTCAGTACCCACGTAAAAACGTTATATTATATAATGAATATCATACATATCCCTGCGAATTTATAAACTCATTATTTTAACTTTTGATTTTATATTCTACAATAAGGTGGTCACGAAATTGTAATTTCGTGTTTTTTCTAAATAGCCAATCATCATGTTTGTTCTAAATGTTTTCAATATTTTTCCGAATTGAAAATTGTTTGAACTTTCTAAAAATGACAATGATTTCAACTAATTTTTATTTTCAACTAATTTTTTAGTATCATGATCGACGATTATTACGTGAATGATTAGATAATATAAATACAATATGATATATATATATTACTTTTCGGCGCAATTGCATAGACGCAAAATTAGGCGCAGCTGTATATACATTTTGGCGCAATGGCATATAAAATTATCAATGTCGGCGCAATTGCATATCATCCTTCCAACACTTACGGTTACATATTTTCAGAGAACTGAATTTTCAGATAGTGAATTTCATATATTATCTGGTACGCAGTTGAGAGGCCAGTCTAGCGTGCAGACTACATGAAATTGCAAATATTCATTTTCATTAATAAATTTTATTTTTCATAAACAAAGACACTTTTTGCTTGGCAAAACTTTTTTTTTAATTTAAATTGTTCTGCTGGCAAAATTAATTTTATAAGGGTTGTTATAGACCGTACCAAACAGTAGCATTTTCAAAAACAATCATAATTGTTATAGTCAAGAACCATAAAGGAATGCGTAAATTTGAAGAGATATTTCTTTGAACCTCCGTTATTTCATATTAAAAATGGTCAATAAAAATGATCAATAACAAAAAGTGAACATTTTTACTCATTTTGAGTTAATATAATAATAGATTTCTTTACCTTTTCCAACGATTGGACGACTTTCAACGTATTCGAATTTAAGGGGTAGCAATAAGATTACCTAAACAAGTTCTATAAATTTCAGATAAACCTGGTAACTGATATTGTTTCCGCCATTAGCTTGCGGCTGTTGGAAATTTCTTTTTTATTTATTCAATATCATGCATACAATTCCTAAATTTAAAAAAAAAACGTAGAATAAAGTGAAAATATAAAAATAAATCTGATATAAAAATACGTATTCATAAAGATAAATAATAAATATTTCTGATTTTATGGTTCACAACTTTGAATGATTAAATTTAAAATCTTAAATTTTTATCATTTTAAAAAATATTGAAAGTTGAATAAATTCCGTTCTAAATTACAGATTCAATAAAAAGTAACTGTAACCATTCCTCGATACGGTACTACATTGTTTTCTTGTTTGATAGGGATTGGATAAAAATATTTTTTATGAAACGTTATGTATGGCAATATTCAGACTTTTGTTTGTTTTCTATCAAACAATTCTTTGTGCGATTCAAATTAATGAATTGAAATAAAAATATAAGTAAAACCATGCTTTTTGTATCAAACTCCAGTTTAATATTAACTAAAAAATGTGACCTATTTTACAGAAGGATTTTCCTCCGCATAAAAAGCACGCTCTCATTTAATGCTCCACAATAATTGAATCCGCAACCTCTTCTAAAATCCGAACAATTTGCTTGATTTAATTTTACTTGCAGCCTTTCGCAAATTTCTTAATGGCTTTCGAAACCTTCGAGCAAAAAAAAAATCTTGAAGTACTTCCCATCTACCCGTTTGTGGTAGGAAAAATGTTCAGAATCCTTTACATCGATTTTAGCTCGGCATTTCTTGTAAATTATAATCCCGTGTGAAAAGAGGTAAACACTTTTGGTAATCGCGTTAAAGTAATACGCTGCGAGCGACTTTAATCCAGAAATACTTCAAACGAAAAATTTCATTGAATCGCGGATTGGGGTCAGTTCAAATTCAAAATTGTACAAATTTGTTTGCAATACATCAAGTCATGTCAGGAGCAACGCATCCGGCCGTTGAAAAAAAAAACACATCGACCGCTGATAACGCAACGACGCAGTTGAAAAATGACACCGAAGTGCACGAATAAAGATGGGAATATGAGCTAATGTATTCGCGTTAGGAATGCACAGCGTAATTTTAGTCGACTATCAGCGATGAAAGGAGATCGGAGTCCGGCGGAAAAAGTGCAGCGGAGATCAAAGGTGCGAAACAAAAACAGGGTTCCAGTCCGGTTGCAGGGGCTGCTACAAAGACGCGGGATCCAACAAGGCCGAGAAAAAATGAAGCAGCTTGGAAAACGAGAAAACAAAGAAGGGGTTGGAAAGTGAAATCGCGAGCAGAAAGAAAAGGAGATTATAAAGGAAATGAGTCGAAATTACGAGAAACTAGTTGAGAAAATGAAAAGAGAACGCTGAAAATAAAGAAAGTCCAATTCCCATCTAGGATCATTATAAAAATTGCAAAACTCTGAGCTTTATGGCTGATAATAGTCTTTTCGACTCGATAAACCTTAAAAGAATCGGAAGGACGACAATGCGGCGCGCGTGAAAAGTGATTTGTATATTTCATTAACGCGCGCTCATCTCCATCTTTTCCTGTTTCCCGTGCCGGAAGTTGACACTGGCGGCGACTCTATTTATTCGCAATCTGATCCAAGAAATAAAAAAAAGCCAACAATTTGAAAAAAATACGAGAGGGATCGACGATCAAAATCTTTTCGTTATACATTTCAGAGAAATCCGCGATCAAATTTCCATTTTGCTTTATGCAGAGTACTTTTACACATGATCGAATCAAAATTTTTCGACAGTTTTCATTCGGGTTTTGCATGCGAAATGCATTTCACTTCATTTTATACCGATTGCGCCGCTGAAATGTGGATCATAAAGATAAAAAGAACTGTAAAACAGTTTAATGGACCTAATCAAAGGGAGAAAACTGGCAATGAAATTTTACAGTCCTCCCGTGTGCTGTAACTGTATGTTTCGTTGGATAATTCATCCCAATTGGCATTCATGATTTGTTTTTCCCCATCAAGCCTAACCATCATGCTGCTGACGCAAAATCAATTAAGGGTGAATGTACACGTTGAAAAAGACCAACTCTGTTTGTTTCTACTCTACTCGACTGATTTCCTTTGAAATTTCGACGTATCTTTAAAACATATTTTTATTAACAAAAAATACTAATATTATTGCTTAAAACAATATTCTGAAGGGAAAATATGTAATAAATCTTAAATGTAAATATTTTTGATAATCCTCCTTGATATTTCAGTATGAATTTTGTCGTTTTAGGTGTACATTCTCCATCCCTTAAATGACGTAATTTTGATCTTGAGAAGCTGTTTCAAAAGCACGCAGATGAAAATGTTTATATGAAAACTTTGCTTCAGTAGGAATCATGGTGGATAATACATGGTTGATGGATGCATAACGTGACACAAACGAGCACTTAAATGTATCGATCTATCTTCTATCATATCATAATCCCAAGAGTGTAGTTGACATTACATTTGACTTACAGTACCATACAGTTACGAAATGAAATCATCGTCAAAATATTAAACAATCGAATATAAAACAATGTCTTTTAGAAGAAACATTCTGCTACGCAGTAAAACTGATTCACTCATATTTTTAATTATATATCATTAAGGGTATGTGAAACATTTAAAATTTACTACTAAGTTTGTTACATCGAAACTTTGAAATTACAAATACACTGATGTTCAACTATAGTTAAACTTAACTTCAGAAAATATTGTTTAAAAAATGAAATGGTGTTTAAAAAAGTGATTTTCAAATGTCAAAATTTCCCCCGTTGTAAATTGTAGTTGAAAAAAAAAACAACTTCACACTCATTTATGAAAATATAAACAAAACTTTGTCAGGATAAAAGTTAAATAGTTTAATTTAATGTAGTTTTCAAAAATGCAGAAATGTTTCGAATACGTTTTTGAATATAAATAAAAAAAAAAAAAAAATTGTTTGTTACAGTTTCGATTTGCGGAGTCAAGCGTCAATGGATCATGGGAACCATTGGCAGGATAAAAGTTTGGCCAATCGTGCTTTTTTTCAGCATTCCGTAACACCGGCGAAATTGAGCCTCGAGGCCGTTCGCGAAAATGACGCCGGACTTTATCGCTGCAGAGTAGATTTCAAGCAGTCACCGACGCGAAACAGCAAAGTCAATCTTACTATAATAAGTAAGTTAAGAACTTCGATACTTATTCTTAATGGGCTCAGCGTACAGCGCCCGGGGTGAAAAAAAGTACGCAATTTTACGACGCTTTCAGCGGCCCTGCTTTCTCGGCCTCGCAAAACATTTTACAACATAATTTATAACTACTTTTTTCGTCGACACTCACGTAGCGCAATCCGGGCTATTCAAATCACGCGCACCAACAATGCCCGGATTAAACAGATTTTCGATAACTCAACAAAAAGGGGTCGCACAGTTATACAGAATCAATTTATCTGATACCAACCGGGGCGTATTAATTAATGTTACGCCGAATGGGTACTTGAATAAATAAAAAGCGGATCGATGTTATTCTGTTATGACTTTACCTCCGCTGTGTGATAATATATCTTATAAGCTAGTTTGACATCTACTTATTGTTCGGCACTTTGCAGTACCGCCTGATCAGCTAATCATCCTCGACAAGGACGAAACTTCCAACATCAAAAATTACATCCTAGGCCCATATCCTGAGGGATCATCACTAAACATCACCTGTGTAGCTTCAGGAGGTAAATTTCAATCATTTCATTAACTTCAATTACTTCAGCAGCAAACTGTTCTTTCCTTATTCAATTTTTAAAATTAAAAAATTTATATAATAAATTGGAAAAGTGTGAGCATCAATTTATACTTAACGCCCATTTTTATGCAATGTTTTTTATATATTATAACAGAATCAAGTTTCAATCGAACTATAATATATGAAATTTCGTTTAACTGGCTTCAATTCTCGTTATTTGTGTTATATAGATGAATAAAAATGTGAAGTTTTTTAAGGAAACATTGAAAAAACACGATTAAATATAATTTTTAATTTAACGACTGTAACTTTAATCGTTTACATTAAACGATTTAAAATTATTAATAGTTATTTGTAAACAACCATCAATAGAAGAATATTTGTTCTGTTTGGTAGGAAGGTATACTTTGTCTGTTTGTTTACCTTTTATTTCCACAAAATATTTTTATTACGTAAATACTTATTAAATACAATTCTAGGTATTTTAAATGTTAAATTAAATGAAATATTAATAAAAACACTCATAGTTTTACAAAGAAATTCACTATGCTCAACTTTTATACGTGTTATCGGCCAGACGTGATTCCACCGACTAACTCAGGGAGTCGAATTTAATAACCGCGCAGTGCTTTTATTTATGAACCTATCAACTAAAATTGTCTACGATATTTTTGTAAACTAAACATATATACCTGGTCATAAGTCGATTCTTTGTTTCTTTTTGCGTTGAAGTTTTTCATTTGACCATTCGTGAATAGTTTCAATTATCGCTGCCGTATATCCAAGCTCTAAAACAAAAAATAAAAATTGTCCTAAGCTATTTTACAAATATTTTTCGATCAAACCAAAGCGGGAAATTTTCGTTTTAACGCAATCTTAAAAAGTGCATTATCTTTAAGCGAGATCGGGAAATTGATTTTGTGTAACAAAGAATTCAACGTTTCTTTTTTTTTTGCTCATAAGATCCTATTAGCGTTGTTGCGCAGAGAAAACTCTCTCCCATATTGTTGCATTTTGCACAATCATTAACTTTTCAAATGTAAAATGAAAATCCTCTACAAATAACAAATCAGTGCCAACAAAGAACCTGGCGCGGAATCGTCTCAAGTTTTGCCATTCTTAAAATAATATCATTATCACCATCCTTCTGTCTTTGACTCAATTTTGTTTTTAATTTCAAAAATTGTCCCGTCAAAGGATTCCAGTTTCAAAATGTGAACTCAATCTATCATGAAACTACCAATTATTTTGTCAAACAAATTCCGACATTTCTTGTAAAAAAACAACAAAAATTCATCATAAAAATTGCCACGACATTTCATTAAGTCGACTTAATCTTGCCTATTAAATCTTTTTATGAGATGGAATGAGCGATAATGACTCAGCACGTGCAATTTGTTGGACCTATCTGACGTCATATTGCGATCAGAGATGGAGCTAGGCTTAAGTTTGGAATTTACTTTTATAGGTCGACCGCAACCTCGGGTAACCTGGTGGCAGCAGAACGCTCTCCTGGACGATAGCTACGAAGTCATCGGCACGAAACGTGTCCGAAACGTTTTGACGATCGAAAAGTTGGAGCGAAAACATCTGAAGGCGCAGCTGACTTGCCAGGCGTCTAACAACAATTTGGTCTCACCAATATCCAGCACGATCTCGCTGGACATGAGCTGTAAGCATCGTTTCCTTTATTAAGTAGATTTCACGTCTGCGATTACAACGAAATGGAAACAAAGAATAAAATGCCAAAGCTCGCACTGGAATACAAATAAACGAAGCGTTCTATCTTGTTTTGAGATTAAAAACTTATTTCACAAAACAAAATGACAAATATTTATTTTTATATGAAAAAAAAAAATAAATAAATAAACGAAAACAGAATTCAGTGTGATAGTTTCGTACTGAAAAAAGTTAACTTTGAAATTGAAATCCTTTCAATTATAATCTCAATTTTAATCATACATGTTTAATATTAAGCGTTAATTCCAATCATTTCGAAGTATATAAATTAAAACCAATTCTATATATTCTTATACAAATTTTTCATACACATTCTAGACATATATATATATATTAAAACAAATTCAGTTTATGACCCACAATTTAAAAAAATTTCATTTAAGAAATATATATCAGATGATTTTTTCAATATCATAGACAGATTTGGAATCAGGTTCTTTGAACTATTGAATTAAATCAATAATTGAATTACTGCAATTTCAGGACATCGTATTTGGAAAGTACAATAAATAATAGATAAAATGATACAAAAAGTTCGTATTCGAACGTATTCAAATAATACATCAATCGAGTAATAATATATTTTATTAAAAAAATGATTTAAATAATAAATAATAAAATTAAAAATAAATATCATAAAATGACAAAAAAAACGATTGCTTCATAAAAACTCAAAACCTTTTGTTTTTTTGAAAACCTTTTCTTCTGAATAAGTATACGTTTTGAAATATTATCATTTTATATAATTTATGATAATTATGAAGACAAGTTCTCAGTGAAATAAGATTGCACTAACAGAACAAGGCATTAAAAATTAAGTGTCACAATTTTTATGGCCGAAGTAATTATAAGCACTTTGGAGTTTAGAAAGCCGCATGTATTCAATTTCAGTGCGGCCGCTGTGGGTTCGGCTACAAAATAACAACCGGCCGTTCAGCGCGGGAAAAACGTACGAAATAACCTGCGAGGTTGTGGGTGCCAGGCCAGAGCCAAAAATTGTCTGGACAAAGGGAGGCATCGTGCTTGACAGCTTTAAACAACGAGTAAGTTTGCAAGCAATATAAAACGATCATCAGACAGAATTGACTACGAAAGTAGTTTCCATGAGCTATCAAAGCGACGTGATCGGCACTGCGTGTTCTCCCCGGACACGGCAAGCTAAATTATTCGATCCGAACACAAAGTGTCGTTCCATCTACCGATGAAAAGCATACGTCTCCAGGGAACATTACAAGCGCACGATATCGTTTCAGAAATTGAAATTAATCAGCGCGAAATACAATTTTTCAAAGCGACGAAAGGAAATATTGAAATTTTTTAACGTTTATAACATTTTTATTAATCGTCAACCGAAGTCCAAGAAAAGGCATTTTTTCTTTTCATACAAAATTTTTCAAGCATCAGCAAATCCGCCGAATTGAACAGCACTTTTTTCAAATTAAATTACAATCGTCACAATTTCATATCGTAAACATTTTCTTGCCAGTGAATTTTTGGTCTATTTTCATTTTTATTCAGAGTTTTATAAAGTAGAGTAATAAAACGGTAATGCAGACGCTTATGCGAGGGGATTAGAATAAAAGAAGAGAGGGAGAGAGAGAGAAAGAAAAAAAGAGTGGCTTGTAATGAAATTTGTGTGCGTTTTATCAGCAACGGATGAGTCCAGATGGCAACACCACGACGAGTACATTAACTTTTGTGCCCGAGGTAGAAGACGCTGGGAAATTTCTTTCTTGCAAAGGAAGCGTTCCCGCAATCCCTGATTCCGAAATGGAAGACGACTGGAAGCTCGAGATACACCGTGAGTTTCTTATCTAACTTTTGCCAACGCCAATTTCCGTGCCGCCAAGTTACGGAGAACAAACATTGCGACCGATATATAATTTAAACAATGAAACCGACAAGTTTTTGATGACACAAGCCGCGTTTCCGCCGTAAAAAGTGGGAATATTTGTTATTGTAATCGCAGAGCAACATCGCGCTTCATGATTTCTTAAGCGTAAGTCAATGTTCCCGCTTTCCCATGCATTATTCATACTCAGCGAGACTTTTTAGCGGGGTAACCCGTTCGCGTCAGCAAGTGATTACAAAACTGAAGGCGTATCGCACAAAAGAGAGAGAGAGAGAGAGAGAGAAAAACCCTCGTAAAAATCATCTCAATTTATCTGATTGCTTTCCATCATCGACTTTCGAATTACATGCACCAAACCGCATTTGTTCGCTTTTTCGATCCGTATTCTTTTTTCACGATTCGTTTCATTTTTGTTCTATAGATGAAAATTTGAAACTATTCAATTACTCTGTGCGACGGTGAAATTTCAATTTTTTTTATTCAGGCTTTGGTTCTTTTTAGTCATAATTCAATTAACTCATCGCAGAGTTTGACCTATGAAAAAGGCCTCCTCTCGTAATGAGAAACGACTTTCTAACAATAATTTCTCTTTAGGACGATTAATTTGGTAATTTCATGTAATAAAATCCAATATTAATTGAGAATTAAGCTCTCTAGTGGGTCGCGAAATTCGTTTGTCTCTGCTCTGCGAGAGCTAGTGCGCCTGTTAATAAAAAATTTGTCTGTTCTATCATAGACGCGCCAGAGACTACACTGGAACTTGGAAGCAATTTAAATTCGAGCGCAATTCGTGAAGGCATGGACGTTTACTTCGAGTGCAATATCAAATCTAATCCTTGGGTTGTCAAGGTCTCTTGGAAACACAATGTGAGTCTTGCACAATGTTACTGCCGTGTAAACTACACACTTGTAAGCTTTGATCACAACGATTTAATTGAATCGATTTTCGATTTTTGCGCATTTTAATTAAGCACACGTACGAATGGACGCCAAGTAGAAACAAAAAAAAACTAGAACAATATTTAGAGCCTAAAACAGTTTTTGCGCAATTAGTTTTGCGACGAAACGTCGATATTTCATGGCTAACATATTTTATGCAAGTGAAAACAACTGAAAAATAAAAAAGGTTGCTAGAACAGCACACGATCCTTCGATACAAAATGTGCCCTCTATCAAAATACGACAAATCATCCCGACGTTTTTGCAGGGCGTGCCACTTTTCAGTAACACCACAGCTGGCACGATAGTGAGCAATCAGAGTCTGGTATTGCAAAGTGTTACCCGAAACAGAGCTGGAATTTACACATGCATCGGCACCAATCAAGAGGGCGAGGGTGAGAGCAACCCGCTCAAGTTGGATATTAAATGTAAGTTCACAAATGTAGATTCAATTTACATCTCTTATTATCTAACGCCATCTATTCACGACTTCAAAACCACAGTGACTAACTCTCGGTCGACCTCATCGCCCGTTTCGCATACTTGTTTGGGATCAGCTGGGGGACCTATTGCTTGTTACTATTTCTTTCTTATCTCATCATTTTGAATATATCAAGTTTTAGCTTATTATTCTGATTTTTCACTAGTTGTCCAAAATTCAAGTTGATAATGATCCAAAATTGACCTTTCCGACAAGTTTGGAACTGATTCGCGAACAAAGAAATATGAGAACAATTGAAATTATCATCTATCTGAAATCTGAGGGAACGCGTGGAACAAGATACAAAAGTTAAAACATAATTCGAGACTAATAAGCTCGTTATTTCTAATTATTTCGTCTCGGGAAGTGAGCAACTAATTAAAGTCAAGCCGATTTAGAGAGCCAGTTTTTGACATCACTGAGACGAGTTTGATTAGGATATCGTCGGAGATGACTTTTCGAATGACCATTGCGGTTACAAAACCGAAGGAGAACCCACAATAAACGAGCACCTGACGCTGAAAGTTAAAGTGCGATTAGATATGGCTCACATCGAAATGAGTGTTAGCCGAGGCATTGTGAGTCTGATCGTTCGTCTCTGTTTTGGTAGTCGCGCCTGTTTGTCGACAAGATCAAACGAGGGTGTTCGGAGTCGGGCGCCAGGAGACAGCACGCATCCCATGCGATCTGGAAGCAAACCCCACGGACGTCGTGTTCACCTGGAAATTTAATAACACCATGGAAGTCGTTGATATCGCGCAAGCTCAGGTCTCAAGCAATCACACCCGCTCGGTTGCTTCTTACACTCCTACCACGGAGTTGGATTATGGCACCCTACTTTGCTGGGGCCAAAACGACCAGGGCGCACAAATTGAACCGTGCGTTTTCCACATTGTTCCTGCAGGTGAGAAAATTCACCCTTATGTTCTCAAAACATCAACCTCACAAATCAAAGAAACTCCCCCAAAAAATACAACTACAATTTCAATTCCTTTCAATTGATAGTTAAACTTCTACTTTATATTAACTTTTTTTTCATTGTTTGTTAATATCCAGATGAAATGACGCATATAATGAGCGAAATGCACTTTAAATATCAGATTAAATGTAATCAAATGTAATAGAATGTAATCAAAAGGAATTAATAATGAACATTAGTATTCTTATCTAAAAATTCAATAATGAAAATAAAGTAAAAAAGACCGTGCCAGAACAGTAAAATTACGCACAATACTGAACAAAGTCTGCAAATTTAAAATACAATTACTGAACTAATAAAATTGACATAATATGTTCCGAAGTAACGTCAAAAGCTAAAATTATAATCTGTCAAACTGATCATGCTTGATGGAGTTTCTATTTTTCATAGATAATGAAGCTTAAACGCATCATATGAACATGATGAACACAAAAATTAAGGTCGTTCTCAAATACAAATATTCAGTTTTCCGTTTACAAACAGCTCATTATTAGGAATTTGTTATAACTTGTTTCTTCTAATTACTTCTATAATTTTAATTATAATTATAACCAACGAAATTATTCTTTTCGAGTTTGTGAACATTTGATCACTATTGTTCGAAACAGTATTTTATTCCTGGTTAATTATGATAATGAAAAATCGGCGTGGAATTGTGTGAATAGAAAAGATACAAAAAGATCTGGATCCTACACATAAATCGTGTTTAAATCAATAGACAAACATATAAATACGTGTGACATTTTTTATATAAAATTAGTCTTAAAATTTAGTGTACACATGCGAGAGGACTCTTTTTCGATATTACTTTTTGATAAATGTTCCCGTGAAAGAGACCCATTGATTGCAAGAGATGCTTTTTCATTTAGAACGAAGTTTCTGTACGCGATATTTGAAACCGACTATTTCCGTCCTTTTTAGTCTATCCTTCTCCGTCTCAATGTCAACAAAAATGTTGATACTGTAATCGAGGCTTGAAAAGAATATATTTGTGCGTATTTTTCTTCGGAACAATATTTTTGATACACGAGTTGCAATGCCAGATTAGCAATCAATTTTTCATTCCTGTTAAAAAAAAATCTCTCTTTCACAATACAAATTAAATTCCATACTGACATATTTCGAGAAAACAGATTTCCTATGATATTTTTCTATCAGTTTGCTATAATCCTGTTCTTATTGTTTCATGATGACGTTTCATTTGTCATTGCCAAAAATACTACTGTTCAATAACAATAATGTTCTTTTTTAACTTTCGCGTTTTTCATTAGAAAACAAAAGAACAAAATACAATAACATAGTCAGAACTTTTCTTTAATTATTGAAAAAACGTATGGACTTTTTAAAATAAATTTTCAATTTTTCAAAACTTTTTTATATTGAATTAACATTTACGTAGAAAACTGAAACTAAGCTTTTGAGGAATTCTTAATTAAACATTACAAAACAATTTAGTTCTTAAAATCAAAGAATGGTAAACTTGAAACTAGTAAAACTCGATCAATCAAATTGGAATGCATTTAATTACTCGAACAAAGACTTTGATATTGCATTGGTATAATATTGTGTGATTTCGCGTGACAAAGCATTTGAGAAATTTATTACGAAGAAATTTGTTAACATCAAACTGTAACAATTTACAAAATTGTAAATTTTTTGATACATTTCCAATAAAAGGATATTGGAAACAGTTTTCAAATTGATTCCAATTATCATACATAGAAAGTCATCAGTTAATCAATTACGATATGACATAAATATAAAATAAAATCTAAAAACATTGAAATGTGAGTCACGAGCCAAATAAAAGCCTGGATAGAAAGTATTTATGAGGGAAACACCCTAACAATTCAAAGCCCAAATTAATAACGATAAATAATTTTGAAAAACAAACAAGATCAAAAGAAGCACGACAAATGAGAAACAAAAAAAATTGTATCCAGGACGTCCGGACACACCGCACAATTGCACTGTCTTCAACCAAACCACGAATTCATTGCACGTGGAATGCTTGGAAAGCTTCAACGGCGGCTTGCCGCAAAGGTTTACCGTGGAAGTGGAAACTGAGACAAGCTCGAACGCGCTGAAGGCAGGCTCACTGATTTATAATCAAACCAATAAGTCGCCATCGTTCCTGATCGCAGACCTCGAACCGGGCACGACCTATCAAATAAGCGTTTTCTCGAGAAACTCCAAGGGAAAGAGCGAGCCCATCCGTATACGCGCAACTACTCTAAACTTGCCCGAAAGACGCACCGGTAAGTGCTTATGATAAAACAAAAAACACCTAACACCTTATAGCCGCTAACACGTGATCTCATGCAAAAATTCGCATCATTTTCTCACCAATTTGCTAACAAAAGTGTGAACAAACGTACCAATTGAAAAAATGATATTTTAAGTAAAAATTTGTCCATTTTTGGAGGTCTATTTTCAATAAAAACTGTTTTTTATACAATTCAGAATATCTTCCGTTTTTTATTGATCACTTTTCCAATGAAACTGAATCGTCGACATAAAAAAACGGTGACAAATGATGCATTTTTGATGAACATTTTTTGGCGATTAATTTAATTCAAGCACTGTTTGATCGCTACGCCGCACGGCCTTGCATCGTAGTAAGTTTCTTTGGTCACACGGTTCGTCGTTGCCTGACACTTTGAACTCACTTTTTAACAGCACATAGCCAAAATGCCGCTGTGTACTACCATTGACTGGATGACACTTGTTCCAACCTCCTCCACTTTATTCTTTTTATCCCCCTAAGTCTGTTTATTTTTTGTCGACCATCCCGTACCTTTTTACATCCAAGATGCTTCCCAGGAGATAATTCTCAATTTATTTTTTGTCTCGACGAACAATAAATTCCGAAAGCTTATCACTTGGAAGCGATCTTAAACTCGTTGATTTAATCAGCCGAGGATTCTACTGTAATAAGACATCTTAACGAAAACATTTTACAAGTTAATTATGCGACATGTTTTTCTATAATAATTTTGTTCTTTTTTAATAATATATATATATATTATTAATATATATATATTATTTTCAATTACTTTTCCTAAGTTTTCCTAAGTTTTCTATGTGATCTCGGTCGGTGTTTACTGATGAGCGAACATTATCAGCTTGAATCAAAAAGACTCCCTGTGGCGCGATACACTGTTCGCCCGAATAACCTAGAATATTTATTGAAAAGTAGACAAAGCCACAGGGAGCAGCGAACGCCTTCAACTTTGTACGATTACTTACAGATATTACAGTCACATTTTTGACGAACGACAACCAAAAAGTTTTTCATTCTTTTTTGGCTAACGTTTCTTTATTTATTCAATTTTTATTTGTTTTCAACAACAATTTTTATTGGCATGTGAATCATATTCATCCTTTGTGTCGATTGAGAGAATCTTAATTTCACAATGTCTAACCTTCATTCTAATAGGAAAATTGATATTTATCGCCAAGTGACGAAATTTTGTTTCTCCTATATGACGAAATCGATTTTCAGATTTTGTCGACGTGGATTTTTAATTAAAAATGAAAACGTAATTAAAACAGAAGGAGGAACAAAATCAATCGAAGGGTAAACGTCAGTGGCCATTTTTTCGGAGTTGCTTTTTATTAAGTCTACACTAGAAATTAGTCGTGTGGACCATGTTTCATGTTGGCTCCACGTTTGTTCTCGTTTTATAACTCACGAGGAATATACGTATACTCGGCTCAACGTAATCCTTTTTAGTCGCTCGTTTTCCTTTGAACGAATTGAAACATTTTTACACGGGAAATACGAAAAATTGATAAATCCAAATCTTTCTTAAATGAGTTTTCAATTTATTTTCTCAATTTTTTTTTTAATTCTTCGAACATTTCAATTTGTGAATCATTTATTTTAGAAACATCAATTTGGGATTAAATTGAAATTCAGTTTGCTGGTTTGATGAAATTTTGAAAATTTGATTCAACAGTATTTGTCAAACACATTTGAGGGATTTTAGGACGAGAAACATTGTAATATTACATTAATATGTATATGGAAAGTAATATTTTTTGTGTTGCTAAACGTTGTTCAAACACCAGTTAAGGTTACATTGCTCTATTTACGTGGCAAATACGCCTAACCGTTCTCGACGTTGTGCATATTAGAAACACATATTGCCGTTAGAGTCGCCTGCATAATTAATAAAGTTTCTCGTGACGCGTGAGTACCGCAGTGTAACTTAAGTGTCCAATCGTGTTAACGTTACGCATACATTTGCACAACCAATGTCAAAAGACTACCCCGCATGTTGCTTTTGCTCGGGACTCAATATCGTTCTTAATTCCTTTCGTGGTCATCTTTCGGTTAACTAAATTTTCAAACTAACTGTATCAAAAGTTATACAAAATTCGATACGAACAAAACAAAAAACAAACAATTTTTGTGCAAAATTTAATGTGATGAGCAAAAAGAATGTGACTTGCGCGGATCAAAAACTAATCGAACAAAAAAAATATCAAACCCGGCAAAAGTATATGAGAATATAAGAAAAACTAGAAAAGCTCCCGATGATGCAACAGGGGACAAGCTGAGTCGTCCGCCGTCTCCGGAGAACTGCACGATATTGGAGGAAAGTCGTACGAGCGTGAAGGTGAGCTGTGCCGAGAGCGATTACGTGGATGCAAAGAGCGCGACCTACGTGCTTCAAGTATTCGACGCGGAAACAAGACGACTGTTAGCGTCGGCCACAAGCCTGACGCCAAGCAACTTGGAGGTGACAGATTTGCCGTCCGAGCGTAGTCAAGCCGGTTTAGTCCTGTCGCTGAGAGTGATGACCGCGCATGCCACTAGCGATGCCACTGTTCTGCACAGCCATCATTACGCCCAAGAGGGGAAGACGCTGGAACACCAACGATTCCCAGGTAGGGCACAAACCGAGGACCAACACGGCGATCCACGAACCGGTAGCTAGATCCAGGCCATACCCACGACGGCATCCTCAAAACTGCATGAAAACCATTTTATTTATTTTTTTTTTATTTCGTTTCCACGACCTTGTTTGTAGTTACGGCGCTCCTCAACGTGGGACTTTTTCTCTTATTATTTCAAACAAATCTTGCACTTTTCTTACTAGTGAGGAAAGAAGACACTTTTCGTTCTAAAGAAAACGTATTTACTGTTCTTCTATTGAGTGACATTTATTTTTCTTCGAGTTGAGAAAAGATACTCTAACAAGTGAGCAAAGATGTATTTTCTTACGAGCAAGAAAAGTAGGTACTTTTCACACCGGTGGAGAAAGTGAGAATATTCGACCGCGGTTGGGTATCGAGCATTCCTCCTGGCCAGATTTCAAGGTTCACCTTTGTCAGACTGCTAAATTGTCAATGATGAATTGTTTAAAATTTTTATATAGCGAGGTAACGAAACAATGTAATCAATGATAGCATTGTAAAGGAATAAAAAAAGTTTAAGGTAAAGAAAAGTTCATGTGAAAGCGTGCTCGGTGAGAAACGCCCCAGTTCATGTTGCGGGCTAAAATAAACTCATCATCTATTCGCAGATCATGGCTCAGGTCTGTCATTCTTACAATTATACTTAATTGAGTTTGTTCTGGTATAATGAGTTGATGTTTTATGGAAACAAATTTGCACAGGCCTACTTTCGAATCTTGTCATATTGTATCTCACTTCAACAGGTAAATTATAGCGGTGACGTTCGTCGCGTTACAACCTTTCATTTATCATTATGTTCTTTCATTTGTTACCCCACACTTTTACAATTTTTGTGTGCTCTCCATTTCCTCTAACCTAAACCAGTCGCTTATTAGTTTGCAGTATTCTAATTTTATATTTATCACACAAAAACATCATCACTACGCACTAAAATTTCATTTAAAATGATTTTTATTTCGTTTTAAAAAACCTAACGTAAAAGTTATATTTAATCAAAACTAGAGCATGCTATCTGATTTAGAGCTTAAAATGTGTTTAACTTTGAGTCCAAGCTCACTTCCCTAATTATCCAAATAAGTGAAACTTCAAGAGCAGATAGTTAAACGAGATATGAATTAATTAAAATTTCAGTGTTTCTGTATTGAATTCAGCGGACCTTTCAGCGAGTCTCAGAAAGGCAGATCAGAGTACTTAGCCAAAAGACCCGCGTACGCTAAAATTTCAGTGTTAATTAATTAAACGTGAACGGTCACTATTTTGTATTTATCAATGAAACAAATCAATAAGACCAATAAAAACTTGTACATCGGCGTAAAAATTACGACTTGTCAACAGTTACAATTTGCGTTGACACCATTGATTAATCAGGTGTTTACTTTTTAACATACATACGTGTGCATTGATTGATACTTCGCGTAAGTTGCTCCGTGTTGTATAATTTTCAGAAGTAAAACTGGTACTTGTATTCGATCGAGAGCGAAATTGAATCTGACTATAGTTAAAACAGATAACTTAATTATAATCTGATCAAGAACATCAGGTATATTGATTGGAGTTCTATCAAGTTTTCAGATTAATCATTATGCAGTGCTAATTAGATAAAATTTACTTCAAAAAACAATTCGATCTATTCATGTGCTCGGTCAAAAATAAATTACCAATAATTGTAGAAAACGTTTCACAAAAGTCTTAAAAAAATATTGAAAAAATGACTTTCCGACATCAATTTTTTTTATTCATTTCTTTTGAAATTAATTTACGTTTAACCTGTAACTAATTTATAATTTGTAATTTGATTTTTAATTATAACTAAAACAATGATATTCCATCGGCTGAATATATAATTGCATTATGAGAAAATGAAAGCAGCTTTGATTACGAAAAGTGTTGATCAGTGATGTTCAAACGCTGACAGCGTCACACAATCAACAAATTCATGTGTAATTAATAATGTCAATAGTTCATCACGACAAAACCGCGAATAAGTTAGTTGCCTTCAATGGAGAAATTCAAACTTTATAAAAAAAGCTAATCAACATATTACAATTATAGCAATTTAGTTAAACAAACTTGGCGGCTTATGTTTCGTACATACAACATTTTCCAATTATCGATCGTTTTTTGTATTGCATAAAATTTTCATGTCTTGAAAATGCGTAATAAACTATAACATTAATCCGGATTTAATCTACCTGTACATAATTTTAAACAAAATTTTTGAAATAAAACTTTTTTACAAGCAACAAGTAAATAAGTGATTGGAATTAATTTTAACATTATAAACCGCGTTGTTCAATCATGAAACTCTCTGCTGCGTTATCTTTAACGTTACACGGCTGACTTAACACCGAGTCATCTACTGAAAGCTTCAGACTTTGTCGCGGAGTAAGCAATTTTAATAATTACAATAATAGCTAACTTCCTGGCAGCAGGGCGAAAATTGCTTTTTGTTAAGTTAACCCAAGCGACATCACTCCATAGTACTGGATAAATAACGAAGTTATATGGGTCTGTATTGACTTTCTAGCCGCAATGGCTGTGTAAGCCAAGTAACAATCGGGTGGCGTGAGACTCATCGTCCAAATCATGAAAATACAAAATCGATTAGCATTACTTAAGCACCTTGCCGACCAGTATCAAGTAACAGGGGAGGCACTAACGATAGTGGGCATGTTGATAGTCCAAATTATACCGTCGTAATATGAGATGGACGTCTATTTCGACTTGTGAACATTTCGAATCAAATTTCATATCCAATTAAACATTTTGCATCGATCGTAATTACTGCCAGCAAAAATTAACACAAAATAATCCGAACATCGTTATACACAAGAACATTCATCATTTTTCTATCTCAATTTTCCATTATATTTTTGTTGTTTATAAAATTGTAACTTATTCTTGTATTTGTTTTTTCATGATTGAAAGGTTTCGGTATGATATAAATCAAGATATTCACGAGGTAATGTTAAACAGAAAAGTGAACATCGTACTATTTGTATAATAGTTCATAACTTATTCATACGATGATAATGGAATATCTTTGCCATATCTGCTCTTGCCCCTAACATGCCAACGCACTTTGTTTTTCGTGGGACTTCGATGTTTGCCCGGTTGGGTCTTGTCAGGGACGAAAAATATATTGAGAGCACGCAGTTTGTCTCGTGGAAAAAGTTATTCATGTATGTTTTCCGTCCAACATCATATTCAAGTTTATGCTATGCACTTTATTATTTTGAAAAAATCATGTCAAATTTTTCATCAGTTATTTTAACATGGATAAAATAACAAGTCTATTCTCAAAGTAATCAAATTTGTGATCAGTAATTAATTTAGATAAAAAGTGGCATGGAAACGTTTAATAACAACAAGTGCTTCATTTATATAGCGATAAGGATATTGGCAAATAAACTATTTGCCAATAAACCAGTTATTTTATTGGTCTTATTTATAACCGAATCATTTATCGATATTTTCTTTAGAGCTATAAATAATAAAAGGTACGAAATAATTTTTAACATCGGTATGCATATTGATCGGCCATAAATAAATAGCCGTAAGGTTGTAATTCGCGGAAACAGTCTGTAAAATGTATGATCCAGGGCGCTGAGCGCCGGTCAGTAACACGTGCCTAAATGCGAGAGTGCCGTGGATTCAGTCTCATCCAGCTGCCGAGCAAGATTTGACATTATCGCCTGTCGGATACAGATGCGATAGCTATACGCTTTACCATGTCATCAAAGCTGCTTTCTCACTCAGATTAGTTGCATTTAATCTTGAGTATAAGGCAGAAAAAAAAAAAGCCAGTGAACATTTATACCATTCTTATCATAATATACACTGATGAGAACTAAATCTAGGCGACACGTATTGATGACACACTGCTTGCTCGCACATGGCTTTGCTTTTCAAACTTTTAACTTAATAATTTGCTTGTTACACTGATTGCATGAATAATCGATCAACGAATTAATATGAATGAGGCTACGCTATGTTCTACAGTGTCATCGTTCAATAAACTCAATGACTGAACTAATAATCAAGACGGGGGGTGTCAGTCGCAAAAGAGAGACGAGGTCTCAAAAATACGGACTTATTCGTCCGTTCAAAATTGCTTATTTACCTGTTACTAGCCGACTTTGTTACCTCATCTTCTTCCACTTGGGAACATTGTTGCATGATTAATTTATCGCCACATATATAAATCCTTTTCGAAGAAAAAAAACCTTTTTTTAACGTTCAAAAACATTTTAAATATTTTTACAGCTCTACACATATTACGAAAAAAATTTTATGAAACGAACGAATTGAACAATTTTAATGATAAATTCTGAACATATTGTAGTCTTTTGTTTGTTTATTCTATTTTTAAAATATAAATATTTCATTTTTTCCCATTTCTGGATAGTGGTCGTTGCTAATTTATACTGTCGCCAAGTTCCATAACAGTTGCAATAATTCGGATCGTCTGTTAACCAGCAAAATACGATTGCTTAAATAATTTAAGTTATTGATCTGCAATTATCAAAAGCAGAGGACGCAATTAGAATCAATAATTACAATCGTTGTCGGCTATTAGCTTCTAATAGATAGTACAGAACTTCAGGCGCTGCTAAACAACAGCGCCGCTAATTAAACTTGTTCAAACAATCACAATAATATAGTAATTTTAAACTGCATTAGAAACTTATTCGACCGGCACTGACACGCTTCCGCAACGTAAGAATCTCACATACACGCGCTGGTGATCGATTGCTTTGCGAAACTCAGTAGTTTTGATAATAATTTGCAAATTCTCTCGACATTCTATCAGTTTAGAATTTTGATTTTTGTGCACCTAGTATTAGTTTGGGAATCAATTAAATTTCTTGATTAAATTTTGCCAAACCGATTAAATCTAAAATCGAATCAATATTTATGATGACTTTTCTTAAGTAAATTTGTTTGTCACCATTGAAAATTATATTTTCAATTTCAAATTATATCGCCAACAAGAACCTGACATTGTTTGACGAATACTTGACAAAAGAAATCGACACTGACCTCTGAAGATTCGAAATTCTATTTTCCTAGGACATTGCGGTTTCGTACTTTGCATAGTATCAAAACTTTGACACGTTTATTACCGTTCTAAATCAAAGTTTAATAAACTTACCAACACCGCTCTCATAAAGGTTGATTGCTATCAACATGGTCCCTATAACAAAACTTTCGAATTTCAATATCTTGAACCAATAATTCTGGATTTCAGTCATTCAATAAGATTTCAAAATTGATTCCATCACAAGGAAATTAAAGTATATTTTGACAACAAAATTGACAATGACCATATCCAAAGGTGAAAAATTATTTTTCTTATTCCAAATGTTATAGATATATGTTTTTTTTAGCACGTCTCATATAAAAACACATCATGGAGTAAAATTTGAATGAAGATTTGTGTTTTCAGCTCTGTCGCCCGTTATTCTTTCGTTGTCAGGGCCGGTACTTGGAGCGGTGGTCGGAGCTGCCGCTGGATTGCTACTGGTCATTTTCGTCATAGTGCTGGCTGTTAGATTACGTTACCGACCAAGACCTCAGGAGGACAAAGATTCTCATGACGACGGTGGCATGGCAACCCTCACCGCCCCTGGCGATAAATCTTCCTCGTTACCCATGAGTTCTGACAGCATCGAAAGTTTCGAGAAGGATCCTGATATCATACCGCACGGTAATGGTGAGCATCAATATCAAAATTCCCTCGAAAAAGTCGGCGTTACTTGCACGAGAAAATATTGATAAAGCGCGTCCAATTTAACATAGCGATCGAATAATTTTCCTTATATATTGGTCTGAATGTATCATTTTGATATGACTTTCAGATGTCACGATCAAACGTACGAATGTTCTTTTTCGCAACCTCCCCTAAAATTTTTCACTTCCAGTTATTAATCAAAATTTTCTCGCTGTTTTTCGAAGGACTGTTGAAATGAACGATCAAACTTTCTGAAACGAAGATCAGAAGTTGTACAAACAATTTCCAATGCTATTTTGATATGCACGAATCAAATGAAACCAAACGATTTTACAGATAATTCCTACGGGGAACTTTGCAAAGGAACTTCACCGCGGTACGTCTTACAGCAACCTTTCACGGAGTCGACGTCTCTTGGCCATATAAATAGCGTAAGTTAGATAAATGGACAGGTTTTTTACACTTGGTTTAGTTAGAATGTAAGTTTGATCAAGAAGAATAATTTTTGTTGCTAACAAGTTTTTTGATGAATATTCTCAACGAGCAATTTGGTACACCGTCGACATTCGACTCGATATGAAATTTTACATAAATTCTTAATCGTTGTAAACCTTAAGTATAACAATGTTCGAGAAATTTCTAATATGAAATTGTACCTCAAATTATTCAAAGAGAATGGCATAGCATTAAACATTTGGTAGTTTGTAAAATATTTGTTATCTTTTGGTAAATTTATTTGACATTTGAAAAATGTTCAATAAATAGACAAAGTCTTGCTTTATTTATAAGAAAATAATGAAAACAATTATAATTGATTTTTCTTATACCTTTTGTTTCAATCATTTGTTTAAAATTACAAATTGCGTTATATTTAATGGATAAGTGTTTTTGTTCCCTTGCATTCGAATTATACAAGAAGTTTCATTTCGAGTCAATTATGCCGATTTGTATTCAACATTCAAATGTTGTTACAATAAACTTAGTTGAATTCAGGGTATTTCATGATATTTAATTTTAATATTAAAAAAAAAAAAAAAAACAAAAGAACAACGTAACACTAAAAAATAAAATTTAAAAAACATAATTTGCTTTAAAGAGTTTCCATCCGGTATTCAAATCGTTGATTTTTTTTTAATTACATTTTTGTTAATCGCAGATCTATTCAAACGCGGAGTTTAACAAACCCGAGCAGGTAACAAGTTTTGGAAATTCGTTACCGAGTCCCAATAGAGTCATTCAGTTTCATCATATTCAAAGCTTCGCACGAACAATTAATGTCTGCAAAATATGTTTTTTCCTCTTTCCCCTTTTCCCACCGACTCGTCATTCAATTCCAGCTTATCCTTCTGATTGAATTTGTTTACGCACCCAAATACCCTCTCGCGTGCGTGAAAGGCAAAAGTTTTACGACGCGGCGTCAAAATGGAATTCTTTGATTTGACATTTACGAGCCCAATTGTTCTGATATCTACTCGTTACACTCGTACAAGTCAAATAAGTGAAACAGCGATTCGAATAATGAAATGAGAATAATTAAAAGTATAAACAATAGGGAACCGTATGTTTGCACGCAATCCGTAATATCAAAATGGTAATAATTAATTTGCATATTTAAATTGAAAGAGAAATACTTGAGATTGTGCAACGCGAATATAATTAAGTTGAACTGTTTGTTCATTTTTCATCTGTTTATATATACATATATATGTAGTTTCCAAACACATTTATTCCACTGATTAATTGTGTTCCTATTCCAACAAATAATATTTGCTACTGTTCGTCTTCAATAAAGGTTCATGAATAATATTATATTAAGAAACAAAATCCGTTAAGAAAAATGTAATCGAAATATTTGATAAACAAATGGTAGAAGAAGTTCGTGCGGTACGTGTTGAATAATTGAACAAATGATTATGATTGTAGGCAACAAAAATTCCATACTCGGATCTGACACTCAGAGGAAACAGGAGAATACCACCAAATTGTTACCAACCAGTGCCTGTTTCTAGTATTCAGCGGACCCAGTTATTACCAATGTCAACTTTGACGCGACGACAGCAGACGCCGGATCCGGCAATGTACACACAGGTTGCAAGTCAATCCAACAAACCAATCTACATTCCGCCGCCACGCCAATATTTAAACCGTCCCGCCGATGAATCTACAGCAGAAACACCATTAATTGGATGTGATAATAAGGTAATTGGATTCCCCTCTCTCTAACGTTCAAGTAAAACCGAAAAAATGTTTGCACTCTTTGTCCGGCCTTTTTAATCAATACTTTCATGTTCATGTTTCACCAATATATCCACCGGGTATTCCTTTGTCCCCAACGTAATTTGAACTCGTTTAGAGTTTTCTTTCACATAAAAAATGGAAATAAGAATAATAAATGGATATAAAAATGGATTCTAATTTATCGACTTTTTTTTAGATCACAACAATAACAGAAACGACGAACCTGTGGAATACAGAGCCAACTCCTAGCACGATCACATCGACGACATGACTCCCGAATTCTTAAGGGAAACAAATAAAGACCGGCGGCATTAGGTTTGAGTAAAACGTCTTAAGTTCTAGAGGTCATAGCCCAGACGCTCAGATCTATCGAATAATTTGTGATTTCGGAGTCTTACGAGATGTGTTAGGTTGTCGCGTTTTACAATAACTAATATAAGGCTGGCAGGACTGTAAGGATCTCATTTACCCCATCGACACTGCATCGCAGAAAAATAATCAAAAACCTTTTGATGTCGGGTTTTCTCGCATTTCACTTTTGTACGGCGTGTTACAACAACTGCCCATTTGTCGATTTCTGATTATTTTGTACAAACGTTTATAAATAGTTTACAATTTTTGTACACCAGTTTTCTTGTGATTTAATTGATAAGACTTAATTATCAGCGATTTTTTGTAATCAAATTTAAACATCGATCGAGTGGTTTATTTTTTATTTGTGCAAGAGGTAAAAAAAAAAAAGAAAAACTTGCTAGATTCGCGAATGAACAAGTTGATTCAAAAATCATCCGCGGTTTTGCAGCAGAAGCGTTTCGGCTACTTTGTTTTCAGAACGAATACGAAATTTGTTACTTTTTATCTGCATTTTTGATGTACCGAGAGCGACATGAAAGGGTTCGAAATGTTTTATACGTTGAAGCGAGACTGTACTTTGTTTTTTTTTGCCCACAAATCGCGCTTAAGAAACCCCAACGTTCCAACACATTCGCGGTTAAAACGTGAACAATTTTTTAAGGAGCGGATTTGTACGTGAACTAACTAAATAATGACACACCGTATTCAGTGTTCTGCATTTTTCACAACACGACGGAAAATAAACACGGAAAAATCGTAATTAAAACATGTTGTCGCGGCAACATCACGTAGAAACCTTATTATCCGTCCGAAAAGTGTACGAAGCATCGGAAGATTACAAAGGTGCGCGGTTTTGCATTGTAAAAAAATGTACGACAAAGAAAGAGGAAGTTTAAACAAAAATGAGTGAATAAAAGACGAAAAAATGTTAAGAGAAACAGAAATGAATTTTATCGTATAGAAAATTTACGGAACTCACGTTGGTGTCGGATTACATATAACCTCAAGGTGTCAATTGCCATGAGAAGCGGTGGGAGTTGAACGCCAGATGTCCATCCTGTGCAAACAAAAAGAAAACGCTGATTATTTATTTGTAGTTCAAGTTTTTTACTTATACTACTTTAAAAGATGTTATTATAGCAAAAATAAATGATTCAAGGTTACATCAATTGAACCTCCGGATTCTAAAAGGGCACTTACGCTCGAAAGGTTATGTTTTCAAAATAAAAAAGTATCGAGAAAATTTTAAATTATAATATACTTTAAGTG